>CARXXK010000002.1:46535361-47135361 GCA_949089665.1 Macrosiphum euphorbiae | reverse complement strand
AAAAATAAATATTAAATAGTTTATCAACTTTCTAATTAACAAATGTGAATTTGGAGCTAAAAGTGTTATCCAAATATAAAAACACATTGTTTTAAACTTTAAATATATTATGATAGTTATAATTTTAAGAAAATTACATGAAAAAATTTAGTTGAAACTACATAACCCAATTTTAAATAAATATTTAATTACAGAATTATTTCTCAAAATATTGTTACCAAAATTTGTTTATATTGTTTAACTATAATATAACATATAAAAATAAAAATATATTTAAAAAAATTGCTTACTTGATATGCTTGTTTGGGGTAATAATCTAACAGCTAGCATGCCATATCTTAAAGTGTTTATAAAACCTGAATCAGGATTGTTATTAAATGTAGGTCTTATATTTGAATCACTATTATTTAAATTATGATGACGATTTGTAATTGATTCATCACTTTCTGGAGTACTATTGGTTTGAGTTTCATCACTAAAATGCTATAAACAGAAATAATTGATTAATTATAAATTATGATAATTGTCAGCTTTGCATTTTACTTTCCAAGTGTAGTGAATGAATATTATATTGTATTTACAAAGTAAAAATACTAAAATTTTTTAAATCAGCATCTTTTCTGATAAAAAAAATGAATCTATTGGTAATTTTGAGAGGTCAAAATTGAAAATTCCTAGTAGTTTTAGAAATCATTGGGGAAAACAAAAAGAAAGTGCAAAAACGGAAATTTTTTCTCAAAATCAGTTTTTGAAAAAATGATTTTATTTGTTGGGTGAATCTCAAAACCAAATAACCAGACACTTGTAATTTTCAAAAAATACTTATATAAGCATTTTCCATAAATTCTAACATTTATAAATCTTGATTTTTTTTCGATTTTGAAAATTTTTTTGAATTATTTTCAATTAAAAAAATTTCGCTAAGTAAAAAAGCTTTAAAATGTAATGCAAAGTTCCTTATAAGTTTCTTTAATAAGTTAAAAATATTAAAGATACATAGGCATTTATATTTATATGCATTCAAAGTTAAAATTTTGACAAATTCATCAAAATCTTAAGTGTTTAAATTATTTTTCCGGCCGAAGTATATATCTTTTGTAATTGGTGATTTTACACTTAAGATTATTCCATAAACCATAAAAACGGATCATACGTAAACATGTTTTGTTTATGTTGTACAGGGATTAAAGAAAAAAAGTGTGTTGACATCTTTTTTAACATAATAAAGAAATATAGTATAGTAAAAAGAAACTTATGAAAAGATACACTTTTTTTAAGATATTTAAGATCTTTAAAATTAATTAGACATGGAAAAAAGTATATCTATTTTACCTTAGGTTTTCGTGTAGTTTTTTTTGTCATTGCTAATGAATTTTCAAGATGATTCATTTCTGTTGTGATAGTTCTGATGAACTCTTGAAAGTTACGATTATTGATTAGCCATCCTTGTACCAATACCTAATTTAAAAAAAATTAATACATATTACTATTGTATTTTTATTTAATGAAATATTTCAAACCTGTTGAGCTGGTGATGTGTAAAATGGTGTATGTACTATTACTGTGACATACACTTGTGGTTCAAAAACTATTTTATCAGATCCAGGTACAATAAACTATCAGAAAAAATTAAAGGAGAAATAAAAAAAAAGCAATAGCAAAAAAAATGTATAATTCATACAGGCCTGATAAACCCCTTGATACTTCTACGCAGTGCTACAGTCATCTCATCAAGCATAACATGACATCTCTGAATGTCCTAGACAAAAATTAAAACCATAATATATAAGAACAGATGTAATACTTATTAACAGTAAGTAAGTATTATAAGTATTCTTACCACTGAACAGTTTGATGGACTCATATCTAAACAATATACCATATTATATACTGCTGTCAAAAAATAAACACGAGTAAATGCATCCATAACAAAAATAGAATTTGCAAAGCCATCTTTATCCAAATTTTCTTCTCTGGGTATAAATGACATGATTTTACACTGCTCAGGTGATTCAACATCCAAGTCGTCGTCTACCATCTGTATGGTACCCAAACGTTTCAAATACCACATGACACGCATGTCTGCACTCATCGATCTACCCTTGTCAATCAGTACATATACGCATGAGGCAAGGGCATAGGATCCCACGGGTAGTGGTGCAGCATAAGTAAACGTCTCAGGTCCATCATTATCCTGTTGCACACAATTATACGCGAATAAAATACATATAATTATTGATATGTTTGAAGGATTTACCTGTGTCTGGGAGTCGTTGAGAACTACAGAGAGCATAGAACTGGAATCGGAATCGGAATCCGTGGACGATGTCATTATACTACTGCAATTACTGTTATTATCGCTATCGTCAGACGCCTCCATCGTGTATGTAGTTGGCGTATAATTATTCCGTCATGTATGCTAAACGATAATACCAGCACTACCGGTGGTATCGCACTCTACGAAATGTCGATGAAAACTGGTCATTTCGTTTGCATAATATATAATTATAACATTGGTAAACATAGGTATTTAGCTATTTGTATTACTTGCCTACACAGTTGGCGTATAATAAAATATATAATAATGGTATCTGTTACTCAGCCAGTCGTCCGGCTACGGATACCTAACGAAAAGATTATTATTATTGACGTATTTCGTCAGCAGCCATCAGAAATCGCAAAAACAGAGTAATAATAATTGTTATTAATGTAGTGAAACTAGATAATGAACGGTTTTCCGCATAACAATAATTCCGTTTGATACGATAATGATAAGGCAATGCCCGCGACGCACGTGCCCGTAATTATTATTATTACTATTATTATTATTATTATTATTATTATTATTGTTGAAAACCACCGCATAGCAGTGACGCAATAGCCAATGCTACAACACAACAACAACAACTGGTGGGTGGTGGTGTTGATAATGAACGAAATAACACGAAAACCAAACAACGAAGCTGTAATAGATATATTAGTTTCTACTACTTACTGCACAGAGTATACAAATATTCTGCGAAAGACAGAAAGCAACGACCGCGACTACGGCAGCAGTTACAATAATAAACTAAGTGGTTTACAACACATGACCGATAGCAAATACCTACTCGAATGATTCGTGAATTGTGCGGTACAGCCACCGCCGACCAACAACATAATATTATTTGATCGTCTAAACTCTAAATTATAATAATAAGCTGTGTGTAATAACGTATAATTATATTACCAACTCGATCGGTCGACCATAACACTTCGACGCCGTCGTCCGCGGTCTGCGTTCAATTGTCTATTTGTCTGTAGATACAGTTTTTTTCTCACAGTCCGTATATGAGAAAATATAAATTAATTAATACCTAGTGGCTAGTGATTAGTGAAGTAGGTATTAATTGCCTATAACAATAAATTGTCAATAATAATAATAATAATAATAAATAATAATAACGTACATCGTAATTCGTAGGTACTCGAAGGAAGTTGAAAGATAGTACTCCGAAAGGTTAATTTCCTGGGTGAAGACTTAAAAATAAGAGGACGTGACATAAAAGGGTTCAGCCCTTCCCGCAATAGTAATTTCAAGCCGTATTGCAATTATATGCTATATTTTATTCAATCTAGTTTTTAATACTTATTTTAATATTTTATGAGAAAATAGGTGAGCCATTTAATTTTTGATTAATTTATATAATTGTATTTTATTTTATATTTTTGAGGTTTGAGTGACTGATGATATTATATTATTATGTTTGAGTTCCTATACAGGAGGGAGCGAGGTGTCAAAGAATTCCGCCTTATAATATTAGCTTCAAGCTACTAAAACGTAGGTAGGTACCTACTGAATGCTAGGATCAATCAAATACCAATAATATTTTTTTTATAGTCCTTTGCATTTCCCGACTACGACATTCCTTGCATCGAACTTTATTATCGTGAAAATTAATAACTCTGACCGGCAATTGGACACAAGTGGTAATTAAAATTTCAATTGTAGTGTAATCTCAGGTGTGATAATATTTACGGAGTCTTTCCAAGCACAAGTGCACTGTGCACAACTATTGACAATTATTCAAGTATAGATATCATTATACTCCGTCATTAGCGTTATCGATAAGTAACTATACCTACATCAAGAAATACAAACAGAATATTAAAACTCAAAACTAAAAAAAATTAATCAGATTTATACAAATCACATTTGAACAATATAAAAATATTGAAATACATCAAATCAATATCCATAGAAAAAAAAACATTTTCGGAAAATAATGAAAATCACCTCCTCTGGGACGATATGCTAAATGATTCTCAAAAATAAAAAAATAATACCGCTTACGAATACCTAATTTAAAAATATCGATAATATTCCCAAAATAATTTTGAAATATTTTAAAAACATTTTGATAATAATATTATAATAATATACATGATAGTCGTATACACATAGTCTTACATCTTACGAAATGCAGTCGCTTACGCAACAATCGAATTAACATAAATGTTGACCAGGTACTGGTCCGGGGAGGCAGGTGGCAGGTCAAGCGCCTCAGTGAGCACGACACGACGCCGGCGCCTCGTTTGACCGGACTTGCGTATTTAAAATATTGTGAACACCCGTGTAATGGGCCACCTGTTGTACATACAATTATTGGTCAGAGGCGGGCTGGGAATCGGAACCTCCGCGCGCTGATAATATAATATTTTAATAATGGGTCGTCTCTCGTCAATTAACTACATGCGTTTCATGTTTTTATTTAACAATATTTAATAATATGTCATTTATAACTCTGCAATAGTACATATATATATTAATAAAATGCATTACTATAAGTTATTACAATATTACTTACTGATATTAACATTATAGACTATAGAATAAGCATAATATAATACATATATGTTGGTACCTACCTACTAAATCAACGCATCGCGCTTCGTCGTCGTACAAAATATTTTATACACAGCATCACTGCAGCGGGTACAGCCCATTTTAACAGGTTCCTGGTGATGTCCCAGAGTATATAATTTGAAAGTAACTTTATATGTGAATACCGTCTTAAAAAATAACACATGATATATATATAACTACCTATATAATATGATGTATATTCCATCGTGAGTTTAAGAGGATGTCAGCGCATTATTTGTTTTCTCTCTCTGGCCCACGCGCAACATAAACAAAACGCATTAACGCAGAATCATTTTTCTATGTTTTTAAGAAATCTTAGAGTAAAATCAAACATTACAAAAGAGATAGAAATTAATATTTTTGAGAGAATGACATATCGATTTTATATTTTATTGTTATTTGACTTTGTATTCGACTTTCAAAATAAACAAAACATTGTTGTACTTTTAAATTATGTTTAAATTGTTTTGAAACAATATTTAGACACATCGATATGTCATTCCCTCAAAAATATGACTCTCTATCTTTTTTGTAATGAGTGATTTTATTCTAATATTACTTGAAAACATAGAAAAAACGATTCTGTACAAATATCAAATTATATTATGTTGAATTTTTTTTATGTTTTCTAATAACGCACTAACACTAAGAACACTATTTTATAAAATTTAAAAAAAAGACCTGTGGTGGGATCTGACGCCCACGTTCCACCCCTTGTATACGCCCCTTGATGCGTATAATATAATAGGTAACAGTTAGGTTAGGCATATACATATGTTGTAGTATTGTATATAGGTACTTCAAAAATCTAAAATGTTTCTTTTCTTTATATCAGTATTTTGAAAATATTAACCTAAATATAATAAATAATATAAAGGTGGTCACGTCATGTAAGCTTTACCAGCTATATTGGTAAATGGGTACATCCGAAAAACCGACCGATTAATAATTATTAAGAGAATGTCAGAGCACTATTTGTTTTCTTTCTCTGGCCCACGCACCACATCTTAAGAGTAAAATCATCCATTATAAAAAAGATAGAGAATAATATTTTTGAGGAAATGACATATCAATTTGTCTAAATATTGTCTCAAAACAATTTAAGAGGACGCTACTCTTGTATTTGTTGTCTCCGTCTTACACACGCACGACATACCAAATTTCCGTTGAGTAGTTTCAATAGTGTGTTGTTCGTTTTAATACTATAGTGACCTATTGTAACATTTTTAGATAATAACATTATCTGTGCTTAAGCGTTGACGATTTTTCAATATTTTCATTTTCAAGTAAGATATGTGTATGTGAAATATCAAAAATTAAAAATGCTCATATCTCGCTTGAAAATTAAAGTATTGAATAAAAGCCAACGCTTAAGCACTGCAGATACTGTTATTATCTAAAAATGTTATAATAGGTCAATTCACTCTAATATCAAAAATAAAAGCATACTATTGAAACTAGAGAACGAAAATTTGCTGTCGTAAGTGCGGCCTTTTTTTAAAATGTTATAAAATAGTGTTCTTAGTGTTAGTGCGTTATTAGAAATAAAAAAAATTCAACATAATATAATTTGATAGTTGTAATCGATTTTAAATATAATATAGTACCGATAAATTAAATCAACAGGTTTTGTTTTATTTTTCATTCATTTCAAGAGTAAATTATTATTATTATTTATTAATTATTATACCCAGCATGATAGATGAATTTCAATACAAGGTAGGTATTGTTGCATGGATCATATAATATCTGACCAATAAGTACTTCAATTTGTTAATTACTAATAAATCATTAGATATACCTATTACGGTATTACCTATTTAGGTATAGTACCTATATAAAATATTTAATAATCATCAGTCATCACTTTATGAACATATTTTATTGTTTGAAATGTTGAAGTTTATTTTAAAATGTACCAATACATTACCTAATACACCTATTAGGTATACATTTATATCTAGAACCTACACATTTCAATTTTCTCCAGTCACAATTATTGTGCGCGTTTAACAATAATATCAGACACCAACAATATTATTAATATTAAAATAATGAAATGGTAAATTTCGCTATATTACCATACTGTATATCAAATGAAAAATACTGAAATACCTACATCAATAATGCAGGAGTAATAACAAACATGTAAATAATTTGAAAGTCAATATTGTTGTACAAAACATAACAGCTATATAGTGATTTAAATTTTAAATAAAATTAAAACATCTCATTAAACCGGTTTGAATTTGATTGAAAGTGTAAGCAAATCTTTTATAAATGTTTAGTTCTGTAAGAGAAGTCGAGTCATTTTATTTAATTAATGGCATTCAGCCAAAACACTCAAGCCGTAGGTAACCGTTTTTTTTATTAAAATACACACAGATAAATCATAAATACAGTGTTGTCAGTTTTACAGACTTTGGTAACGGTCATTAGAACTAATAATAGGACTGATAAACATAATATAATACAATTAAAAGGTAGGTGGTGAATTTATGAATTTTACCGTTTTTATCTTAAGTGAAATTTCACATTTTGACATTTAGTTTAAGTAACAAGTTTCACTTTACTAAACTTCTATAAATAAATAATACAATTTTAATATTAGGTAGGTTATGTAGAAATCGTATGTTGTACACTATGATTTTTAGGTTCTTAATCGTTTGATTCAAATATACTATAAAATAAACCTTATTAGTTATTCTCTTAATAGTTAATACTCTTTTAACTGATAAAATAAACTCATTTTTTTTACTCCATACAATTAAATAATCTGTACACAACTTACAATAAGAAAATTATATTTAATAGTACCTACCTATAATATGTTAACATAATATATGTTGACAGGTATATGTTTACATATATTAAAATTTATGAATATATAATATTTACACTTGACAATTAAAATCCATTAATTGCCCACAAATGGGCATGTTCAAACATGAAAATAATTATTACACACCTTTTCTTTGTTAAAATATTTAAATTCAGTCACATATGAAACCAGGCCCATATTTAAACAAATTGTCGCCGGGCAAGACAACAATAAATATAATATAACATAAAAATTGCCGTTTCACAGCAATAATTATAATTAGTAGTGATAGGTAAATAAAATATTTGTACTAAACTTTATTGCAAACATTTGTTTTTAACAAACAAATTATAAAAGTGCATAAAGCTCTTTTGTAGTGCTGTACATTATCCATTAAGAGGTTAAAGGAGTCACTGTAATGGATGTGTTAAATTTGAATTCAATGATATAAAATCATTGTACCTATAAGAAAAATGATTCTGAGCAAAGATGGTTGCCATATTACTAAAATACTAAATATATTATTTTATATTAATTATATTATTTTAGTATTAGACATTTAGACATTAGTACTACAGAAAGTTAAATTAATTTTTGCCGAAAAAATTACAATTGAAAATGTCATTGTGTGTATGAAATATAGTAATATATTTTAAAAGTTTTGAGTACCTACCCAGTAATAATATTTTTAAATCACAATAAAACAACTAAAAAAACTTCTTCGATTAAATATCTTATTTTATCAAAATGTGTACTTATAGGTATTATGAATTTTTTATTAGAATCCTTATTTTAAATTTTCAATCTTTAGCTATGAAAATTGAAAATTTTATAAATTTTTAACTACAAAATAACTCTCGAGTTTTTGATGAATTTGATGATATTGTAATTTAACTTTGAATACTTTTCGATCCAGGCGTGGATTCAGCCTACATTAACGGGAGGGGTGGATTATAAATATCTAAATATATATACTATTTACCTACGGGTAAATACGAGTATATATATATATATAGTATGTCCCAAAAGTCCCGTATCACCCTTAATATCTCCATGTAAAATCACTATATTTAAACGCGGTTTTTTTTACAGTACTAAGTATGAAAATTCTGATTGAATGGCATAAAATTCATTTATTTTTTTTCTTTAAATTCAAAAATTTTCAAAAAAATTTTTTACGCATTTAAGAATTCAAAATTTTTAAGATAGCCATTTTGTTGAGCATATTTTTTAAAACAGTTCAAAAAAAAAAATACTAAAATTAAATAAAAATTGACCAAGTTAGAGCAAGTTATGTTTTTGAATAATTGTAGTAAAAAAATAAATTATTGTTTCACATTTCAATAATGAAATATCTAATTTCAGCACATGACAATACTTTTACATTCCTAATTTATTTTTTTACTACAATTATTCAAAAACATAACTTGCTCTAACTTGGTCAATTTTTATTTAATTTTATTATTTTTTTTTTTTTGAACTGTTTTAAAAAATATGCTCAACAAAATGGCTATCTTAAAAATTTTGAATTAATAAATTCGTAAAAAATTTTTGAAAATTTTTGAATTTAAAGAAAAAAATAAATGAATTTTATGCCATTCAATCAGAATTTTCATACTTAGTACTGTAAAAAAAACCGCATTTAAATATAGTGATTTTACATGGATATATTTAGGGTGATACGGGACTTTTGGGACATACTGTATATGATAAATATGCAATAATCGATAGTATAGGTAATATATTTCTGACAGTCGAAAATGGAAAATATTTTTAGATATTTTTAGGACAAAACCCTATGAGCCGCTCAGCCCAAACGCTTCAGCTGGCAGTCGACGGTCGACGTCCCTCAATTGGTCATAATATTGTTATCAACAATTTATAAATGTGTGTTATTAAAATAAAATACGTCGATTTGTGACTGAATAATATTATAATACATTTACATAAGATAACACAAACTATTAAATTTAAATAATACGGCCAACCGGGGGGGGAGGGGCAGTAGCCCCTGTTTATTGATGATTATAAAATATTATTATTATAGCATCTAATAATAGATTTTCTAGTTTCTATTGTTAGACCACGATCACTATCGATGCCATTCGATGACTAACAAAAACAATATTAAATTTGTGTAACTTAAAAATATTATTGGGTGGAGCGAAGCGTTACCCTATTACTCCCCAGTTCGATTCAATTAATTATTACTATCTCTTCCAAAACTACTGAACCAAAATATGATGATATAATATATTATGCAAAATAATTTTTTTACAAAAAACTTGATTCTATAAAGGACAATTCATCCACATTTTTCACTCCCATTGAGCTGCATAAAGTCAATCAATATATTAATTATGTAAAAAACCAGGGTGCTTCTGCATTTTCTGGACCATTTATATTATTATGATAATGGCGTTTTTGAGCAAACATATTTTATAAGTTATTACAATTTAACATTGAACACTTGGCATGACCAATCGGTAGTGTGAGTGCCATTATGCCACCTGACATTGTTACAGTCTTCACTCTTCACTCTTCATTATTAATATTAGTTATAAATTATAATATACCTTGTAAAAAAGTTCAAAAAATTACCTGTAATAATTTGTAATATTAGGATATATTATTTTCATTTGTTATAATTCAAAAACGAATAACCATATATACTTTAATTTACACAAAATATTTTGACTCGCTTTAACCGGTTTCCGTACCTACATTTTAAATTATTATTTATTTTTTCTATACTTAAGTGTCTATAAAATTGTTTTAGTTGGGTCAAAACTCTTGAAAATTTATTTCATGGCTCCTCCTCACACATTGTTATATAGGTACTTATATAAAATATCAGTTAGAAGGTATTTAATCATATAATAACAATTTTAGTGACTTGTTGTAATTAAACAATATCATTCTTGAATACCTATGTACCCATTATGTTTTATGCTATACATAATGAAATATTCAAAACAAATAGATTAATTTTATGCTATAGCCTATTTATATCACAAACCTATTCACACCTTTCAGATTCTATGATAAGTTGGTATCAACCCAAAAGTTAATAACAATAGTAAATTATATAAATATGTACTATTATAATAATTAAATATTAATAATATAATAAATGCAATGTTTTAGGTAAAAATTAAATCAATATTAAATCAAATATTATTCACAAAGACTTGAAAGTTACCCATAGTTACCCATATTACTATATGTTATGATACGCAATGACATTTTTCAAATATTTAGGTTAATTTTAATTTTAATTTCACGTCGAGTGTTACTGCTGGGTAACTACTCCCCTCACGCTTTCAAAGCCAATTTTATTGTAATCCATCTCTTATTGTAACTATTATTAAAGATTGTATATATTCAAATAAATGTTGAAAAAAAAAACAAAATTTTAATTTTAATTATACCATTTAACTCCAATACCGTAGAACTAGGTAATAGCAATACAGTAAGTAGTCACTCATAATTCGAATATCGATAATTCGAAAAACTCCGTAAATCGACTAAACGCCAAGTCCCCTAAAAAACCTCTATAATTATAAGAAAGTACATGTATTCCTGATCCCCTCAATAATTCGAAATGTCTGCCAGTGGGATACACTATACAATTAGAATTTTTTTCCACGAACCTCTATAATTCGAATTTCCTTAAACGTAATTATATGTAAGTACTAAGTTCATATTTATGTACATATAAATAAGATTATGTACAATATATTTGACAGACTCGTAATGAAACTAATAACGGAGGTGGTTAAATATTATCGTAGTTTGTAAATGTTATCGTACCTTACCTACCTAATCTAAACTTTAATATGTATGTATAATAAATAAATGTCAAAATAAATTTAACATACACATACAATTTTTCACCTCTCTTTAATTCGAATTAATTTGTACACTCGGTAAATCAAAAACCTCTATAAATCGAATTTTCAACTCGGTCTCCTGAATTTTGAATTATTGAGTGACTACTGTATAAATATAATATATATCATAAGATGTACTCAGTAATTTAGGCATTATGCTGACAGACTGATCGCTCGGAATCGTTTTTCTTTCGTTATGATTTAATACCTATTGAATCATGAATTCAAATTTTACATATTATACATCATAATTGAATTACTCAATGGCGACTGACGAGATACGCTCGACCTGTTCGGTTGTACCTTCTATATAGAGCTACAATTTACAAAGAGGCTATATATACCTATAACTTTCCCCCTTTTTACCATTTTGTATATTAAATAATTGTTAAAATATATGCTGTTGACTGTTACAGTGTTATTACTCATTATTATCGATTAACATATTTTATCAAGAGTCAAGACTGTGTGTCCGTGTGATACATACGCATATCTACATAAATATATATTACGCGCCACAGCACTCCAAGCTATTAGTTCAATAATAATATTATTATAGAAAGTTAATTATCTGAATAATATTATCAAGCACAATAATTTATTTGTACTTTGTACAAGGTAAATTAGTCGTTTATTTTATACTACAGCTAGCATTACATATATAGGCACTATTGGCACCAATGGAGAGGTGTATAACTTGTTGTAAACACGTTTAAGATTAAAAAACCGGGGACGACGCTCTGCTGCATAGTAGGTTGCGACTTGACTAGTGTATAGCCATGTAGGTCAAAAGGTCGCTGTAATGAATGTTTAAGGATTTAAGCTTTGAGTTCAATACTTAATAGTTATTAATATAATGTTTATAAAAAAGTTCAAGTCCCTACTATTTTTTGAATTACAACATAATAACTAAAATCGTAAGAGCAAATATCGTTATTTTTTATTTAATCAACTATGTAAGTACCCATCAAATTTCATCGAAAATAGAACTTAAAAAGTCTATAGAAAAAAATTGAGCCTACATATTGTCGATGTTTTTAACTTGCTCTAAGTAAAACATATGAGATTCTTTTGCATTAAATGTGCAGGTCTTTCGAACAAGCATAAACATTTTATCAACATTTATTACAAAATATTTACAATATTCGAAAATCTATTTTAACATTTGTCTAAATATTTTTTTAATTTAATGGTGTACACTGTACAGAAAATTACAATTTATGTTATAGTTAAATGTTTCGAGTTTCTAGAATTAATATTATTTTTAGAATTATAAAAAATAACAAAACATTTTTCGAGGATAGATCGTTATTAAAGTATTATTACTTTTAAATATTCAATACATGTCAGCAAGATTTCATCTTCAAACGCTAGTAAAACATTTATGCAACTAAACTTTTCTTTTTTTTTTAAACCCAGAAAAAATATTTTATAATGAATTTTGTTCATTTAATTTATTTGATTTCATTATAAAAATTTCCAAGATTAACATTAATTGTTTTATCGATTTGTAACTAAAAAACAATTTGAAACTTTCGTGATTTTGATGAAGTCCATAAAAATTTGTTCTCAATTAATAATAACTTTTTAACGATAATAACGTTTCCTTTAAAAAAAATTGTGACTGTATTTACGATATATTTCAAATAAGAGACACCTAGTACCTACAGATACGTAACATTTTCTAGCTTTTTTACTTACCACCTGCCCACTTAACAAAAATGTTGACATATATATTTCTAAATTGAAAGAAGTAAAAAATGTTAAATACATTTTAAAAACTATATCATGCTTAGAAAATGCTAACATAAATATTTGATGGCAATTAGTAGTGTTTATGCCGTTCATGGTTAGATATTCATTTTTGAATCAAAACAAAAAACAAAATACATTTTGTTAAAAACTGTTTGTATTTTTACGTAATTTATTTTGTTTATTCCGATTATTTTGAAAAGTACTAGGCACTTTTTACTTCCCCACTCCCCTCTATCCCAAAGTACTAACTAGATCTAATTTTTTACCCTAGACCACTCTTGAAGAAGAAAATTGAACCATTTTTACTGCTTAATTAATAAAATGAATAAATATTATCACATATTATATTATTTACAATACAAAATAATCACTATAATTATTGCTTTTCAAGTGGTCCGTACCATTATGATAATTTTTTGTACCTACTTAAGTTGTACGTTATTAAATATTAAATACCTAGTTATTTTGATGACTTAATATTGAAGACTGAAGGATCTATAATGACGTAGGTACCTACTAAAGTCTAAATTAGTGTAATGTTCATAGTGGATCATTATAATGTTCATAAATGATTGACAGTTTTGATTTTACAAAATCATATTTATAAATATAATTAATATTTATCAAATGTATTTTTTGTTCAAATAATAATTTTTATTTGGTAAGGTGATATTTTGTTCCGTGGACATTTTGTTCCTCTCGGTGGACTTTTTGTTCCGTTTTGTGAATAATTTAATCCTTATATAAAATTTATAATATGAAATATTTAAACTATGTACTATACATTTTTACCAAATTACTACATTTTTTAATAATAATTTTTTACCTAATATTAATTTTTTTAATAATAGTTTTTTAGCTACTTGTTATTTTTAACAACAATTTGAATAATAAAAACATACAAGTATGTGTGGCATGTCTCAATGAAGATTGTGCTAATGCAAATATATTTCCTTGTGAGCATATATGTTTATGTGGGGAACAAAATATCCCAACACCTATATCGTAGGTTTATTTTAATATATTCGATAATGACGATATTATTTTAACTATTGCAATAGATATTCTTTTATGAAACCTTAAAACTTGAATTACGATGAATTATTTTAATTCGGTGACGATATAATTTTCATATTTATGGTTAACGTTATGATTTTAAATTTGAATACCTAATACCAATATATATTATGCTTACTCCTTGACCCTTGTCCCTACATAATATTACCTACCTAATCACCTACTGTTGCCATTATATATATTTTATTCATAAGTTTAAAATATTTTTATTACCTACCGGCTACCTATATATAGTTTATGGACATTAGACAATATACAATAATATACTCATACTTTATAGTCTATGCCGCTATTACTATAAGAGACTGGCTTAATATGACATATTAGGGTAATATGACACATTGATGTTTTGATTAGAATTATTGAAATTTTCGAACCAAATCTTCTTTCAATACGTTACATATAACCTCCTACATACAATTATATACAATGATCACCGGTTTTGACCTTATCAGAGAATTCGATAACAAAAATGTGTTTTTTGTCTTATCAACCTTTTTTTTAAATAATTTTTAAAATATAAAACTTCATGTTCCTTCAATTTTTTTTATTCGAAGTTGAACATAAAAAGGCAAGCTATACTACAATTATTTTATAAATAAGCTTATTTTAATACTTTTGTCATAAATACTTTGAAAAAACTTGTATTATATCAAGCAAAATTACATAGCAGTATTTATTATTATATTAATTTCATATTTATATAATTATATTAATTATGTTAAAATATATTTCTAAAGTGTTGTTATTTATAATAAAAAAAAATGATTAAATTTTTAAATTCTAAAAATTTTATAATTTATTTCTATTGCCCATCATACAATGGTTGCTTGTATACAAATATGATGTATGTCATTTAAAAAAAAGTGAATTAAAATTATTTCTTTGTATTAAATGTACAATTAGACTTCAGAAATATGTATATAGAATAAATACAAGTATGTTACTCAAGTTTCATGTATTAACTAACATTATTTCCTTCTTTTTTTTTTAAATTAAAAAGTGGTATGTCTTATTAAGCCAGTCTTCCCTACTTAAGTAAATTTAGTACGATAGAGACTATAGTTTATAGATTATAACCCTGTCTCGATTTTATTATTGACTTAAAAGTAGGTACCTACCGCATAAAGACCTACCTACGTAGGTACTTAATAGTTAAAACGGTATTTATATTATGTAACCATAAACCATTGTTTAGCAAAGCCAGTCTTGTCTAAATATGAACTATATAAACATATCGTGATAGATAAGAAATCTGTTTTTTCGTATTTAAATTTTAAAACCGTCAACACAGTATACAAGACATTAGTGTGGTAATTTTTTTCGGTAGGCGTAGGATAATACATTTCTCGAATGAATTAGGTACGTTGGAATGTTGGATTGAATCCAGTCTTTTTTGACAGCTCGGCGGGTTACCTAAATACTTATACATTGAAGTTTTAGGATTATAGGAACATTTCAAATGTTTAATTATCCCGGAGCCCCATATATTATTAAGTATCTGATTTTTTTTTAAATAGCAACAATTATTTTTGTTGCCATATTTAGAGGATGTCAGCGAAATTGTTGTGCTCTTTTTATTTTTACAGTCGCAATAATGATTATAATCATAATAATTATTTCTGAAATTTTAAATTTAAAGCGAGTTATGAGTATTTTAAAGTGGTAAATTGTATGTATATCTAAAAATACTCATAACTAGCTTTAAAATTAAAATTAAAATAAAACGCCTGTGTGATTCCCTAGATAATAATCTTACATTTAAATTGGATAATAGATCATTTCATCCTAATTTTAGAAATAATTATGATTATAATTATTATTATGCGAACGTACAATCTGCAAAGTTACGCGCGGGTCAGAGAGAGAAAACAAATAGTGCGCTGACACCCTCTTAGGGTATAGTGCAAATTTTTTAAAAGTAATTTAGAATTCACAATATTATGGTTCCAAAATTAAAATTGATCGATTAAGAGTGATTTTAAATTTAATCATAAATACCTTCACTTTAAATGTATTAAAATTTTGAAAGTCAAACCCCTCGTACAATACTAACATCTTATAGTTTGAATTATTATTATTATTATCATCATTGATTGAATATTACTCAATAGTCAATAGTATAGTATAGAGTCTTAAAGTATTAATACAATTAATCAATTATATTATTTAATTATTGTTGTAGGTAACGGTAATTTGTACATTTGTACGTAATGAGTTATGACTTATGACTAATATATAATTTACTATAATACTAATATAGGGACTTTCGACGAAATCGATTTTGGTTTTTGGTGTAACCTTTAAAAAGATGACCATAGATACTCGAAATTTCCACTGAATGTTTATATTAGCATTTTCTATATACGATAAAATTTTCAAATATTTTAATTTGTTTTGAACTGTTTACAGACATTTTAAGTTTCCAATTTTTTTATTTTTTTATTCTATGAATGTCAATAAAATTTTATTTGTTGGGTAAAAATTCTTGAAAATTTAATAAAAGGCTCCTATACTATACTGTTACAATGTTATTTGAAAAGACTTATTAAAAATCCAGTCACAATTTTTTTTATAAGCATTTAAAGTTTAAATCTTGACAAAATACGTAAAAATCACGAAAATTATTTTGAGTTAGAAATACATACAAAAGTTTTAATTTTAAATCCAAGTTTCGAATATGTAATTCAAGATTTTTCATAAATTTCCCTACCTTTATCAAAAAAAATTTTTTACAAGAAAGTCAAATTAAATTTTTATGAGCGTATGAAGTTCATATTTTTAGAACATTAGATATTCACTGGATTTCACATGTAGCGGTTTTCTTATTTTGTTTAAATTCAACGAATAACCTGTAGATACATGTTATTTACACCATAATAATATATAATATGTTTATTTTATCAATTGCATTACTTGATAAAATGTTTAAAACATATTGACTCTTTTTGAGCTGTTAGCGGACATTTTCAATTTTCATTATTTTCAATTTTTTTCAATAATACCTAATTGTCAATAAAATGTTATTTGTTTGGTCAAAAAGCGTGAACATTTAATACAAGACTCCTGATATATTGTCACTATAGCAGTTGAAAAATATTAAAAATACATAACCACAATTATTTTTTACAAGCATTTAAATTTCGAATTTCGACAAAATTTAAAAATTATTTTGTAGTTAAAAATGTATGAAATGTTGAACTCTTATAGCTAAGGATTGAAAATTTAAATCAAGGTTCCAAGTAAATAGGTTATATATAAATTACTTTATTCACAATAATATCATCAAATATGCTTTATAGTAATATCATATAGGCTGACTGACCGTCTTCGCTCAGAATCTTTTTTCTTATACAATGATAATTGATATTATATCATTGAGTTCAAATTTATCACCATCCATTATGTGACCTACTTGTAACCTACTGTACAACAGAGTAACACCCACTTGCCCACCTTTTTTAATTTAAATTGTCTAAATTTAAGTATCTCACGATAGTTTCAAAATGCCTAAAATATGCAATTATGTCTATCTATACAAAATAAGTAGGTATATTATATTCGAATTAGTAAACCAATGTATAAATTATTTTTATTACCGTTTATGTATCTACTTATTTTTGAGTTTTTTATTTCCAAAATTATAGTATGTTTTATGAATTTTTCGAAAGTTATTTAAAAATGTACCATCATATTTCGATCATTTTCGTGCCAAACTCTACTCATATGTATTTTTATAATGTTATAAATTTACTTATTTCCCCCCCCCCCCAACAACAAATTCAAAATACACCACTGTATACAACTACAATTATATATGTAGCTATGTAGGTATAAGTATATGTTTAGTACTTAAATACTAAATAATTAGGTACATATAGGTAAAGATAGTCGAAATAACAAGATCGTTAGTATGACCAATAATAATGATATAACAATAATAATTAATAAAGCATTTATTCGTATAGAACGTTCTAGATCTAGAACACTATAGGTACCTACAATTATTACCCAATGACTCTGCACATAATACTAATATTATTATTTATTGAACTCATTTCTATAGATAAAAATGTCAAATGTCGATTACATCTGAAAAACATCGGATAAAAGTGTAAAAGTTTCAATTTTAGAGTGGTGGGAGGGTAAAAAATATACTAACCTACTTATACAAAATTATGTCCATTTCTCTGAAAGATGAGCGTATAGGTACCTTTTTGAAATGGAAGGATAAAAACAATAAAAAGTTTGAAATAAGAAAACATTTACTTAAACTCTACTATTCAATTAGGTATATATATGTAGGTAATATAGAGTATAATATCATAGACATTTCACTGTGTGTGTGATAAATGCATTAACAAAATAATTCTTGATAATTTCTACAGTATAGGTGTTATATTATAAACAGCTCAGATATAATCTAAACACGAATTATTACGAAACGTGATTTTGATTAGTTTTCCACGTGATTATATAGGTCCACATTTACCGATAGTATAATGTTGTCGATAAAGTAGAAAACAATTTTAATCTACTTCTTGAACGGTTTTAACACTTCGTGATAATATTTGTTAACCTAATCGAATAATCCAAATGAATCGTACCACCAATATAATAATATTTATACAAATTTAGGTACTACATGCGTATGTATTCATTTAATTAATATGTTCGTACAATTTTTTGTTTTTAAATTTTAACCATTTGGCTGTATTCTACTTAATAGTTAATACCTATTGCAATTTGAAATTAATAATTAAAAATCAATTAGAATTTAAATGCTGATGGCGATGATTGGCCATTTAGGCATTGTTTTGGTCACATAAAAATTAATAACTAATATAATGATACGAAAATGTACATGCGCACTATTTAAAAGCAATGAACAAACTAAAAATGTAATGGTTATAGTTATAATATGTTAACTAAGTATAGTTATTTATATTTTATATCTTGTGCTTAAAAAATGTATATGTAGGTTACCTATACATAATCATATGCATTATGTATAGGTATAGGGATTATGGATACCTATATATAATCATAAAATATACTTACAGCACTTACCTAGTAATATTATAGGCTGACAGGTCATCTTCGTTCAAAATTGTTTTTCATATTCAATGATTTTATATCATTAAATTAAAATTTAACACATCCATTATAATTTATAGTGACTAGATAGCTAATGTACAGCTACAGCAGAGAGTTACCCACTTCCCCGCTTTTTATTATTGTTTTTACTTCTTTGTAATTACTTAGGTACTACAGTTAGGTTAAATTAATTGTTGTCGAAAATATTGCATTTAAAAAGATCATTGTGTGTATAAAATATAATAATATACTTTAAAAGTTTCAAGTACTTACCCAGGAATAATATTTTTAATTTAAAACAAAACAACTAAAATCGGTATTCTGTGATTAAATATTAAATATTGAGTATTGACAAAATGTTAATTTAAAATGTCTATAAAAATACTGTGTGTATACATTTATTATATTTATTTCTTACAGTATGATCTACTTAGGTCAAATCTTGTTTAAATTTTAAATTTTTAGCTATACAAATTGAACATTTTATACATTTTTAACTACAAAATAATTTGCAAATTTTCAATTTGATACATTTTTGTCAAAAATGGAACTTTAAAAACTTATGAATAAAAATCCTGCTTACGTATTTATAACATTTCTTAATTTTTATTATAACAACTGATGTGAAACCTTGTATTAAATGTTCAAGCATTTCGACCCAAAAAAAAAAATAAATAAATGTATTGACACGAATAAAAAAAACTAAAAATTTAAAGTGTCGATAAATACGAGTTAGAATATTTTGAAAATGTTGTCATCTATAGAAAAGCTATGGCTTGTTCATTATTTACGGCTAGTGCTGCCTGTTATTGGATATTCGGGTTTTATTCGTTCTAGTCAGTAGTGTAGTACTGTTGTTGCTCATAAATCGTAATTCATAATACAAATAATTATTTCTATGGTGTCGCTCATGTCACATTGTATGGTATTCTTGTCTGTGCTGTCCAACATACCTACTCACTCAACGGTGGAGGACATTTACAATTTTATAGCAATGGCTATTACCAAACTTCAGAAAAGGAGAATGTCTTTAAGGAAATTATTAGCAGATCCTATCGGGGTGGAAATATTTAAACAGTGGGGGGACAGAACAGGACAAAAATATCAAATAAGGACATGCCATCATCCTTATGCCTAAAGAGGGGGAAAAAAATTTAGGAATATTTCAACCCCTAAAACAAGTTTCAACAGTCTCCGGTACAGACCAACAACAGGATACAGCTGGGGCCTCTCAGATACTGATGATTTTATAGAAACAGAATAATACGATAAACAAGTACTAAATTGCAAAGAAAAAAGAAGAGGTCTATATAATATACCTTGAAATAAATCTCTAAGTCTCTATTCACTATTGTAAATGTGTAACATATACGAGTTGTTGAATGTAGACATAAAGACATGTCTTTCAAAAATAATGTGATAATAAACTTGTAAGCTCTATTTCAAGACATTTCCTACTTAGCCACTGGGAGCAATCCTTCACATCTAAAATTATAGGGGGATAAATATATGATTATGTGGTCTAATCCAGGGTGACTTTAACCGTTAATTTTTGGTTCGGTTCCATAATTTGTTTTTGAACTTTATTTGCGATATACGTTAAATCAAGCTATGTTCAACAAACGGTTAAAGATTTAACGTTATAAATTAAATGGTTCACCGAACATTTTTTACTAGAAAACGTTAAAATTGTTTATGTTTTTTTGAAAATTTCGCCTAAAAAGTGTAAAAAATTTAAAGTTCTTGAATAATGAACCTAATAAACGTTGTTAAATTATTCATTCTTGTATATTTAACCAAAAGAACGTTTTGAAATAATACGTTCTTGAACATTTAACGAGAAGAACGTTTTGAAATAATACGTTCTTGAACATTTAATGAGAAGAACGTTTTGAAATAATACGTTCTTGAACATTTAATGAGAAGAACGTTTTGAAATAATACGTTCTTGAACATTTAATCAGAAGAACGTTGTACAGTAATATGTTCTCAAACGCTTTAAAGTTGTACGTTCTTCAGTATTTAATCAGAAGAACGTTTAAGAGTAATATGTTCCGATTTGTTGAATTTTTATATGTTAACGTCTGTGAGACGGAGACGTCTATAATTTCATATTACTTAAGCTTTATACCATTTAAGTACTTTAGTAGGTACCCTTTAATTACGATTTACGATTTACATTGTTTATCCTCTTCAATGTTTTGTACAAACTAAATATTGTTAAAAATGTTTTAGATTTTTAAATATATTATGTATATTTTTTTTATTTGAGTTAAGGCTTTGATAACTGTGTTCATTAGCCAGTTACTGTAGTGGAAAGTTATGTTGTTTGAACACGTGTACGCGTGGCTAGGATTTGACACTAAAACTCGTGTGGTCACCCATCCGGGAACTAGTGACACCTGCCAAAAACCCAGAACATGTTTGTGATTAAAGCCATACACTGCGTTACACCAGACCAGGCCACTTTTAAATGTTTGTTTTACGTTCTCTTGACGTTTTAGATAATATATATTATACCTAGCAGCTTATCGCTATCAGATAGACATTCGTTTATATATATATATATCAAACTTTATTGGAATTTCAAAAGTCAAAATATTCGATAGTTTTCGATTATTATTTATTTATCATTATTATTAATTGATGTATTATGTTACTATATTATTACTCATAAATCATAATAACTTATTACCTATAATCTATATTATTATCATATTATATCATTTTATGTTGTCAAAAACAAATGATCGGAAAAGTAGTCAAAAGATAATTAATAACGTTTTTTTTCAAAGTTTGAAGAACGGTTTAGTTTGTGATGTTCTATGTATTAAAAGTTTGAAGAACATATTAGCTTATTGCGTTCTTCGTGTAATTGTTCAAAGAACTTAATAAGTTATAACGTTTTTTTAGTAATATTGTTCAAATAACTTAATAAGTTATAACGTTTTTCTAGTAATTGTTCAAAGAACTTAATAGGTTATGATGCTCCTCGTGTCAATTATTTAAAAAACTTTAAAAATCATAACGTTTTTTATGAAAAAGTTCAGTGAACTTAATAGTTTATAATGTTATTTCATATAAAGGACCAATGAGCTAAATTAAATATTTGGTTTCGTTCCATTATATTTTGGTTCATGAACAACAATAATGTTCTTTAACCTTTTTTTTGCGTTCCGTTCGGAAACCCTAATCTCCGACTTAACTTAAGTCAATAAAGACGATATTTTCCGGTACCTATTTATATTCCTTTATTTGAATAATACAAAACAAAAATTAAAACACTTGTAATATTGTACAAATAAATACAGTAAGAGCTAAGTAAGTAAATACAAAAATAAAGTGTCACAACTTTTAAAATTATAAAAATAATAATATTACTATGTTTTCATAGAGAATATTACCTAATTGTGTTGAATTGTTGCTGAAGTCTTCGCTAGAAATTATTACTTTTAAAGAAACTGATAATAATTATTGATAACTATTAACTAATAACTACATAACAATAATAACAACTAACAACTAACATTGACCAATTTGGTGTAGCCAGTGGCGCACACAGGATTTTTTTTCGGGGGGGGGGGGGGGGGTTATTCTATTAATAATTTTCTATAGAGATTAATATTGTATAGCCCTAAGCAAACATATTATAGCAAAATTTTGTATAAAAAAAGTATATCTAACATATTATTATAGTCTAAATATCTATTATAATTTTTGTAATTTATTACAAATAGTTTATAAAGGTTAATATAATTAAAAATAGTTAACTTGCTTATTGCTATAGTACAACTACAACAATGTATGCATTATGCAATATAGTATAATTTAGTACTATATAGCATAATAAAGTACAAGGTATAGTATAATTTTATAAATGTAAAGCCAATCTCTTGTTTGATGTTTTTCCCATCTCATTGATTATCTCCTCGGGTGTTATTATTATGTCCCTGTGAATGTTTAACATTGATAAACCATTAAGTCGGTTTTGTCCAGTAGTATTCCTTAAATACGTTTTAATGCGTCGTAAAGTAGAAAATGAACGTTCACCTGATGCAGTTGTAACTGGTAAAATAATGAAAATTTGAAGCAACTTTGAAATAATTGTATACATTTCTGAATTACACTGGAAGAATAAATCTGTTACAGTTATTTTAGATTGTTGAGAACATTGTGCCTGATATTCAAAGCTATTATGCCATAATTTTAATTCAGCACATCATGAATATTCATTTAATATATCATCATTCAAGATATCTTTATATGTTTCTAGCAGTAACTTAAATTGGTCTTCAATATATTTGGTAACTTTATGGTTAGGCTTTGGTATTAAACAATCAAAACTCATTAATATGGACCGATGTTCCAAAAACCGATTATGTAATTGCTCTATAAAATTATCGAGAAAGGGGATGAATACTGCTACTCGGTAATAACTTTCCGGGGTGTCAACGTCTACATTATTTCTGTGTGTTTGCCGTCAAGATATTCTAGGAACACAAACAGCAATTTCCAGTAAATTAAAGACCAATTTTTTTTCATATTTGTAAAAATCGTTAATATTATACTAGGCCTCGGAGAAATTTCGGGGGGGGGGGGGGGGGGTTACAACCACTTAACCCCCCCCCCCCCCCCCCTGTGTGCGCCACTGGGTGTAGCAAGTGGGAAAAGATAAGGATATAACCTAAGCCTAATTTTTAATCTGTGATATATCAAGTAAACCAAATCGAATTATTTTAGCAACCCAAGTATCAGAATTGAACGTATAATAAAATATAATTTAAAATCTTTCCTTGTAAATTCTGTGGATACAACCTAATTAGCACTAAAATCAAACGATGACCTTAAACCACGAATCTCAAACTTTCGCCTTATACCAATTTTTTTATTGTTATTAATATATCTTCCCAAGTAAATTTAATTAGGTATCTTAATTTTATTTTTTGTTAACTAAATGAGTACATAAAATATGGTTTTTCTTTTTAATAATTATGAATATTTATAGTGATGTGTTTATAGTAATGTGTTGGATGGAACATTCAGTTAAATTTTCATGTATATACAGTTATTCGTTTTTTTTTTTTTTTAATTACAACAAAATAAATGTAATTAATTGTATTAATTTCCTACCTATTTGAACACTGTGGAATAGAACAAGCCTTATGGGTATTATCAATTAGTATTTTTGGACTACTATTAAGGTAATAATTATGATCATATATCATACAACTAATAATATAATATTCATACAATATTACAATAAATTACAATAAATTATTTATTAATTCGTATTTCGTGTGTGGTACTGACGTACTGTAGACTTGTAATACTGTACTATCCACACCTTCCCCATTATAAAAGTTCTGATGACTTCCACAAGGTAGCCTAATCCGCTTTCAATCGCGAATAGTTAATTTTTTTAGACGAGCTTTGTGAAGTACCTAGGTTCCTACTTATTTTCAATTATTAAAATAATATACCTTACGAAATATACAAATAAGTTTTTAATTTTGAAAATTTCACTACAAATTAATTTTGTGAATTCCAATGTTATTGCATTATATAATTATTATTTACCTACCTTCAGTAATTTGTTACAAATGTACCTATAACCAGGAGCGGAGTGGCCGGTCTGGAAATGGGAATTTTCCAGATGGCCTGGACCATACTATGGCCTGGTGGCCTGGCCATTTTGTTAGATTTTTTTTTAATTTAAATTAATTTACAAAATATTAGGTAATGCTATATGCATCAAAAATTTGTTTCTATTAAATTATTGTATTACAAATATTATTAATGAAATAATAGTAAGTACAACTTACTAGCCTCGTACAATCGTATTCTCTTATGAGAAATATTTGGATAAAAAATTACAAAATATTTGGTACATAAATATAGATATCAAATAAAATGAAAGCAATATATTATTTATATGGGTCGATTATTTTTATAAAAAAACACCCAGATAGTGTGTGGTCTTGGTTCAATCCAACAGAACTAATTACCTACTAAGAAATTATAAATTACTGATTCGACGCATTTCCGCATGTTGAAACCTGCAAGTTCTTTATTTGTACCCTCTAGGGCTGAAAAAAAAATTGAACAACTTATTATTATTTAAATTGTTCATAAATAAAATTAAGAAAATATATAAGAATTTCCAACACATTTGTAATAAATGTAATTAATTTGCCTAGTGCATTTCCTCATTGATAATTTATCTTACTCTTATATTTCAATATTTTGAATAAAATGTACTAGTATTAATTTAATTTAACTTTTTTCAGATCAAACATCAAACAGTAATAATTTAGAATCTAAAATCTCTATAGATTGTGATAATGTTTTCGGACTTTCAGGTATTAGTACTTAGTGGTATATTAATACAATGTGTTAGAAGACAGAAGTTAAAAGAAATAGCAAGATAGTGATTGAAATACTTTTCTAATACTGAAAGTAATTTTGGAATAGGCAAATATAAAAACCAAATTCGAGGGTAGCGAGAAACAAAAAATTTGGTGGGTGGCCTGGATAAATTTTAAACTCCCGGCCTGGATTTGGTTCCCACTCCGCCCCTGCCTATAACGGCAGGTACCACATACCACATTGTCCACATTCCTCCGAAAAATCAAAAACCAGTATTTCTCCACTATACGTCTGAACATATTATTATCATTGCATTATAGCAAAGTTAATAAATTCCGAATTAGTATTTTACATTTACATAGGTATTATGCATTCAATATTTTATTACCTATGTATTTGATAATCTTCTTTTAATTCCTATATCGTATAGGTACTTTCAAAGTATTTAAATATTTAAATATTTAGACATTCATTATTTATTTTTGATTAATGTCGATAAAATCTTTGTATGTCAAAAAACTTAGTTGTACCTATTTATAGTAATTTAAAAATATCGAAAATATTTAGGCAGAATTTTTTATAGAAAATTTAAAATTTAATAATGATTTTGTAGTTAAAAGTGTATAAAATGTTCAAATTTTATAGCTAAGGAATGAAAACTTACAACAATATTCCACGTAAATAGGTAATATATAAATTACTTTATTCACAATAATATCATCAAATATACTTGGTACCATTATAGGCTGACTGACTGTTTTCTCTCAGAATCGTTTTTCTTATACAATGATGTTTTATCATTGCATTCAAATTTAACACCATCCATTTTACTTATAACCTAACCCACTTGTAACCTACTGTACAGTAGAGCTACATTCACTTAGCCACTTCATTTTAATTATAGTGAATTTTTTCCATTAGTCATTACTCACTGCTAATACTCATTTATTTTAGATTCTGAGTGGAACGATGAATGTATTGATTTTACAATGATGTGTTTTTTTTTTATTTTTTTTTTTTTGTGTCTGTCATCACGTTTTAGGACAGTAAAAGTGCTTGGATTTTCTTCAACAGTAGCTTTTCTGATAGGAAAGTGAATCTAGTTGGAACTTTGAGGGGTCAAAAGTGAAAATTTCCAGGTAGTTTTCAAAAGCGGCGTGAAATACAAAAAAAAAATTAAGGAAAAACGGGAATTTTTACACTAAAATCTGTTTTCAAAAAAATCGATTTTGGTTTTTAAAATTTTGACTGAATGTTTATATTAGCATTTTCTATACACTTTAACATTTTCAAAATGTTTTAATTTATTTTGAACTGTTTAGGCACATTTTTATTTTCCATTTTTTTTAAATTTTTTTTCTAAAAATATCAATAAAATTTTATTTGTTGGTTAAAAAAGTTTGAAAATTTAATACTAGGCTCCTACTTTATTATTACAATGGCATTTGAAAAATATTAAACATCCTTAGTCACATTTTTTTTTATAAGCATTTAAAGTTCAAAAATTGACAAAATATGGAAAAATCACGAAAATTAGCAAATTATTTTGAGTTAAGAATTCGTAAAAATTTTTCTTTTTAAATCTAAGGTTTTGAAATGTAATACAAGATTCCTTATAAGATTATCTACCTTTATCAAAAAAAAAAAAGTCTATAAGAAAGTCAAATTAAATTTTTATGAGCGTTTGAAATTCAAATTTTTACAACATTGGATATTCTCTCGATTTC
Source organism: Macrosiphum euphorbiae (assembly GCA_949089665.1). Taxonomy (NCBI): domain Eukaryota; kingdom Metazoa; phylum Arthropoda; class Insecta; order Hemiptera; family Aphididae; genus Macrosiphum; species Macrosiphum euphorbiae. Next base: position 47,107,719 of record CARXXK010000002.1, on the reverse strand, counting down.
TCATGTAGCGATTTCCTTATTTTGTTGTAATTCAAAAACGAATAACTGTAGATACATGAAAATTTCACTGAATATTTATATTAGCATTTCCTATAAACCATACAATTTTGAATATATTTTAACTCTTTTTGAACTGTTTACGGATATTTTAAGTTTCAAATTTTTTTAGTTTTTTATTCTATAAATATCAATAACGTTTTATGTGTTGTGCCAAAAAGTGTAAAAATTGAATACAAGGCTCCTGATATATTGTTACAATATCAGTTGAAAAATATTAAAAAAACATAGGCACAATTTTTTTTTATAAGCATTTAAAAATCGAATTTTGACAAAATTTATCAAATTTAAAATTAAATAATTATTTTGTAATTAAAAATGTATAAAATGTTCAACTTTTAAATCTAAGGATTGAAAATTTAAAACAAGATTTCACGTAAGTAGTTTATTCAGTTACCAAAAAATCTAAAAATTACATAAGCACAATTTATTTTTAAAGTCATTTTAAGTTCAACTTTGGACAAAATTACATAAAAGCAGAACCTAGAATAACTATTTTAGTTATTTTGTTGTGATTGTGTAATATTATTCGTGGGTACTTGAAACTTCTAAAGTACACGTTTATATATCTATGGAGTATGGACTATGATAGTATCAGGGTTTGTTGTTGACATATAACGCATTATAAGTACCTAATGGATATTGTGATATGATTAATTTGGAATTTATTATAGGTACCTATTTTAGGTAAATTTTTTTAATACGATAGAGAAGTATATAATATTTCTTATACCTAGACTGACATACCGTCTCCGCTCAGAACCGTTTTTCTTATACAATGATATTATATCATTGAATTCAAATTTAATACTATCCATTATACAGTGACCCACTTGTAACCTACTGTACAGCAGAGCACCTTTTTTTGTATATCCTGTATACAAAGTATCTATCAGAAGGAGTGTTTCGATTTCAACATATAGTACCTTATATTTTATCAAATTGGATCAAGATGGTATTTTAGACAGGTAATTTTTCGATTTTCTCAATATTTATTTAATTGCACAGGAAAAACCACCGACAAATTACGATAAACCGCTAAAAATGGGATTTTAATTTCTAACGCTTTGTTCATCACTAAAGAAACAGTGACGGTTTTGATAAAACATCAAGGTGGGGGGGCTATTTTAAATTTTTGAGCATCTCCTCACCGTAGTTCAAGCAATTCAAGCATTTAGTGTAATTTAAATTAATAAAGGGACAAGCAAAAAAAATCCAAGGGGGAGGTGAGTGCCCCCTTCGCCCATCAGTAAATACCGCCACTGAATAGAAACGAATAAAAAATAATAATACCTACTATAATATAAATTCAACTTACAGGATATAATAAATAATAACAATATCCAGACTGACAGCCGTCTCCGCTCAGAATCGTTTTTCTTATACAATGATATTATGTCACTGAATTTAAGTTTAATACAATCCTTTATACATTGACTCAATTGTAATCTACTGTACAGCAGAGCGACATCCACTTAACCATTAGTTCATTGGTGTATACTATTTACGTCGTAACACAATAATAATAATATATAAATATGTTATAAAAATAAAATATAATAGTTATGAACTATTATAATAATATAATACATCCGATGTTTTTGGCAAACATAGCTAGACCTACTGTCATTGGTTATAAATAGACCATTTATAATCAATGCTACTGTTTTACTATAGATATCAACGAAATATTTTTTCTATCTCAGACCCACGTAAAACATAGACAAAACGCATTCAAGTACAGTAGTTACTCGTTACCCGTTGTTTATGATTTTTTACTTTTGATTAATATATAGTTATAGTTGAGTATTATATACTATAGTTGAGTAAAAAAACTTATTATAAAAATTAGTTTTGACATAGGTAGGTAGGTTAAGTTAGGTTAAGTATCTGCTTTAAATCGTATTATTATTCGACCAATAAACAAACAATTTTTATTTGTACATTTAAATGAATATTAAATTGTTTTGTTATATGCAAAAAAAAAAACTAATTTGTATGTAAAACTAATATCGCCTATATAGGTACCTTCTAACTATTAAATAATAATTATACAAAGATTTTTACAATATGCCATATGCATTATGCATGACCTATGTATTCATTTTATATACTTAGGTATTAGTGTAATTATATTTATTAGGTATTTTTGTTTAATGTTAATCAATTATTCAGTTCGTGCAGTTTAACTCCGGAGTCCCGGACGATAAACATACACCTACGTGTGTATTCATCGCGTAAGTATTTTATTTTCACACAGTAAGTACGAAGCTTATCAAAATACCCTCCAATATGACTAATATATTATTATATGTAGTTACTAGTTTTAGGTACTTATACTACACCTCATATAGAAATTTATCAATAAAATAATAATAAGTCATGATGAGCAAAAATCTAAACGTTGATTTTGCGTATAAAATGTAGGTACAAGTACATTAAATCACATCTGAATGTCTAACACATCTCTCTATCTCCCTCTCTCTAAAAAAAATTATTAACAACTAACAAACGGAATTTGTTCAATGTGTGAATAATAGTTATTAATGTACGCGGACAACATATTATTAATTGTTAATATTGATATTTTATATAAAAATTGTTGATATTGACACACGGCACAATCGTGCTTGTAATGTTATTTCGTCTGTTATAAACTTTTGAAAATCCATCCTTACTGTGATCAGGATTGTCACCAATTGGCAATTAACTGACGTGCTGAGAATATACGCCAAGTTTTATTTATGTTGTTAAAGTTATTAATTAAATTAAACCTTCATATTCTTTGTTAATTTAATACATTTTATGTGCAAAAAATGTTCAATAGGTAGGTATATAGGACATAGGTACAGTATACATAATTATAAAAATTCATACATATCATTTTCTAATTGAAATAATTGTATAAATTAGATCTGTAGATGAAATAAATAGTGAAAAAAGAAAAAAGAAAAAATTTGTTGTCAAAATTTACCAATTTATTATTGTGACAAATTCTTTAGGCCAAAATCACAACATTTTTTTTCACAAAATAAAAATAAGAAATCAATACTTTAAAATAATTAAATAATCCTTGTCGGAATAAATTGAATATTTAAACAAACAGAACTAATTGAAGCAGTGGAAGTGTGTAATCCAAATTTTAAAATATTTTTAGACTTAAATACATTTATGAAATGGCCAGAAATTTCTACGGACAACCAATTTTTTAAGAAGTTAAAAAATCAATGCGATTTAAAAAAGGTGCTCTGCTGTACAGTAGGTTAAAAGTGGGTCACTGTATAATGGATGGGATTAAATTTTAATTGAATGATATAATAATATCATTGTATAAGAAATACGATTCTGAGCGGAGACGGTATGTGGTGTGTCAGTCTAGGTATAAGACATATTATATGCTTATCTATGGTATTAAAAAAAAATTGACCTATAATAAATTCAAAACTAATCATATCACAATATCCATTAGATACTTATAACGCGTTACATCAACAACAAACCCTGATACTATCATAGATATAGATATAATAGTGTAATTTAAAAGTTTCAAGTACCTACCCACGAATAATATTATACAATCACAACAAAATAACTAAAATAGTTATTCTAAGTTTTTTAATATGTAATTTCGTCCAAATTTGAATTTAAAATGTCTGTAAGAAATAACTGTGTTCATATATTTTTTAGATTTTTTGGTTACAGTATGAACTTTTTATGAGAACATTTGTTTTAAATTTGCAATCCTTAGCTATAAAAACTAAAATAGTTATTGTAGGTTTTTTTTAATGTAATTTCGTCCAAATTTGAACATATTAATTATTTATTAATTTTGACTATAAAAATGAACTGTGCTTATAAATTTTTTAGATTTTTTGGTAACAGAATTAACTACTTACGTGGAATCTTGTTCTAAATTTTCAATCCTTAGATATAAAAGTTGAACATTTTATAAATTTTTAACTACAAAATAATTATTGAATTTTAAACTTGATAAATGTTGTCAAAATTCGATCTTTAAATGCTTATAAACATTGTGCCTGTGTATTTTTAATATTCTTCAACTGATATTGTAACAATATATCAGGAGCCTTGTATTGAATTTTTACACTTTTTGGCCCCAAGAGATAAAACTTTATTGATATTTATAGAAAAAAACAATAAAAAAAAAAATGAAAACTGCAAATGTCCGTATAAACAGCTCAAAAAGAGTCAAAATATTTTTAATATTTTATGGTGTATAGAAAACGAAAATATAACCATTCAGTGAAATTTTCATGTATCTACAGTTATTCATTTTTGAATTACAACAAAATAAGGAAATCGCTATATGAGAAATCGAGAGAATATCCAATTTTGTAAAATTATGAACTTCAACCCCTCATAAAAATTTAATTTGACTTTCCGGTAGGGATTTTTTATTGATAAAGGTAGACAAACTTATGGGTAATCTTGTATTACATTTTACAATCTTAGATTTTAAAATTTTTACGAATTCTTAACTAAAAATAATTTGCTAATTTTCGTGATTTTTCCATATTCTGTCAATTTTTGAACTTTAAATGTTTATAAAAAAAAACTGTGGCTAAGGATTTTTAATATTTTTCATCTGACTTTGAAACAATATACTAGGATAGTAGGATCCTTCTATTAAATGTTCAAGTATTTTTACTCAACAAATAAAATTTTATTGATATTCATAAAAAAAAAAACTAATAAAAATGCCCCTAAACAGTTCAAAATAAATCAAAATATTTTGAAAATGTTATCGTGGATAGAAAATGCAAATATAAACAACCAGTGAAAATTTCATGTATGTACGTTTTTTTAGAGTTACACCAAAAACCAAATTCGATTTTGTGAAAAGTCGATTTTGAGTAAAAATTCCCGTTTTTCCATAATTTTCCTTTTGTTTTTCTTGGCACTTTTGGAAAAGAATTTTAAATTTTGACCTCCCCAATGCACTAACGATATTCACTTTCCAATCGAACAAGATACTGAAGTTGAAAATCGAAACATTTATTTCGACTACAAATAAAATTAAAAATTAAAAAATTAAAAAAAACACACATCATTGTAAAATCAATACATTCATCGTTCCATTCAGAATCTAAAAATTTTAATATTTTAACTTGTTTTTGCTAGTTGTTATTAATACTAACCTGAAAATAAATCGCTATTGCACTGTATAATGATATGCTGTCTCATATTTTCAAATAAAAATGTTCGTCGTTGGTCGGATAATATACTTTTGTAAGTAGAAAAACTCCTTTCTACTTCGATTGATGATACTGGAGCATATTATTTATAGTGTGAAATACCTTCTGGTAAATTGTTTTCATCAGGTAATTCACCATTTATAATTTTTGAAATATTTTGTATTATTTTCAACCCTTTATTTTATATTTTATATAAAATTTGCTATCGACGATAACTTGTACCTATGTATGTATGTATGGTGTGTAATAAAAATAGTAACTCATAATAGATTAGGGAAAATCCTAGCTATGATAAAATGTATGAAAATATGATACTACGAGTATATGTAATTTTTATTCGTACGGTCGGCAGTTTTGCCGTAAATTTCTTGTGCATCGCAACAGTTTTCTTTTATTTTATGAATACTAAATAGAACGATTCAATAATCCGCAAAACAATGTAGTAATTCATTATTATTTATGATGTACATAAAAATTAAAAAATAACAGCCTAAACAGTTTAGATAGAATCAACGTATAGGTACAATTGTCCTGCAGAATCGATAAATCCTAACGATTTAAATTTTTCAATGACATTCAAGGATTTTGAATGTGTTTAAATAGCGCTGGTGTACAATTTGATATACCAGCTGGTCAGTTTACACCATAAGCAGGGTCAGTATCAAATATAAAATTGTGTCTTGTATCTTGTATTGTGATACATTATTTTGAAGTATCAAGTATCATGTATCATTTTTTGCCAAAAGATACAAGATACTATTATTATGAGCATATGTACTGAATAATAATACATTACTAACAAGAAAATTGTATTCGATTTGCAGGACACTCAAAACTCAAATAAATGTACCAATAGTGGTAATTTTTTATGTGTGTCTATTATTAATATTTTATTGTATATAATTTCATACCGGAATGAGTTTTTACGAAAAATTGTCTAGGCTCAATTGAGCCGAAATTATCAATAAAGAAGAAATTTACCATACAATGTTATAACTTGTAAGATAAACCTAAAAACATTAAATTAAATTACTAGCTATATATAATATCTATCTACAATATCTATCTATACATAGATAATCACTAAACTGAAATTTTTATTCTCATCAAATATAAATCCGCTACCTAGGTCTTTCAACATAATATAAAAATTAAATTAAAAGTACAGATATATAATAAGTAGAGCGAGGATTTATATGCATTTATAAAGAGTCAAACATGATGCAAATATGCGAGGAAAAAGTGGCTATATGCATGTTATATGTATTTATAAACAAATATGCAATAATCCTCCAAACATGCAAAATATGAAATATACAATTTGGCTTTTAAATTCGATGTAATGTGAATGTGGACATTTTAAAACCTCCTAGACATGCATACACTTAGTACAAATATGCAAATGCATATAATTCCGGGCTCTAATAATAAGCAATTACAGTGTACTATTCGCATAGTTGTAATAATGTTTTTGTTCTGTCTTCTGTGAGACTGTGTCTGTGTCAACTGTCAGTAAAATAATTATAAAATGTAATAGTTAATAAAATTAATTTGGAAATATAAAAGTATCACATATGTTTGATACTTGTATTTTGTATCTTTTCTACATCAACAATGTACCTATCTTATATCTATATACACTAAATGAATGTATAATGTATCATAATACGCTATTTTGAGTATTTTGCACAACCCTGACCATAAGTTGTTTTTACAAAGAGCATGAGGTAAAGCAAATTATTTTTAAATCATCAAATAAATATGGTAAAAAACACACATTTTAAATTGACTTCTCACAAAAAATTACAAAGAAATTTCAATGCTTTAAACACTATTCCTCAGTATAAATCAATTAATGTCCTTCATTCTTTTGTATAATAATAAGTAGTACTGATTATTGTGGGGAAATTATCAAGAAACTTATTAATTTACCAACTGATAATATTATAAATGGATATAAATTGGTCAACGAGTACATGAACAAAGTAGCACTAATCTGAACATGCCCATGTCATTTTCAAGAAAAGATACTATTCCCTTCTTGTAAGAAGGTATATAGTAGAAATATTTTATACATTGAAATGGTAAAAAAAAATATATAATAATCAGAATTCTGTACAGGTTTAGGTTTTTATTTATAATTTTTTTATATTCGTTTTTCATATTAATGAAAAAATTACTTAAAATTAAAAAATAGCATTAAATAATAATAATTATGATATTTTGCTATCCATTAACCAGAAGTTAAATGTACCAATGTCTAAAATAAAATAAAATTTTTGTTTTGACTAATAATTTATATAATTTAAAATATTTATGAAATTATTAGCATTAGTCTGTTTTAATATAAATTGAAATTACATCATCACTAGGATAAATAATAGCAGCAATATCTTAATAATTAAAAAATTAATTAGGTACCTACATACATTTTCATTTGAGCTCATAAGAGCAAATATACAAATATTACATTTAACTTGATTATCGACCTAACAAAAGTACAAACCCAATAAAAAATATTTATAAGCAATAAAAATTATACACTTTAAGTATAAGTTACTAAAAGTTAAATCATTAAAAAATAAATATCACAATCTTTAATTAATTGTTTATCATCTTCATTATCAATCATGAACTCTTGCATTAATAAGAGTTTTTTTAAATGTCTTGCGATTGTGATGTTATTAAAAACGCCTTGTGACCTAATAGTACAGAATAACAATCATAAATAATCATGGCTCATTTTATAAATATAAATGAATAATAATATATAGTACCAATAACCTATGGTTTAAAATCTATTAAGATATTAAATTATTAAAAGATAATTAAATATTAAAAAACTAATTTTGAGTTGAGAATTAATAACTTGATTACTATTAAAGAACTTGAGTTTTATAATATATTTAGTAAAATCATTTACAAAAGTATTCATGACTTGAAAGTTTAAAGAATATGGTAGATTTTAATTTCCAAAAGCACCATAATGTTTAAATGCATACAATTTTAATATGTATTTATAGCAATGTAAAACATCTGCAACAATTTAAATAGAAACTGGGTTGCTAATTTAACTTTCAGTTTTTGTTTAAATAAAATTATCGTAGATTTTTTAGTTTATTAGAGAAATAAAAGTTTTTATCGTCTTACAGTATATAAATTTGTTTTATGTAATTTAAATACGTTTTCTCTCCGGTATCATCAATTAATAAATTTAGCTCACCAAAAGCATTTTGAATTAATTTAATCATATGAATCAGTAAATATATTGATCGTAAGACAAGATAATGTAAAAATTATATTATAACTTAGTGGTTTTCTGCAACCACTGTAGAATAAGCCGTGACTACAACATTTCTTAGCCAGGAAAAGGCTGGAGTGAGCGAGACACGTTTGGCGAGCTCAGGGATCTCTCATTAAGAAAGTTACAAAAAGCAATCTAACGGGAAAAAGACCAAGAGGCAGACCTCTGCAGTTAAGAAAACCCTGAAGGAAATTAATCTAGTGCTGGATAAGGAAGTGGCGTTAAATAGGAAAAGGTGGAATAGTGTGTTGGAAGCGGTGATGGTTCTAAATGGATCGCTATAAGCCCTAGAAGAAGAACTTAGTTGTTTTACCATATTGATGTTTCATTTGAACCATCAAATGTTAAACTTACAATAACAACACCAATATTATTTCATAAATCTAAATACTGTACAACTAAACCAGTCTATTGAGTACTTGGAAAAATCTAAGTCTATATAGGTTGAAATGTTTAGGAATTTAAATTTTTAATGCACAATATGCCAATATACTGGAGCTGTAGAATATTACTCTCTATTGGTTAAAATAAAAATTATCAAATTTGGTTGATTCTACAGAACAGGATAATTATTCCCGTAGAGCGTATTTTTGTGTACAAAATTACATTGGTACCAGGCACCAATAAATTATTACTCTTGAGCATATAATTACTGATCTAAAAAAAAATTGTTTTCTTTGTTACCTTATAGTATTAATTTCCTTGACTGTATGGCATTTGTGTCTGACAACATTGTGATAGAGTATTTTAGGAAAAGGAGCTTTGGAATATCTTTTTCATTTAATGACTGGCACGAAGAAAAAAATATTGTTTTCTGTACATGAACTGAAAATAATTATTAGATTTTTACAGTAAAATAGTATTAATTCTTTATTTGTTGTGCAGCATATAATATATTATGTATAGTTCAATTAAATAATCCATTTTAAGAACCTAAAAAGTATTAGAAGTACTTATCATAAAGAGTTTTATCAAATTGTAGTTCACTAACTCCTTTAACAACTATTTTAAATGATTTAACCTTGACTTTACAATATTCATCTACATTAGCAACATTAAATTTATGAAATAACACTTAGCTAATGTAAATCCAAATTAACTAAAAATACTTGTTTAAAACTACTTTATTTTTAATACTATTTTGTATTTTTGTATTATCGTGTACATAATTAAAAGAGTGTTTTAAATAGTGTAACAATTTTTAAAATTAAACTTAAAATGAACAAAACAAACTCACAGAAGAATGAACTGGTACATCACCCAGAATATATATAATATCCATACATTAGCTAGTTGAAGGCATGATCAGATACCTTAAATTTCATAAAAATGTTTAAGTACACTCAGATATTTCTAATTACTTAGGTATATTTTTTTTAATTTACCAGTGAAAAGTTGTCGTTTGTAGCAATATTGAATAGGATGATGAAAAAGTTTCCTAATAATTTTGTCCAGCCTAACAAAAATATACGTTGTAATATTAATTTTATAATTTACTTTAAATTTTATTAAATTTCTTAATATGTATCTAACACGTTTCAATCGTTGAACTATTTACTTGGTTTTAATAGTACACATATTGAAGCAATCCTATCAAAATGAGTGATCCATATTCGGCTAGCTTTTATTGATGCTATTTGTGTACATATCATATTGTTTTCGATTTTAGATCGAATCTCTTCTTTAATTGATGTTCTATAAAGCAATGATTAATTTACAAAAATAAAATTTGAACGATTAAATGATTAATTAAGCAAAATAAGGTTAGTTTCAGATATGTAAGTACATTGTACATGAATATAGCAGTCTTCACAATTTAAAAATATGTATTACATACAATTCCCAAATAATATTATGTAACATAATATATTAAATTAAAACCTTAAAAAAACAAGAACGTGTAAATACCGTGGGTTCGCGAAAACTGGGGAAAACTCTATAACTCAGTTACCTACATTACTCAGTACCAAATACATATTTTAGAATTCTGTCTGCGGTTGATTGATAGTATAATTTTGTATCCCACAAACCGAATTCAAAATATGTTTAGGGTATTGAGTAATATGGGTAATTTGATTATACAATGTACACTGCTTTCATGGCCACATAGTATGTTATAAAAGAACATAAAGAATTACATAATTTCCAAAAGTCTAAAATTCAAATTAGGTTATATAAGGAAAAATTTGTAACATATCAGTTATCAGTCCTGGAAAATCAGTACGTCTGCCACGGTTAATAAATGTATCTATTAACCACAATGTAAAGAAGATAATCTTCTTCTCTAAATCGTGCTGTGACTACGAACAATGAACATAGACACAGCGAACTCAGGTTGTTCGCCTCAACTGGCTAGGGTACTGACGACTAAACTGCGAACTCCACCTCCACTGACTACCTGGTCATATAACCCAAGTATCGAAAAAATAATACATAACGAGGCCCGAATATTAGACCGAATGTCCTCATCGTTACATCTTATATTCATATTACAACCTCCATGCATGAAGCTTAAAATAAATAAAACCAAGTCGTTTCTTTCATGAAATACCTATTATTTTCGTAGAATAGTCTGGTTGTTGCCCAGCCTGAATTATCTTTGCCGTGATGGGGAGATCAATGATCACAGAGGCGTGATAAAAAATAGTATGTTTAGTTCGTGCGGGAAGGCAATTTCAGTCTTGGGAGAAATGGGGTAATCGTCTGCGGCTCATGCAGCACACGTCAACCGCGACTGAAATAGCTCTCTCCACCCTTGCCACACAATTAGTACTATTTCGGTGCACGAAAAGTTAACGGTTTGGTCATCGCAAGAATTAGTTTTTGCATCATACTGATTTCTCCTGGTACTTACAAAATATATCAATATATATATATACAATATTAGGTTGTTGATTGATGTTATTGTTAACCACGCTTAGGGCCCGTATTACAATAGTTGAACTCCAGTTAAACGACCGAATTCGGCCGGTAAAATCAGTGGGTTAAGCGTAACTGAGGTTTAAACTATGATTATAAAACAGGCTCTTAGAGCGTTAGTAGCTTTTCTCCTATCGTTGAACAGCTGTTGAAAACCATATTTTTCGAGCACCACTTTTGTTATGCATAAGGGCATTGAGTAACCTATGAATCCTTGTAATAAAACCTTAAAATGTGGTCAGGTCCCTTTATATCACACACAACTATAATAGGGTATGAGGGATGAGCAGTCTATATATTAATAAGTCTATGCTGGAAATGAGTCCGCAGGGCCTACCATGTTCTAAACAGTTCATTAAATCTTAGTCCTTTAGACAGGCCATAGATAGAATAGTTGCGTAAGGAAACGAGAAATAGTGAGTCCTCAATATTTTCCACTATATATCTAAGATTATAGAGTGCTTTCAACCAAACTAACCAAATAGCAAAATAATATAGATATTATTGAGTATTAAAACTGTATGGTTTTATAAATAAACTGACTGCATGTGTGGTCTCCGACTTACAAGTGCGTAACATAGCAAATGGTAAGCTCAGCAGATCACGTTTAACTCTATTGGTTTTTTTGTGAATTGACCTCTTATCAAATTTAGAAGTAAGAATATAAATAGAAGGTAAATTTTTTTTTTTAGTTAAATGTTTAGAATATATGTTGTTTACCAGAAAAATAATAGGCTAAAGCTCCCTACATAAATGTATGCACGTAAATGCATCGCACTGCCATATTCATGTAAGATACTACTTTAGATTTAATGCATGGACATAAGAATATATGAAAGCGTTTACCACCCCTTGCTTCTAGGATCGGACTGAAGTATACTCTAGACTAGCAATAGCCAGTAAGGCTCCGTGTCTGTGTAACTGTATGGGATGAGGCCCTTCATTATAAATGGAAATATATATATAACTTAAAAAACATAATAATATGAACTAATGATTAAAAGTAAATTATAAAGTAGTGCAGTGTATGTGTTTGACGTTTATGTTATCAGCTCATTTTGTTCTATTACAAAATTAACTCAGATTTAGAAAATATTTAAACTATAAAATAATAATGCTTTAGGTGTGGAAAACTATCCAAAAATTAAATAGTAATTTGTAAAGTATTACGATAATTGATACAGGCATGATAAGTATTTCATTATATATAATTTTTTATTATATTTGTATACAACTTTTAATAGTTAGTACCCATTGGAATCTGAAATGATTTGGTACTGGCATATAATATATTATCAAAACTACATTTTTTTTTTTTTTTTATCAGACATTATCAGACATTAATAAAAATTAAGAGTAAAAAGTTATGGCCATTTTTGTCAAAAACAAATAAATCATAAAATTTAAATGATGAATAACTATTGATTATAGTTGTTGTTTAAGTCTTTTGTAAGTAATGCACTGGTAAGGTCTACAGTACCCAGTCCGACCCTACCTGATACAGGTTACTAAATACCAACATTGTTAGAAACAGATGTGCCTGTGCATATGAAAATAAAGTGCAGCTATTTTTTTCTAACAATGTTAAATCCCGATTCTCTCTCTCGCTGATATCAGTTCATTTCTTTTAAAGGTCAAGTGAAATGATATTTATTAAATAAAAAAAAAATTAATTTCAAAATATGATTTGCTTTATGTGTAAAATATAAACATACATCTAATTTAATTGTTTCATTTTTGCATTATTTTGATTGTTTGCTACTTCATAAAAATATTTTTATGCCATTAAAAATACGTTGTTGGCTAAACAATGCATTTTAGATTTAATAATTAATTATTAACAAAAATTTAAAATCTTGTTGTTTTATTCTTAAAAAATATATGGCTATTTAAAAAATAAGTAAAATAAAAAAATAATTGTAAATAATAAAGATACATAAACATAATAAAACATTTTAGGTTAAAAAAAAAAAATATGTGCACAGAATAGTAACTTAAGAACATGAATATAAAAACATGCACATACCCTGTCATTTTTTCCCTAACTATAAAATTATTCATCATCATTAATGACAATAACTCCTTCATCATCTTTCGGATCATACTCCCTTAAAAACAAAAAAAAAAAAAATAAAAAAATTTGCATTTTATGTGTTATAAACTTATAAAAATTAAATAAATAATACATACATGAATTCCTTCTTAAGTTTTTCAAACTCTTCTATCATACTACTCCTTAAATCTTTTTCCAAGCACTGCAATGATGCCTTAAAAATTATTTTCACTAATTTATGACAACCATTCATGTATTCAAAACGGATGCACTCGGTCCATACATCTGTATATGTAACCAATTTAAGATTAGTTTCAATTATATTGTAGGAAAATTTCATCGGCTTCTCGCCAAATCTCATTATCGGTAAAAATTAAATTGTTGATAAATGGTTAAATGGTTAAATTATTGAAAAGTTTCTCTAGGATTATGTTTATATTTTTTCCTATGATACAAAAGAGTATTATAATTTTTTTTATTGTTTTATTTCACATAAACCTATCACACTAACTGTTTAATGAATTCTTACATCTTACAATAAAACAATACAATAATGAATATTGAAAAAGCTTAAAAAACATGGGTTTATATAGATTTTGATATTTAGTGCCTCTACACAAATTATAGAGCTAAAATTTAAACTAGATGGAGCTTCAAAAAAAAAAAATTAAATTTTGCAGTTATGAGCTTTGGTAGTAAGCCGACGATTTGATACTCACCAATGTCTGTGTCGCCAAAAGTATTGCATACATCGTTATACAATTTTCTAATATTTCTTAATTTGATACCTCCTGTGTTCTGATATTGTTCAAATGAAATCATGGACATATACAACTGTTTACATTCTGGTTTTATGTCTCTGAGTTTAATGAACAATTCACGAGTTGATAGTATTCCATTGTGAACAGCATTCCATTCTAAATATTGAGGCCTGATTATAAAATTGATTTCCGGAAATGGATAATGTGATCCTTCATGATATAATTGTTGGAGCTAAATAGAAATAAATACTGTTATGAAGCAACTATATATTTTACAGAGAAAAAATAATTTGATAATTTTATCTCTATAAAAATCAAACACTTATAAATAAGTATTGTGTGTGGTCTGCTGTCAGCTGATATCTGCTATATTGGAAGAGTAAAAATTAAAAAATTGACTGCAAGGAATTATTGGGACAAAATAATTTAGTTAAATGTTACTGAAACGTGTTTATTTGTATGGATTTAACTGCATAACATTTTGGATCATAAAATATATTTTACAAGGATATCAAAACAAAATGCCAGCGATAACTAGGAAAATAAAAAGTTAATTCATTAAGAACTTAATTATATAGACAATGGTTCTAAACAATATATAATAACAATTTAATTTATAATTGTTAATAAGTACAGGGATGGCTTGGGCCATCAGGAATGATTGGCCACGTACTAACTAGTTGACTGTCTGTGAAGTACAGCACTACCAAACTCTACGGATGTAACGTAACTTACAATAATTAGGTATAGACGGTTTTAAGTTTTGTTTCTTCTTGGTATCTCATAATTTATTCACATATCAAAAATTTCAATTTACAAAACAACAAACTAGAGAGCAATAAGTCAATAGCTAATATCAATAATAAATATTACTATAACAATATAACAGAAACTGAATAATAAGTATTAACAATAACTCCAATCAAAAAATCAACCTCAGTAAAATCTACAATACATTTTATTGTTAAAGCCGTTAAAGGTGGATTTTATGATTAAGGTGTTAATCAGTTTCTTTTAAACTATTATAATAGAACGTATTATAATATTTTCTATTGCTACTGGTAAGATATGTTTTAGTAAATAAGTAAATAGTCATATCATAATATTTTTAGACTTTATTATGTTATACCACAATATTTTTGGCGAAAGATTAGATAATATGTGTAGAGTTTCAATTCTATAGTTTATGTTAGTTACAACAGTCAACCATTGGCTTTGCGTGCAGCCATATTAAATTAAACGAACTCAAGTATTTAAGTTTTTCCAAAATATGGGTAAAAGAAAAAGTTGGGTGTGGGACTATGCTAAGCGAGAAAAAGATTGTGCCTATTGTGATTTATGTGATGACGATACAAATGAATTCTCCTGTGTCGGTGGAACTACTGGGTCTCTAATAAGACATTTACAAAATGTACATCAAATTAATTTACCAAAAGAATCAGCGGCAAAGAGTAGTAAGTAATAAGTTATGTATTTTTATTCAAGCCATTAAAATCAAAAAATTGTTAGGTTATTTAAGTACATAGATGCCAAATTTTAAATGTGACATAATAAAATGAGGTGTGTATCAATCGACAAGGATTCAATATTTTATATCTAAGTACAAATTTATGTTTATGAGTAGAATATACGCATTCGTCTTCCAATCACATTATTTTCATGCCAAATTGTATAATATGTATTACTTTTTTATCTATATTACATTTTCATATAATTATTACGAGTACAATTAAATACAATGGCATTATTTTATAATTATCAAAAGTCAATAATCATAGGTACGCATAAAATATAAATACATTAGTATATCATTCCTACCAACACTTTTAATACAACAAATTTAAACCTTTAAAAAAAATTATTATTTTATTGTTTGACTAGGATGCAAGTAATTTATTAATAAATATATTATAATATTTAATAAATATATATTGTAGGTCTCAATTGAGGTCTAATCATCCATTTAATGATACCCAAGAAGTTATAAGGTCTGGTAGTTCTGAATATGAGAATAATACAACTTCCATCAATCAAGATGATGATACAATTCTAGTTAATAATACTACTAAATCTTCCTTAAGCTTAGAAAATAATAAGGAATCAAAATCTAGAAAACGTTGTCGTATGTCTAAAAAATGTGGGTCTAATAGTGATTGTGGATGTAATTATGAAAAAACAGAACAGTTTGATTGCAATGGTATTGAATTATTAATTGCAATGAATCAGTTACCTTTATCATTTTGCTCGAGCCCTGGATTTTATTAGTTCATGGCTGTTGTGGAGTCTAATTATAAAATATGTAGAGATCAAGCAATGAAAAAAAGACTACATGTATTGAAATTAAACGTTGAGGACAAAATAAAAATTGAATGGCAAAATGGGAAAAGTGTAAGGTGTAAAGTGTAAGAAACTGAAGGTTGGTCTTCAATGGCTCAAAACTCATATATATCGTTAACTGCTAACATAATCAATAATCAATGGTCACCAAAGTCATTTACTTTGGCCACACAAGAAATGTCAGAACGTCATACAGCAGTAAATCTAGCTGAAAATTGGGAAATTAATGGTAAAGTCACTACTGTAATTACAGATAACGCAGAAAACATAGTAAATGCTGTAAAATTACTAAATATTACAATAGACAATGAAAATATGGATGTGACATGTGCAGCTCACAATTTAAAATTACCATTAATGTTGCACTAAAACAAGAAATATTTTCAGATATAATAAAACAGTGTAGTACTGTAGTTGGACATTTCAAACACTCGAATGTAATCAAACAGTCATTATTAAACAAACAAGAACAGCTAGGACTTCCATATCAATCATTAGTGTAATGCTGTAAGACACAATGGAACTCAATAAATTTAATGTTAGACCGCCTTTTAAAAAAAACAGAAGTCCAGTTTCAAATGTATTGGCAGATAGAACAGTCACGTCTTTTAACATTGCGCAGACTACATTAAAAATATTTAATTTTTAACAAGATTTGAGTTCAAATTTTAAAAATATAAATTTGCAACTATTTTTAACATGACAATAAATAAAATGTTTTCTATATGATGTATTGAGATTTAAATGAACATAAACTTATTTAGGTACTGTATAATATAGTTTGTAAGTAATACTACACGTTGTAATCTATGATATAAGAAATTAGGTTATACGACAAAATAACTCCATTAAAAATATCTCTATCAAAATATCTCCAGTATAAAATATCTCCGTCAAAATGATCTCCAATACAAAATATCTCCCGATTTACGTAGTAAAAAAATTCAATGAAACTCCTGCCGTTCTTTACTTAAGAGGAATTGCTCAAAACATAAAATTTTAAAACATGATTTTTTTATATTTTTTTTTTACGATTATGTGTAAAATAATATTTTGATATTTGTTTATTTAATTTAATTTTTGCTCAAAACATACAATTTTAAAACATGATTTTTTTATATTTTTTATTTTAAAATTTTTTGAAGATAATTTGTCTGAAATATTTTGTATTGGAGATAATTTTGTCGGAGATATTTTGTATTGGAGATAATTTTGACGGGTCACCAGAAATTAGTATAGAATCGTTAGGTACGAATAGAGTACTGAGTAGTTTACCTAATACCTATACCTATATTTTTCGATTATTGTAAAAAATATCCTAACCATAAAAAAAAAAACACTTACACAGTCATACATTTAAAATATGATAAAGATATAACTATATAAGTAATAAGTATTAAGTCATTATGTTATTATTTATTAATTATTTGCATGTTAAGTTGAAGAAAATATCTCAATTTTTAGGATCATTTTTTTTTTAACCTTTTGATTGATATTAAATTGTAGTAAATTTAGTTTTCTATCGTTTGTGTCTCAAAAAATTTTTTGCATCATTTTTTTTTATAGTTATGTTTAAAAATATCAAAAAAAATTATAATATTGAAATTTTCCATTTTTGTAACTAGAGCTTTTGTGGCACGGGTTAAAATTAAAGAATTTGCATGAACCTTTTTTTGTATGATTTTTTTTGCAGTTGAACCTTTTTAGGGGGGGGGGGAATCTGAAAAAAATGAAAAATGAAAAATAAGGACCATTCTAATGGATCATGTTGGTCAACAAAATCAAGTATCAACTGTAATAAGTATATAAGTGAACAGGATAACTTTTGAAACAAGAGTTTCAATTAACTAATTTTGAATAGGTTTATCATTGAGAAATGATCAAAATATTAATACTTATTTTACCAATTTTGGATGAGTGTTCCCCAAGTATACAATTAGAATTGCCCATAAAGGCATTGATTTGCTTTTTAAAGCCCGAACACCGTCTTGAAAAGTTGCAATAACCATTTCAAGACTGTCATAGTTCAAATAACATGATATTAAATTAATCCAGATGTCAACATCATCTTTTATCACCTCCACTGCATTTCTCATTATTTTATCATAGTCTTGAATTGTGTTATTAGCCTGAATAAAAATAAATAAACAAATTGTTATTTAAATTAAACAATTGTAGTTTATAAAAATGTACTTACCCAATAAATGTATTGTCCAGCTTTACATAATGCTTTATTATCATGAGCTTCTTGAAAGGCTCTTTCCATTGTTTCATTCATAAAATTTCTGATTGTTTCTTTTTTCATACGATAAGATTTTCTAATTTCTATAACATGATCAATATAAAAGTTCCACAATTTATGTTTATTTTGAAGTGGTAAATTTTCTTTTAATCCATCTTCATAGGTTTTAATGCAGTTTCTATAAAACAAATAGGTAAGTATCATAAAAATGTTTTTTTTTTTTATTATTTGAATACTGACCTAATACCATTAATATAATTTTTATCATAGTGTAATTGCTCAGTCTCCTGATGATAGATAAAACCATCAAAATGAATTTTTGCTAATTTTTGCCACATTAGTTCACTATGCCTATACTTCTTAACCATATCTCTAAACAAAAATAATATATTTTTAAAAATGTATGTTAAATTGTACTAAAAATTAATCAATACCTGACTACATTGCATTGCAGTTCTCTAACTGCACTTAATTTAATGGCTCTGTCCAATAATATAAAATGAAATTCAATATCACCTTCAAAGCGTTTTATTAAGCTTCTATATTTTCCAATAGCAATTGGAAGTGATGCTCCTTCAGTCTTTTCTAAATGTTGTACTTCTACCCAGAACTCTTCTACATATAAATTTTTACAATTTTTGTGATATTTTAATCCTTCCGCAAAATATCGTCTAGCTGATTCAATATCATTTCGGTCATCAAATGCATATGTTGCTGCAGTTAAATACACTTCAGGGTCATCATGGTATCTCAACATGAGTGTATCCAACACGATGCTACATTTAGTAATAAATAATATCTGAAATAAAAAGTTTAAAATTATTAAATAAATATTTCCTAATAAATAAACAAATTCACCGTTAACTATTTAATTTTAAATCAACAATAAAATGGAAATATGCTAATACATATTTCAATGGTTATTTAAATTTTTGCTTTCCATTATCGCACAAACATGACCCAATACCACACAAAATGCATAACCCAATACCACACACAAAAATAATATGATACCGCTCACATTTATATGCCTAATTCCGCTAATTCAACTCATCCGCATTCAAGCTTATTTGCTTATAGGATGAATTGCAACTTTTGGTATCTATATTGTCTATCTAACCATGTTAAATTGATGCTGTTGCAATAAACTTTTATTTTTAACTTTTTTTATTAATTTCACACACAATAATAGATACAATACTGCACAAATTTATTAAAAACAATATATATAATTATTAAATCAAATTAAATTCAAATTTGATGAAATCAAAATACACATTTCAAATTCAAAAATGTTATATCAAAATAATTAAAAATAGCATCTATATAGTAAATGTACACAATAGGGTGATTATAGGTCCCATTTTTAATGGGACAGTCCAGATGTTCATACATCTATCCCATTATGCCCTGGGGAATCTTCAGGACACTAAAATGTCCAGTTTTCTGAAGGTACCTAGACAAAAAATTGATGGAAACCAAAAATAAAATTGTGAGGTAGTTGGAACTGAAGACTAGAATTACTGGGTTACAGTCATAAGCGTCACTAAGGGGTATCGAGGGGTATTTTTGCTACTCCAGACATTTTTTGGGGGTAGCAAGAGTATCATTTCGATACCCCCAAAAAAGTCTTCGATTTTAAAAATATATTCGATGTTAATTATTTAAATGTGTACGAACCACAATTTAAGATAGTACTAATCTTGACCGTGGTACAAACATAGACTATCTATTATTGTGATTGTGATTTGTGACCAAAATGGCAAAATAATTATGTTTTGTGATAAGTTCAATACGGATGATTAGACAGTGTATTTCACGGTTTAAGATATACGGTATACGATATATCTTAAACCGTGGTGTATTTACACATACGTCATACCAAGATGGTATGATCTATAAAGAAGAGATTAGACACTTAGACAGTAAACGTTTTCAATTGATGGTGGTTCTATTCATCCAGAATTTAAAGATGTCAAGGATTTTTATAGAATAGAAATGTATTATTTAATTCTTGACACAATCATATAGGCAATTAAAGACAAATTTAATGAAAATAATTTAAAGATTTTAAACTCAATAAACAACATTTTAGTTGATAAGAATACCCTGATGTATCTGATATTCAGGAAGTTAGTTCAGTATATGGATTTCATGTAAATGAATTGAAGTCTGAAATAATTATTTTCAATAGAATGTTTACCAGTTTGAAAAAAGAAGATAACTTTGAAAATAAATTAGCATATATAAAAAAAGCTGAAGTTGGGAGTGGTTTCCCTATATTAGTAGATGTTTTTAAATTATTTTTGACTATACCAATGTGAAACTATACAGTGCATCATGTGAAAAAAGCTTTTCGTGCCTAAGAAGACTAAAAAATTACTTAAGAACAACCATGGACCAAACAAGACTAAGTGACTTAGGTTTATTGTATATACACAAAGATAAAGAGGTAAATAAAAATGCAGTTATAGACGAATTTTGTGCTGACAACAAACGCCGACTTAATTTAAAATAATAAATATTTTAGTACTCATACATTTAATAATTAATATAGGTATCATTGTTTCTTAATCTATATTTGTTTTTAATAAATATATTGATAAGTTTAGTTAAAATGTTAACTATACATGTGCATTTTTATTATACAAAATAATGATTAAACCTATAAAAAATTATTTTTTACTTTCTAAAACTAAACTTTTCTACCCCAGAATTTGGACTCTAGTGACGCCCATGGTTACAGTAAAACAAGATGGTTAGCTTTAATGCCTCACTCGAAAGAGTTTTGCAGTTATATATACCACTGAAAGATTATTTCTTCAGCATAAATAAGTGTCCAACAGTTTTAAAGAACCAAAGTTATTTTTGAGTTATGACTTTTTTTGTTATGTGACAAATATAAAACTAAATTTGTGTGTGGTAATAGAACATACAGTATTTAAATATGTGTGCGGTTTGTCCTATGCGTATTTTGCACATTTGTGCTGTAATAGGTGACGCCCATTTAAATGTATAAATATTCAAAACCTTTTCAACATAATATTTAACTATACAATGTTAAAATATATTATCAACAATAAAATGTCAGTAACTAATAATATTATAATTGTTTAAAAATATTATTGAAACCAAAATGATATTAAAAGAATTGCATACAATTTATTGTCTTTTGTTATTTATTATTAGATGATTGATATAAGACGTACTACAGAAAAAAAATAAGGTTTCTAATCTAATGAAAAAATTATCATTTTGTATGGTATGTATGGGAGACAACAATGAGAATAATATAAGATGTTGAATTGTTGTCATACCTATCTTTATGTGCTGCAATGGCACCCGTAAAATATAAACCTAAGAGGGGAGAAGGACAACGTTAAAAGTAACTATACTGGGTGATTCTTTTATCAAACAACACTCATTATTTCAAAAAGTGTAAATTTTTTTGAAAATATTTTTTACATAGTTTCAAGTCGCTTATAAAACAACGTTTTAATTAAAAAATTATATTTTTAAATATTTTTTATCCTTATAATTTTTTAAGTTTTTACTTTTTTAAATAACAACATAGGGTTTTAATTTTATATTCCAAAGCAGAATATTTTTCTTAGTATTTTGATACATGAAAATTTAATTTGGGGCGAGTAGTTTATGAGTTATAAGTAATTAAAGTTTAGACGAGCCTTGAAGTGGACAGACATTTTGCGGGGTAACCCCGAACCACTCCATTCCGCTCGTCTAAACTTTAATTACTTATAACTCATAAACTACTCGCCCCAAATTAAATTTTCATGTATCAAAATACTAAGAAAAATATTCTGCTTTGGAATATAAAATTAAAACCCTATGTTGTTATTCAAAAAAGTAAAAAACTTAAAAAATTATAAGGATAAAAAATATTTAAAAATATAATTTTTTAATAAAAACGTTGTTTTATAAGCGACTTGAAACTATGTAAAACAATATTTTCAAAAAAATTTACACTTTTTGAAATAATGAGTGTTGTTTGATAAAAGAATCACCCAGTATAATACGGCTTTTCTTTTAACAAATTATTAAAAAATTAATATCCACTAAAATAACATAGGGCTTGTCCCCCCCTTCCCATATGCACAGCCCTGATGGATATTTAACTGGTATAGTATATAATGTACTTTTGGAATTATATAAATAAGCAAGATTGGTGATTGTATACGGTATTTTCCCACTATAAAATTGCTTAAAATAGGTATAGAGATAAAATTACTAATTCTTAATTAAAATTGTTAATTTTTATATATTTTTAATTATACTACGGAAAAAACTAGATTAATTATTTTTTTGACGTGATTATACATTATTAATAATTATACTATGGATAAAACTACATTAATACATTTTTTGACGTGCTAATATACTACGCAGTCTACTATGTATTGTAGACCGTATACTAGAGCAGAAACATGATGGTAGTCTGTGTACAAGAGCGGCACCAAAATTATTAAATGAAGCAAGCTTTAGAGATTTTCATTATCTGTAGTCAATAGAAAAATTACAAAACTGCTGATATATTTAAAATTTAAAACTATGATGCTGTAATCTAGTTGATATGCATTCATATAGGGAAAACAAAATAGCTTGTATTTCTCCGCATGCGGGCAACCCAATGCGTGCAATACTACAGTATGGTCAGAATAGAAACCGCACGTACTCCCCCTGTACCAGCTAAGACATTACATGCATGTTGTAATTTATTCACTTACATTATTTGAACAGAACTCAATATATTCTGACAGTGAAGTCTTTAAAACAGGAAACAAATGAAACATATTGGTGTACATATCGTTGATACGATTTGATAAAATGGTAAGTATTTCAGTGTTAAGATGGTCTGTGTTGTTTTCTTTCAGTTCTTGCTATGAAATAAAATAGATAATAACAATAATTTAATTAATATCAATTGTAATAATCTTACTTCAATTTTAAGTTGACATGTATCCAGCATATTTAATTCAGTTTTTATTTGTTTCAAAAATTCCTCTCTGGTGGCCAACCCAAGCTTAATTTTCTGATTAAGCGTTTTACGATCATTTTTTAGCTTTCTTAAATATAAAAGTCAAGTAAAACAAATAAAATATAAATAAAATAAAATAT
This sequence comes from Macrosiphum euphorbiae, assembly GCA_949089665.1. Classification (NCBI taxonomy): domain Eukaryota; kingdom Metazoa; phylum Arthropoda; class Insecta; order Hemiptera; family Aphididae; genus Macrosiphum; species Macrosiphum euphorbiae. The sequence continues at coordinate 47,083,694 of CARXXK010000002.1, read as the reverse complement.
ACTGGTTTAAGAAATGTATAATTACGTTAGTTTTTCCTTTTCCATTATTCTATAAGTTTTCATAAAATGGACTTCAGCTTCCATTTCATTTGGCGACATGATGTGAAACAATTTCTTTATTAACCCTCAATACTTTGGGTAGAATGTGCAATGCAATTGAACAAATTAATAAGTCCAAAAAGTTGTAGTAGGTAGCAATAAGATACCACAATTTCAGCACGAGATCAATAATGATCAATGTCAAATACCATCATGCTAAGTGTAAAGTTTGGTTGTGACAGCTAGAAAGTGGTACTAGAATTGAATCAAATTATTTCGTAATTTTATTAAACCTATAACATCATATATTTCATAACAAATATTTAGATCCTTTGCAATAAAACCGTTAGTATAAGACATTAAATCTTATGTTGGACAATGAGTAAAAATCATTGGAATAAGGGACGCGGTGTTTGGAAAAAATTTACAAAATATGTAAACAAAGTACTTTAGTACTTACCTTACTGCTGTGTTCAAATAACTGTGTTTGCCATTTTGTCAAAAATTGGTCAGCATTAAGAATTAAGATGGTGTTTGTGATCGAGAAGGCTTAATGTTAGATTCTAGTAACAAGCTCTAGTATATTCAAGTATTTTATATAATATTGATATGTTAATTCACGTTTGAGGATTGAGAACAGTCAGCGTCTCATGGCCGGCATATACTTCGTAGGTACCTACTTTAAAAATTGATAGCGATAGACTAGAAAACAATAATCATTGTTATTCTTGGTTAGATTCCATTACTATCGTCATAGTCTCATGCATTTACACGTTTTGAAACTTCAAATGTTTGATCAGACAATTAAAAGAAATTATATCTATTATAATTGATTAAATTATATTCCATTATGTTTGAATTGAATGTTTAGTTCACGGACTAGGAATACAGTTAGTGGCGGCGGCCGGCGTCGTCTCCAAAATTTGTTGTTGTTGTTAGCTACCGGCTGCCGGCTACCACGGTTATCTACAGATAAACAACTGATAACCTCTCTATCACAACAAACGCAGATAATGACCAAATATTCCAAAATGTCGGCATTAACCATAGAATTATTTTTTTTTTTTTAACTAATTTTAAACGTTTAATTTTAATTTTTTAACTTAACTAGTAAACTAGTGTCTAGTTATTTAATTTTCTTATTGAAGGTTGTACTTTATTATTTTTATATTATTATTATTTAATAGAGCTGGTTAGTGTGTAATGGAAAATTCCCGTACATGACGGTACATCTGTCATAGTATGTTATTATTTATCACAACCCACGTCTCTTTTGATGGGAACCTGTCATATTTGATACACGATATTTGATTCCCTATAGTTCCAACTCACGTCTCACAATCATAAATATTCAATATTTTAAACGTAGGTAATGAAAATTGGAATCGTATTAAATATGATGGATGTTATCAATATAACCCATTACGGCATTACGAGTAAACGACTAATATAATAGGTATATTATTTTCAGTAGTCAATAGGTACTTCGTTTTCGTATTTTTAGGTTGTTACTTGTTTCCAAATGCGAGCTCAACTGCTCAAGAATGATAAAATTGTATTTGTTGGATGTGTTAATGATGTATTGCTAATTTTTTTTTTTCATTAATATTAGTTACCTATATAGTTTAAAATGTTTGAATATATTTTATTGATTTTAACATTTTTGAATTTTGTTTGAAATATAAAAATGTTTATAGGTAAATATTTTGTTCCAGAGCTAGATTACATTTTAGTGTAAGGTATATTTAATTTAACTAGGTATATTTATCTTTATATTCATGTTGTACAAAATTTGAGCATGGTATTCTCTCATGCCAAAATGTGTATACTAGCCAAGTTCAGGTACCTACCTACTTGTGCAGTTCTAAAATATTCTTAGCGCAAACCCTGAATAAATTAATAAATTAACAAATTAATAAACATACCTACTTTATATTTTCACCAAATACGAAAATTGTTCCTAAATTATACAGTTTTCAAAATATTTTAACTCTTTTAAAGCGATAAGACATTTTCGATTTTTTTCAATTATTGTCTAATGTTTCGCTGGATCAAATATCTTGAAAATGTATACAAGGTTCACACAAGCTGTAAATAATTTAATTTAAACAAAAGTTGATCGTGAAACAACAATTCATTTTAGATTCTGAGCGGAGCGATGAATGTATTGGTTTTACAATGATGTATGTTTTTTTTATATTTTTATTTATATTTTAGATTCTGAGCGGAGCGATGAATGTATTAGTTTTACAATGATGTATGTTTTTATATTTTTATTTATATTTTTATATTTTATATTTTAGATTCTGAGCGGAGCGATGAATGTATTGGTTTTACCATGATGTATGTTTTTATATTTTTATATTTTTATATTTTTATATTTTTATTTATATTTTTGTGTCTGTCATCACGTTTTAGGACAGTAAAGTGCTTGGATTTTCTTCATCAGTAGCTTTTCTGATAGGAAAGTGAATCTAGTTGGTACTTTGGGGGGTCAAAAGTATAAATTTCCCAGTAGTTTTCACAAGCGCCGGGAAAAACAACATAAAAATTAAGGAAAAACGAGAATTTTTACGCAAAATTGGTTTTCCAAAAAATCGATTTTGGTTATTGGTGTAACTCTAAAACAAATGAACGTATATACTATATACATGAAATTTTCACTGGTTGTTTATATTTGCATTTTCTATACACGATAACATTTTCAAAATATTTTGATTTATTTTGAACTGTTTAGGGACATTTTCATTTTCCATTTTTTTTTAGTTTTTTTTCTAAAAATATCAATAAAATTTTATTTATTGGTTGCGAAAGCTTGAAAATTTAATAGAAGGCTCCTAATATGTTGTTTCAAAGGCAGATGAAAAATATTAAAAATCCTTAGCCACAATTTTTTTTTATAAGCATTTAAAGTTCAAAAATTGACAAAATATGGAAAAATCACGAAAATTAGCAAATTATTTTGAGTTAAGAATTCGTAAAAATTTTTCTTTTTAAATCTAAGATTTGAAAATGAAACACAAGATTCCTTATAAGATTATCTACCTTTATAAATAAAAAAATCTCTACCGGACAGTCAAATTAAATTTTTATGAGCGTTTGAAATTCAAATTTTTACAACATTGGATTTTCACTCGATTTCTCATGTAGCGATTTCCTTATTTTGTTGTAATTCAAAAACGAATAACTGTAGATACATGAAAATTTCACTGAATGTTTATATTAGCATTTCCTACACACCATACAATTTTGAAAATATTTTGACTCTTTTTGAGCTGTTTATGGACATTTACAGCTTTCAATTTTTTTTAGTTTTTTTTTCTATAAATATCAATAAAGTTTTATCTGTTGGGCCAAAAAGTATAAAAATTTAATACAAGGCTCCTGATATATTGTTACAATATCAGTTGAAAAATATTAAAAATACATAGGCACGATTTTTTTTTATAAGCATTTAAAGTTGGAATTTTGACAAAATTTATCAAAATCTCAAAAATTATCAATCGTTGGAAATTTGGAATTAAAAAATTATAAAATGTTCAGTTTTTATAACTAAGAGTTGAAAATTTAAAACAAAGATTCTCTTAAATAATTCATACTGTAACCAAAAAATCTAAAAAATATATAAACACACTTATTTTTACAGACATTTTAATTTCAAATTTAGACAAAATTTCATATTTAAACCAAGAATTACGATTTTAGTTATTTTGTTGTGATTGAATAATACTATTCGTGGGTACTTGAAACTTCTAAAGTGTACTATTATATATCTATGATAGTATCACGGTTTTTGTTGATGTATAACGCGTTATAAGTATCTAATGGATATTGTGATATGATTAATTTGGAATTTATTATAGGTCAATTATTGTTTAATACCATAAATATGTATATAATATGTCTGATACATAGACTGACATACCGTCACCGCTCAGAATCGTTTTTCTTATACAATGATATTATATCATTGAATTCAAATTTAATACCATCCATTATACAGTGACCCACTTGTAACCTACTGTACAGCAGAGCGACACCCACTTGCCCACCTTTTTTATAATTGTTTTAAATTAGAATTTTCACGTAATTCATAAAAATGTTTATTTCATATCTTACATTTGAAAATTTAATAGGTAAAAGTTTCAGCGTAGGTTTTTCCACATTAAACAATTATAAACAAAAGTTTAACGGAAAGTAACATTAATCTTTATGAGCATTTGAATTTATAGTTTTTACGAAATTGGATATTCACCGGTAAATTACGAATTCCCATCAATCGATTTCTGATATATTGTTGTAATAAAAAAAATGTATTTTAATTGTTAAAATTTAAAAATTGAATAGAGCTCCTCATACATTTTTCTTATCATGTCTTTTTAAAAAAAAAATATTTACCTGATAGTAACGGTAGGTTAGGTACCTATTTGAAAAAAATTATCATAAAAATTAATTTTTTAGTTAGGTATTGAATGTTATTGCTTATTCAAATATGCTAAGCTGACACACCGTCACCGCTCAGAATCGCTTTTCGTATACAATGATTCAAATTCAAATGACAATATAGGTAGGTACCTACTACCTAAACGCACCATCGAGCCTATCCCTTTTTAGCAACACGATTGAGCAATGGGCATAGAATATTTTATATTAGCCACATTCACATTGCCAACATTTTGTAATTTACCATTTTAACTTATTATTACACCATTGAAGTGCTCATTGGAACAACCGGGCAACTCAATTTTATCAAAATGCTCAGAAAAAGAAAAAACATTTTTTTTTTAAAAAGTTTGAAATATTGTTTACATCAATATTGTGTTTTTTTTGTGTGTCACCACCGTTTGAGGCGGTAAAACTGCTTCGATTTTCTTCAACAGTATCTTGTTCGATAGGGAAGTGAATCTAATTGGTGCATTCAGAAGGAAACATTTATTAAATTCAATAGTTTTCAAAAGCGTCGGAAAAAACAACATAAAAATTAAGATAAAACGGGAATTTTTATGCAAAATCGGTTTTCGACAAAATCAATTTTGGTTTTTGGTGTAACTCTAAAACAAACGTACATACATGAAATTTTCACTGGTTGTTTAAATTCGGATTTTCTATACACGATAACATTTACAAAATATTTTGATTTGTTTTGAACTATTTAGGAACATTTTTGTTTCATTTTTTTTTAAAATCCAAGCTTTGAAAATGTAATATAAGTGATTCCTTATAATTTTGTCTAACTTTATCAAAAAAAAAATATCTACAATAAAGTCAAATTACATTTTTATGGAGTTTGAAGTTTCATATTTTTACAATATTTTATATTCACTCGATTTCTCAAGTAGCGATTTTCTAAAAATTCAAAAACAAATAACTATAAATAAATGAAAATTTCACTGAATGTTTATATTTTGGTTTTCTATACACCATAAAATATTAAAAATAGTTTGACTCGTTTTGAGCGGTTTACGGACATTGTGAGTTTTTAATTTTTTTAGTTTTTTTTTATAATTGTCTATAAAATTGTATTTGTTGGGTAAAACTGTGTGAAAATTTAATACAAGGCTCCTGATATACTGTTACAATAGCAGTTGAAAAATATTAAAAATATATAGTCACGATTTTTTTTATAAGCATTTATAGTTCAAATCTTGACAAAATACGGAAAAATCACGAAATTTAGCAAATTATGTTTATTTAAGAATTCATAAAAAAATGTTCTCTTTAAATTAAAGATTTGAAAATGTAATACATGATTCCTTATAAGTTTGTCTAACTTTATCAAAAAAAAATATCTACAATAAAGTCAAATTACATTTTTATGAGCTTAATAATAGTTTTATATTTTTACAATATTGGATATTCACTCGATTTCTCAAGTAGCGATTTTCTTGTTTTCTTATAATTCAAAAACGAATAACTATAAATAAATGCAAATTTTACTGAATGTTTATATTTTCGTTTTCTATACACCATAAAATATTAAAAATAGTTTGACTCGTTTTGAGCTGTTTACTGACAATTTCAAATTTCAATGTTTAGAAGTTTTTTTCTATAAATATCTATACAATTTTATTTGTTATGGAAAAAGCTTGAAAAATTAATACAAGGCTCCTGATATAATATTATTACAATATCAGATAAAAAATATTATAAATACATAGGCACTTCTTTTTTATAATCATTTAAAGTTAAAAAGTTGACGAAATTTATCTAATTTAATATTAAAAAGTTTATAAAATGTTCAACTTTTATAGCTAAGGATTGAACATTTAAAACAAGGTTACCACGTAAGTAGGTTATTCTATAACTAAAAAACTAAAAAATATAAAAACGCAGTTTTTTTATAGCTATTTTATGATGAAATTTGGAAGAACTTATACATATTAAATAACTAAGAATAACGATTTTAGTTATTTTATTGTAACTTTATTATATTAATACATTTTACCGGCTACTTCAGTATCGTTTTTCGTATACAATAATAATATATCATTGAATTGAAATTTAATAAAATGCATTCATTATACAGTGATCCACTGGCTACTATTGTAACCTACTGTACAGCAACGCCACAGCCACTTACTGTGGGTTTTTTTTGTTTGCATGTACCTATAGTTAGTTCAATATGCTTATTTTTCAGTCTTTTGAAGTTATTTTTTTGTATTTCGTTCTTTGACTTCTCGAGGTAATATAAGTATCATATATTCATATTGCTTGATTTTTAAAATGTTGATAAAATTAAATATGGTATTGAGTGTGGTCAATTGAATGAATTGTTTAATTTTTATCAAATGATTCACTAGTATTGGTTGTGCACATCGTTTAGTATCCTAATTTAGCCCATATTGGCCATATTTCAATATTTGTGGTGGAAACTCAGAGTCGTTATTGTTAAATAAGTTTCAACATTTTAAATAGTATATGTAGTCAGTAAATTATCTTAACCTATCATTTTGTGGTTCCAATGCCATTATATCGTAGGTACGCAAAACAATCTTCAACCATTTCAAAACTTAAAAAAGGAAGTTCAAAAAATAATTTTAAATTATTACTTATATCAGTACTGTAGGGGTTTTTGTAAACATTAGATAGGTAGGTACCTAAGCTACTTAAGCTCAGGCTGCAAAGCTAATGAATTTTCCTCTACCAATTTTGACCAAGGTGAAATGTACACCCTTTCACTTCAATATGGAAGAATTATTTAGAATATAGAATGTCATTACTAGGGAAAGGATTTTAATTTAAATAAATATTTTTATGTAATAATAGCATCGGAAAGTTTTCGATATATGTATACGTTTCATTTAATTTCAAGTAATCTGATGCTAATTTTATTTTAAATATTTTTAAATATTTTAGAATAATTAAATATTTTTAAATATTTTAGAATAATTACATTTTTTTACAAATAAATACATAAATTATGTAATATTGTAGAATTTCAGTGTATATTTTAATTATTTTACAAATAAATATACGTATTCTGTATTATTGAAGAATTTCCATTTTTATTTTAGTATTTTGCGATACGATTAGGTCTCTGTACTGTACACTTTTGACATCAAACGACAACGATTCGATATCTTATCTAGTTATCTAAGTAGTAGGTAAGCCGGTAAGCGTTCGCTTTTCGATCAGTATTCGTATGAGCGTTATTCGATCACGTTATTTTCGTATGTGTCTGTGTGTATAGTTTGTATAATATAATATTTTATAATTAGATAAATGTAACCCCAAAACTATATGTCAATTATTTAATAATGCAATGGGTGTTTTGTGGCCGAATGGTATTAAACACAATAATGTACTTTTACTTTTAACGGACGCCGCGCCGTATATGTGTAAGGCGGGAAAAGTGTTGGACACATTTTATCCAAGAATAATACATTTAACTTGTCTAGTACATGGTTTTCATCGTAAAGCTGAAACATTTAGATTTCAATTTTCAGAAGTTGATTCGTTAATTTCCAACGTAAAAAAAATATTTTTAAAAGCGCCAAGTTGTATACAAACATTTAAAGATATGTACCCGGATTTAACTCTACCTCTCGAGCCTATTATAACTCGATGGTGTACGTGGTTATCAGCTGTATTATATTATTCAAATAACTTTGAAAAGATTAGAAACGTTGTCTTAAATTTAGATCCCTAAGCTGAAATAGCAATAAAAAAAACTGTTGAGCTCATAGACAGTAAAAATTTACAAAACAATTTAGCATTTATTTCGACTAATTTGGATTTTGTTTTTTTTATATTTTTAATTAATTATTTAATAATTCTATGTTATTTTCAATTTAAATATTTAAATATTATACATTTATAAATAAATATTTATTAAGTAATAAACAAATATATATTTAAATATTTTTAATTTTATACTAAATTAAAATCCGTTCCCTAGTCATTACTAGACTTTAAATTGTACACCCGATCGGAAATCGGAATATCCCAGGCCGTAATTCGCATTTTTTTTTTAAAAGTAGGTACCTACCTACTCGTCACTCGGGCCGCATTTTACATTTACGCAATTTACCGACTCCGACTATCGACGTTTATGATTAGGAACTAAGGCTAGGATTTCAATGGCCTAAAAAAATGCAAAAATGCATTTTCGTACAATTAATCTCCATTGTACAATGGTGAATTATTTTCAAACACCTAATAAAAACTTTAAACACTGTAAAATAGAAATATTATTATCGACTTTTTAATAATAATTTGTAGATATGAAATCGGTGGTCGACGAGAATTGCATAATATAAAACACGTACGACACTATTTGACCATTATCTGGTACCTACCTTTAATACCTGTACAATAAATATGTAAAATATGCAACATAAAAATATCAATAAAATAGTCAGGATCACCTAAAACACACTTTTTCCATTTACAGAGCTAAGCTTTCAAACATCATTAAAAAATGGCAATTTATAAAAATCCCAGTTCTAATAATACATCGGTTCTATATAAAATATAAACATAAACTACCTACCTATGTATTTAATAATGTTTACTCTTTACATATTACATAATATAGATCGTGAATAAAACAGTCTAAACAATTGAATTAGGTAGGTACCGGGTTTCTATGGGTTATTATACAGTACCTATATAATATTATTAAGTAAAAAAATGTATTGTATAAATTATAATAACTGTTATTAACACTATACATGTATAGTCATGTATGTTCATATTTTATGAATAGACGAAAGTATATAGGTAGTTTTATTTTTAATAGCTTCCAGTTTTTTTACTATCTATATACGATAGTTCAACAATACATTTCACACGTTCAGTCATACAAAACAAATATCCAATAAAGTTATTGTTTTAATGATCAAACAAGTTTGAGCAATGCTAATTGTTTAGGTAATAGTTGTTTTTAATCTTTACACACCTACTACATTATTTAAAAATCGTAGGTAGGTAATATATTATTATAATGATAAATCTTAGTTAATTTAACATTTTTGCGATCCTACTATCTACGCGTCGATTGAACGCGATTGTTTTTGTCAATACCTAAGCTGTTAACTTAGTAACTAATTTATAAGTTGCCTACCAAAAATTAATTTAAAAAGTCGACAGTAGACCGGCGTATTTCGCTGTTTGTCGGCTGCCCATGGTAACGCCCGTTTCAGACGCGTTTGGGAACCCTGCATTTTGTTATCAGATAGTAGAACATGCGTATAATAACAAGATGTTGATGTAGCAATGTACCTACATCACCTAGGTAAGTTGAAAATAGAAATAAAAACACAAAATTTAATAACACAACACAGACACAATGCAATTAATTATTACCACCTACTACCTATTTGATGTATTATATTATTTTATCGTACGAAGTATTCAGTAGTCGGTGTAGTAGCAGTAGTAACATTGGTAACCAGTGTGTAATAATTAATTTACTAATGTCGGGTCGATTACTGTGTACCTACCAAAAATATTATTTTTCGAGCTACCGGTTGAAATGTGTCGACATAAATTGTTATTGCTCGTAAACAAAAGCAATACAAACTGAAATAGTATGCAAAGTAGAGAAGCATGCATAATAAAGGTAGGTAGTTGTAATGCCCATAAATTGACTATCCATCTGCTTGTTTTTAATCTTTATTAAATTTTTTTTATTTATCAATTTATTTGTTTTTTTTTTTTGATCTTTTAGAATACAAATTATAGAATCCGGAAGGCACACCTACATTAATAAGAGTAAGTAGGCGAACATATGACCGACCCAGAAAGTTGTATATTATTGGTGTAGGTGTTTAATCATAATTTATTATGTGTGGGTTTTCGTTAAATTAGCAGTGTAGGATGGATGGCGGAACACCAAACATCTTCATCATCAGTACTATAGCTACATATTAGTAGGTACCACTCAGTTTAACAGAAAAATAACCGACTAGAAAATGTCAGCTGAATTCAACAATCTGATGGTTAGTGATAACGCTAATAGATTGGAAGTAGCTGAACTATCAGAATTTATTGAAAGTAAGTTTAAATTTATCTTTGCTAAAATATTTTAATCTGACCGATTTTTTATTTACAGATCGGCTATATTTCATGGTATTATCTAATCATAAGGGTCCCACAACGCTTCAGAATTTTAAGGATTGGAAAAATTCATTGAAGGATAATGATGTATTTTATTTAAATGTTGATGACTATTTGGTGTATGATGGTTTTTATAGCGACTTTGGCCCTTTAAATTTAGCAATGATATATCGCTATATTGGTATAGTACGCGACAAATTTAAAGTGAGTAATTCTTTTTTTGATGAAAAATAAAATATACTCAAAAATCTATGATATGTATATTTTTATTTTATAATCAATATTATTGGTAATCATGTACTAACTAGTTTCAAAAAAAAGTTATAAGATTATAATAAGTTATAATAATTTTTAAGTTCTTTCAATTTTTACTATTTTGTGTTAATTCAAAATTTCAAAACTTACATAAAAATATATACCTATACCGCTATACAATAATGTGTGGATGAACATTTACTTGTCGTAAAATTATTTCTAGGATTTTTTTCTTCATTTTCAAAACAGTTTATAAGTGTTAAATAGTTAAATTGTTATTTTATAATATAAAACTGAATATTTATACTTTAATACTTTGAAAATTGTAGACAAATAAACTGACACTTAATGTTAGTTGCTTAAAAATTATATTCCATTAATATTGGACTAAAAATACATAACTGACATCACAGGGTGATTTGTTCAACAGTAAACACTCATTATCTCATAAAGCATTATAATATTGAAAATATTTGCTTGCATCATATTCTATGATAACATTGATTTCCATCCTATAACAATATTTTCCATATTTCTCATTGTTTTAATTTTCAAAATGTTTAAGTTTTTGAATAACCGTAATTAGGTACTTAAACATTTTTAATTTATCAAAATATTTGCCTGAGGATTTTAATGCAAAAAATATGAGTATCAAACAGTAGCGGCTCGTGAGTAAATATTTTGAGGAGACTTCAATTAGCTTTTAAAATTATTACTGTGATCTGTTTTTATGTTTGACATATAGTTGTCTTTAATTTCTGTTGTTTGAGAGATATGTACATGCAAAGATTATATAATCGTTTACACACTGTCATAAATAAGGACTGACCGAAATTATAAACTACAAATTAATATAAATTTTGTTACATAAATAGTTTTAATATTAAATACATGAGAGTCGTTTGGAATTTTATTTTTATACCCCGACTAACTAAATTAAATAAATTACTTTTACCAAAAAATTTAGTTTCAACTTTTACATTACTATAACGATTAGTTAAAACGTATTGTCTTTTTGACTTTATTTATTATTGAGATATGTCGATATACGTAGCATTACATTTTTGGTGTGTTTATTTTTTCCCAGGCAGTTGGGTAATACAGCTAGTTTATTTATATTCGAGTGCATAATTGTTGACCATTTTATTTGAGTTTTATTAAAGATGTAAAACATATAATTACATTATAAAAAATTAAATATTGTTTCAGTCATTTCAATCTTCACTTGTGATAATTTGTAATTTAAATGATTCTAAAAATACAATAGTACTCATCATGTTTAAATAATGCTAAATGTTTTAAATCTTATAATCATCATTCATAAAATATGTAAATACCACAAATCAATTTAAATTAAGAACTTAATTATATCGACAATGGTTCTTATCAATCTTAACAATATTTTATAAAAATTAAACCTATCTTTATTAATTAAGTGTTATCTAATATATATACTTGATACATACTAGGTATTATAAATTTATATTTACTAAATTAATTAAGCACTTCAATTCTGTGTTTATAAATTTAAAAAATGTAATCAATTTAAGTTATTATTTTTTTTTTAAATTCTGATTTCATTATTTCATTTTAATAACCATTATTAATTAATATATTTTAGAACTGAAAGGACTACTTTCTTGTCAGTTATTATTATACAATTAGTTTACAAAATAAATTATATTTTTACCATTTACTTACTTTACATGTGAAGTATATTATTAATGTCATTAATGATATATTAAAAATAAATTTAACCTATTTTTTGTAACAATGTGTTTCAGTTTAATTAGTTCATGATTTTAAAAATAATGAAATAACTATTACAAAATACACAGCCATAACTTTAAAATATTTTGTTTTTATTTATTATACTGAAATTAATATACTATAATTGATATATTTTTGACTATATAAAAATAAATAAAAAATATTATGGTCTTTAATTTTTCTTTTAAATTGTGTTGGTGTAGACATTTTTAAAGCTACCTATGATTCATAATTAATTTGTACTTGCTGTATTATTCATATTGCAATTTACTTTTGTCTAATTATTTTTTAAATTATATTTTAGGTATATAAGAGAGTGATTCACTGTGCTCATATTGGTGATCTAAAGAAAAGGTCAAATGCAGCTTTTCTTATTTGTGCATATTTGGTCAGTTTACGTATATAAACTTACTAACAAATTATAGATTTTTTACATTCATATTAATGTCATAGATAATTGAAAATAATTGGACAGCACACCAAACATATAATATATTATCAAAAGAATATAAACATAAATATATACCATTTAGGTAAATATAAGGTTAAAAAAAACTTGAATGTTGTATAATTTATTAATTTGTTAATACTATTAGAGACGCATCATGTTTGTTGCAATCAGAATATTCAGTGTCAGTTGAAGAATGTGTTAATGCCTTATACAAAGCTAAATGGTATGGATTTTTTGATATGAGTGACTTTGATTTGGAGGAATATGAAAAATATGAGGTTAGTAGAAATTTAAAATTATTATTTATTTAGAACTGTAAAATGTTTGTTTCTTTAGACCGTGAAGTATGGTGATATTAATTGGATTGTACCTGCTACCTTATTGGCATTTTCATCACCACATTCTCGAGATTATATTGACAAATGTAATTACACATAATATTATAGTTTTTACTTATTTAAATTATCTGTTAATAATTATAAATTATTGTTTAATATTTATATTAATAGCTGGCTATCAGATACATTCTCCAGCTTACTATTACCCCTATTTCAAAGAAAACAATGTCAAGCATGTAGTTAGATTAAACAGTAAAAAGACTTATGATGCTAAACGTACCTTTGTAACAGTAGCTAATATTCAACACACGGATTTAATTTTTACCGATGGTACACCACCTTCAGATGCTATTCTCAAATGTTTTTTGCGCCTCTGTGAGCAGTATATTGATGATAATTTTGAAGTTGAACATACAAATAATGAAAAAAGTGAACTAAATGAAATCACTCCAAATATAATTATAAATAGTGAAGCTAATGTGGCTAAATATGCAGGTGCTGTGGCTGTACACTGTAAAGGTAAAATAAACCATGACCTAATACTTACTCTCTTAGATATTCGTTAACTATAATCTTTAGCTGGATTGGGAAGAACTGGTTGTTTAGTGGCTTCATATATTGTGAAGCATTGGTCATTTACGGCAGTAGAAGCTATAGCATGGACTCGTATATGTCGACCAGGTTCAGTAATTGGTGTGCAGCAACAATGGCTTATCAAGTAAGAATCTAGTAATCTACGTTCAAAATAATAGTACCTATAAGTTGAAAAATAAACATTTAGTTTGTTAAACTTTCACCTATATCATTAGTGTTTTAATTTAAATTTAATATTTATTACACAGTAAAGAAGATTATCTAACAACTCTTGGTAAACAATGGCGAGAAAACCAAAAAAATGCTTGTAATAAATTTAAACGGTTCACAAATGGGGTGTACAGTGTTAAACGGCATACCTCCAATGCTAATAATGCATATGAGTTTGTAGATCCACCACCTCATTTATACATTAGTAATGAGGAACAATACACCAGCAGTTGTAGTGGAGATAGTGAAATAGAATATGAAGAATCTGAAGAGGTAATCTATTGAGTTCGTTTGTGTAAAATAATTTTTAATTATATTTAATTACTTACAGTACAACCAGAACAGACTGTCATCTGTCTTAAAAAATAAATTGAAGACAAACAATCATGCCCTTCCTAATATCCAAAGTGATATCTATGTACCAAACTTAAGACAAAAGAGATCAGCCTCAAAAACAGAGGACCCTAAGCCTAAGAGTACATTTTCAGCATTAAAAAATATTCGTCGAGTTACAAATGCATCTATTGGAATAAGTATGAATAATCTGGTGAAAAAAAATAATACTGATCCAACTACAATTACTATCACAAGAAGTAATTTAAAGGCATCTATAATCGGAAAAAAAAATACAAAACCAATAACTGTATGTAAAGCTAGCACCAAAACAACAAATACATCAGAAACTGCTACAACGTAATTAGTCGTTTTATAATTGGTTATAAAAATAATGTATATTGTGTTTCAAAAGTGGAATTAATTCGTAAATTTGGGTTGATAAATTAATATTTTATTGTTTTGTTTCTGAGCATAAAAGTATGAAAATTGTGGTACAATACTTTTTAAAAAATCAATTTTTAAAATAATTTAATTATATTGCAACAATTATTTTCGAATGAAAAAAAAAAATTTACTCTTTTGAATGATACTCTGGGGCAAAATATTATTCGAAGTATTTCTATCTATACAAATTAAATTTCGGACAAGTAGTTAATTAATCATAAGTCATTAAACTTGTTTGATAAGTTTTGATAAGTGGAGTAGTAGCCCAACATTATGCAGGATACCTCTTTACCACTCCACTCCACTCGTCAAAATATTTTATACTCTTAACTCATAATATACTCATCCAAATACAATATATATCAAATAAAATAATTATTATGATAAAAAAGAAGAAAAAAATATTTTCAAATATGTTAATAACTCTTGAAATATTAAGTGCCTCGTGTTAAATGGATAGGGTACAGTTGTAAATGTTGTGGTATTACATTTTAAAGCAATGCACACATTTAATTTACTATGTAGGTACAGTAAAACCTCTCTATAACGGACCCTCTATTAGACGGAATCCTCCTTATAAAGGAAAATGTCAATAATTTTCTATTAATCTTTCAATAGTTTTTCTACCTCCCTATAAAGAAAAACTCTTTATAACGGAAAAAAATTGAGTCCCAAGCGGTTCCGTTATAGGGAGGTTTTACTGTATATTATTTGTAAAAATTGAAAATATTGATAATTTTATTATAATTTAATATTTAATAATGCTTTATTAATTTAATGTCATTATTCAATTTTGGAACACACTATATTATATAGGTGAATTTCATTATAAACATTTAATATTTATTTATTTATTTACATAGAATAACGGACGAAACAAAACCATCTTATGCATTAGCTACTGTGGCATCATCTGCTCGTGTGTCAAGGCGTCTTCGTAATCAAAACTCCATTACAAAATAAAATAGCTAATACATTCATAACACTGAGTGCATACAATTAATGAAGAATGATTATTCCTTTATGGATAGAAGCATCACATACATTAGAGATTTAGTTATTTAGAACAACTAAAATGATCAGTTAGATTTTTAATGGTATTAGTCTTGAATGTGTTGAAAAGATTCATCTTGAATTCGATATTAATTAGCAGTGGTTGGCGCTTATTCAAATCAGGCATAAATGTATTGTTATATTTTGCATAGTATTATTTTATTGCTGGAAACTGGACGCGTCTACAATAACAGACTGGAATTTTGTTTGTATTTTTTTATTGAGTGATAGGAATTCGTCAATTCGTGGAAAAAACCAAGAGATGACATAATTAAAAAAAAATGTTTATATGTTTATTTTTGTACAGTGATTAATAAAAGCACCTGCAAATGCATCATTTCAAGGGGCAATACACATCTAATTTTCATTTTTTATGTGGGCATAGCTTGTATTTTAGCAAGTAGTAAATGATAATTAGTAAGTTTGTGTGGTGTTTGTTTGGGTAAAATTCATAAAATCACAAATCATTTGGGTGAATAAACAAATATCATGAAGGCTAGATTAATATTGATACCTACATAATATGTTAAATACATTGTATAGGCGAGTTTATATGCATTATTTGTTGAATCTTATATGCTTCTTAAGTAGCAGTCTTATTTCTTTATTTTTATTGGCACAGTTACATAAGTAAAGATATCATATGGTATCAAATTATTAAAAATATATTGCAGAAAATTGAGTTATTGTAATAAGTTAACGTACAATCACAGATGTTTTTAAGTTTAAGTTTGACAATACTGTACAATTTTTGGTCAGTTTGCTTTAATATAAAAGCTAACAATACTAAATTGGTTCTGCTGAATTAAAATTTGCTATGATGTAAGTCTATATAAGAGCAAGGAAAGTGAAAACAAATAGTGTGCTGATTAAGAGGACTTAAATAAGAATTTAACTGAACTTTTCGTTTATTTCTTGCCCAATTGATGTATGTTTACTCATGTAAATTTGGGGTCATTTATCTTAACAATTATGTTCATATGTGTACCCTACCTAAAGATTACACACATCATACAAAATATGCCTTCACATTTTAATGTCCATGTAATTTAAACATATTATAATATAATATATTATATTATATTTATGTTCTAAATAAATGTATTAAATCCTGACAAACAACATACTAGGTTATTCTTCTGCTTGGATTTTAAAATGAATTACATTTAAATTTATGAATAAACTATTTTTGTATCAGTTAAGCACCAATCATTACATTTTTAAAATCGAACCCTAGGATGTACAAGTACCTATGTTTATCAGGTGTTGAATGATTTTTATGAAAAATTGATAGGGTTTGCAGGGGCCTCAATAAGAATCTGTGCCTGAAATTAATGTTTGGTGATAAATTATGATATTCTTTAATGTTAGAATTATAGGACAATTTATATCATGTCAATTTATCAATATATAATTTGTTAGAATACACTTTTTACTTATACAATATGATTCAGAGCTTAACCAAACAAGTTTATATAACTTAAGTAGGTACACCTAAACTACAAGATTTCTTTGTGGTCAAATAGTGTTTTGATATTAATTTTCGCTCAAGTGCCATTAATCAAATATTTACTTTGAATTTAATATTTAATTAGTTTTTTTTCCTAGTGTATTATGAGCTAATTATTTTTTTTGATTTTAGATTGTCAGTGAAATGTGTAGTTTTGTAATACACTTTAGGTAATATGAACAACCGCTCAAAATCAATTTTTCACGCAATTAAAATGTAGCCTTGAAATAAAAATAATAATAATCATTTGCATAGATGTAGCGGTACAGTGTCTGCTTATATTTCATTTGATATTTTGATTACCAATTAATTACATATATTTGTAAATCATTGCTAAAAACTCCAGAAAATTTGTTTTTAACTTTCTTCAAATTTATTAAACCGTTTATGTTATCCTAGTATTTAACCAACCGAACACATTACATACTATTAAGTGATTGTCACAGTAGATATTTAATAATAATACAATTTTTAAACTGTATGTTGTTGTTTAAATTATTTTATACTTAAGATTTAATTTGTAGACCTTATATTATATATTACTATTAACTAAGTGAATATTATATTATACAATTTATGTAGGCGATCCCAGTACCCACAGGAATGTAAGATATGTACTTGACTTAGTTTAAAACTATGGTTGGTTGGTTATAAATTAATTTTGTTTTAATAGTATACTTAATGGTACATTGATACACATTTATTATTTATATAAAAATCTTAATAGCATGATTGTTGAGATGTATACAAATTATATTATGACTGTAACTTATTACCTAGTTGATCAGATGTTAAAGTAAATTTAAATTGTGTTTGTTTCTGTTATATTATAATTTAGTGTATTTGGTTAAATAATATTGTTTGATAAAATCAAGATAAAGTTGATATGTAAACATTGTATCATATAAAATCTTAATAGTTGTGGGATAATGTCATAATTAAAGTTAGTTAGGATGTGAATGAATTTTGTCTATTCATTTCACATAGGTCATAGGAATGTAATAAATTATTGTTTTTTTTTAATTTTATGTATATGAGCAATAATGTAGTGTGTTTACATATTTTTATGTAATCACTATCTAAAATACATCTTAGGAATGAAAATTTTTTTGACTCTAAACATACTAAATTACTAACATACTAATATTATGTTGAAGTTATTGGTGAATAATAGATTACAATAAGTTTTACAATGACGTGTTTTTTTTTTTGTGATGACAAATTATTTATTTTTGAAAAATAAAAAAATATAAATTTGAATTAAGGGATATTAGTGGTGATATTTTTAGAGGGGGACATTTTGAAAGAGGGATATTTTGAGGGTGTACCATGACAGTTTTAGAATCAGTTAATTTGATTAAATCTTAAACTTTGTGAGTGATAGGTACATAGTAGCAAATTTGGTAGCAGATCTTAGTGATCTTGCTGTATTAAAAAAATATATTACCTGATTGTAACTACTAGTAATATATTTTCAATCACAATAACATTTTCAAAATTATTATTTCAATTTTAGCTCTTTATTTATTTTAAGTAGGTAACTGCTTAAACAATTTCATTTTTTTAGATTTTATACTCTGTCCAGCGATGCCGCGCATCCCCGCACGTACCCACCCTAGTGTAGTAGTGTACGCATCACGGCTGCCCACCGACGGTGACGCTGAACTGCAGGCTGAAGTGGCAACGATTAGAAAGATTCCTGTTGATGCATTTAAGGTTTAAATATCTGTTAGCAGCTGATTAAGCTTAATCATAGTTTAAATAGTTTAATCCACGGACTAAGATATACAGGAGACGGGAAAGACTGGAAACGACGACGTTATCGATGGAACCAATGTACAACGCTAGTTGGTGCAACGTCGATCTTAACGCCATCTAGGTGCGTAAGTGCATTACATAATAATACTGTAATGGTTATAAATTATAATATATTTAATTGTTAAATTATTAAATTGTAATTATTATTTACTGTACCTACTACCTATAAAAAAAAAAAAAATGTATTGCAATATTGAGTTAAGAATTAAGATCTAAAATTTACTTGTACAGTTGAATTATCTATATAAGATATAAGGTATCTTAATTGACAAACAATTTATGAGATTGAGAGCAAATTTCAATACAACTTTCATCTTACAAGCAGCACAGAATAGATAGAGTATTACAGTTAAGAATTAACTCTGTTAAACTCTGTTTACTTAACTTAGTTAGAATTATTTTTACATAATATTTGTATTTTAGTGTTTTACTTTATTGATGTAATAAGTAATCACTAGAGCAAGGTCTTTCATGCACTAAAAAATCATCAAATATGCATTTAAAAATATGCACTTATGCATCAACAAATTTAAAATATGCCCCCAAAAAATTAAAACACTAAAACTTATAGCTCTTCAAATTATATTTTTTCTTTAAATATTTAGTTTAAAAAGGTTTTAAATAGATTTATTTTAATTATTTACGTGCTGTTAGATTGGATAAGACGCGCCGCACCGATTTCCTTTTGGCAAAAACTTTGCCACTGAACACGAATCAGACTGTACCACGCTATACCGCTCCATAGTCCATACTACACGCGACGCGCAACGCGCAGTGTGATCCCGACTTATAATTGTAATCTATCGTCTTTATGACAAATTATATAGAAACAGTTAAATACAATAATTTTTGTCCTTGATTCATTAAAATATTCACCGAAGCACATGATATTCGAAAAATCTTCAAAATATGCACTAAAAACTTTTAGCTTTTGTTCACAAATGTTGTGAAATGTATTGTGTACTTACTCTGCATACGTTAAAGTTAACCAGACAAAATATGCGAATGCATGAAAGTCCTTGCTCTAGTAATAACTATCATTGTATAAGAAAAATGATTCTGAGTGGAGACAGTTTGTCAGTCTGGATATTTTATATTGTTAGATATTAATTGTTATATCATGTAAGTTGAATTAATATTATAATTTTTTATTCGTTTCTATGGTGATAAGCAAAGCGTTAGAAATTAAAATACCATTTTTAGCGGTTTTTCGTAATTTTTCGGTGGTTTTTCCCGTGACATTAAATAACTATTGATAAAATCGAAAAATGACCTCTTTAAAGTACCATCTTGATCCAATTTGCTAAAAGATAATGTACTATATGTTGAAATCGAAGCACTTCTTCTGGTAGAAATTTTATATACAGGATATAAAAAAAAAAATAAACGCCATTGTAAAACCACTAGCTTCCTCGCTCAGCTCAGAATCTAATACTTCCTTTGCTTTAATAGTATATAAGTATGAAAACTATTTGAGTAGTGTGAGTAATATTTTAAATACTTTTAAAAATTATCTTTACAACAATGCAAATTGCTAAGTAACATACTGACTACAATTAATAGAAACTTGATAGTTGATTGTATAATAGATTATAAATTGAATAAATTGATTAAATATAAAATTTAACATACATTTAAATCTCATGGATAGTTGTACACAATACACTTACATATACACTTATGAAATCTGCAGCTGAAAATGATTTTTGCAAACATAATGAGCAATGAAACTTTTCCCATTAGCTTTAGAGACAGCTTGGTTCCAAGCTGTTAAAATATTAAGTTATTTTGGTGCTTTGAATAAAGTACATTTAATTTTGTTTTTCAAAATATGACATTTATCTACACTACACCGCCTATTCATTTTGGTAATTTATCTTAATTATAGTATATAAATTTACTATTAAAATATTAGTAATAAAAAAAGTATAACATAATATGTACCTACATAATATATTGTATTATCATAAAATAATAAATATATAATATAATAGTACTGATAATGTTTAAAGCTGATGAATTTTAGATGGGATTCACAGAATAGACTAATATTATCATCTTATATATAGTCAATACTTTCTCAGTACCTACCTATTATCTGTACTTAATTTAATAATATATACATAAAAATAAATATAATATATCTTAGATTAAGTTATTTAGTATAAAATATATTACACACATTCAAGAAACGAAATTAGATATAAGATATTGTGTATAACAAGTCTAAAGTTTATTATATATTTCATACAGTAACAATAAAAAAATAAAACCTTTAAACGAAACAGCAGGAATTAAGTCAGGATCGAAGATTATTACGGAAGGATTGCTATTTATAGCAACAAAGCAACATTGATCCTTGCCGAGCACAAGGGAAAAGATGGGAAAAAAATGGATGAAATAATGAGCACCATAAAGGATTTGGCCAAAACCCAAGCTGCTGATATTAGAAGACTTAAATTGTTATTCGACGATTTAAACTTTCACTGCAAATCGTACTTGATATCTCTTAGATAACATCAAGTAATAGCAAAGTCGACACCAAACGACAGGAAAAATAACATTTATTATTTAAATATGTAAATATGTAAATACAGAAGAATTATAAAAAAAAATGTAAGTAAACAGGTTTTATTTGCATTTATTTATTTCAAATATTATGTTACGTTACTATATCTTTAATCGTGTATTGCAAGTTTATTTTATTTTTTACAATTATTAGGTACTAATTCTAAATTGTAGTTTACAGTAATTCTACTTGTTATAACTCCCTACCTCATCACTACAAGTTTATCTTAAAGGGGTAGGTGGTAATCTTTGTATATAATTTGTAAAGAAAAAAATTAAATTAAATAAAAACATTTTTTTTTCACTAAAAATGATCGTGTTTGTTTTATAATTTATATATATATACTACAATATTACAGTACTAATTTTATTATTGGACACAGTGATTTTTTTTAGATTACATTTTTTGTGAGTAATATGTATCATTATAAATATAAATTGTACCTAAATAGTTTAAAATATAATATAATATTTAATACAATACAGTATTATTTTCTTTAAAATTATTAATACAAATCGAATATTTATTTAATTAATTTGTACATGCACTATATTAAAAATAAACATATTTGTTGGTATATATTTAATTAAGAATCTTTTTTTCTGTGCATTTTAATATCCAATGATTTTGTAAGGTCAATTTATATATTTATCATAATATGAAACTTTAAGAATAAAACAAGCGAATTTAAAATGTATTTAGGTACCTATACTGGCTACTAAAAAGGTTCATGACACGAGGATAAATTATTCACATTAATGTATCAGGTTTTGTTAATTCAAATCTATTTAATAAAGATATAATATTATTCAAGATTAAAAAAAAATAATTCATAATAGGTATTACGAAATAAACAATTTTTTAAATTGTATTATTTTAATTATTATTAAAAAGATATGGATTTGCTTATAAATTATATTTTACTAGATTTTTGAACTTGACAATTAGTTCTGATAAATACAATCATTATAGCATTGTTCAACGAATTTCCAAGTCGCAAATATATAAAACAAGTTAAGTATACAACCAAGACATTGAATTCGTCTAAAATTATAAATTTCAATTATAATTTTGTATAGTACCTATTACTATTCATTGTAAACACTAACTAAATAAAAATTATCGTTTCAAAATAGCCAACATTTACTATGGATCTATACTAATCGCATACGTCATATGATTTATACATAATAATATAATATACACACACATAACCACATAAAAATATGTATAACAATATATTATAATAATATGGGTGATAAATACGTATAAGTATTTATACTCTGTCCAGGCTAAGAGCGCACCAGATTTACGTAACAAAACTGGTTTTGCCCGTGGCCGCCCGGTGCGCTCTTAGCCTGGATAGAGTATAGTATTCTCGCGGTAGAGAAACGATGGTTAAAATAATATGTTTTATATACACAGTGTAATAAACAATAATAATATTATAATAGGAAATTATAATAAACATGTAAGGCGAAGGTTTTTGGTTAGGGGGAAGGAGGGTTGCGAGGGTTCCAGTTGTGGATTGGCAACCCTTTGATCAGCAAATGGGTGGCTGACATTGTTTGCAGTTCTCCATCTGAGTTTCGAATTCTTCGATTTGTAGCTTGCAATCGAAGAAATTGTAATTTTTGTACATCTGGAGAGAAGCTTCTTTTAGAACTGTAGTAGTGTTCCTGCCGTTTTCTGTAAATAAAGAACACACACAGATGATTAATAAACTCACCCTGATGCGATTATAATATATTATATTGATATAGGGTATGTCGTGTACATAAGCTGTTCTCGACATTTTTGAGGCCACCAATAATTATGGCAACCCTTTTATTATGATGTTTTCAGAAAATAGAAAGTGGATGTATTGGCGACCTCCAGTTTGAGAATCGCTGGACTGTATTTCTGTATATTATAATCGGTAAAAAACGACACGGAAAAAAACGACAAAGTTATAAGTTATAATAAGTAATACAGTATAATATAGTACAGTAGAACTTCGATTAACCGTCACTCGATTAACGGTCACTCTCTGTTATCCGTCATCGGTCACCGCCGAAAAAAAAAATAATTAGACGATCGCGATAAACTCGTGCCCAACACAGTAACTATCAAGTGCTACAAAATGCTACGCAAGTCTTACTTCTACGTCAAATACGTAATATTGCTGCTAAAAAAGCTAGAGAATCAAAAAAACAAACTAAAATGACAGATTTTTTATTATAATGTGTGTGGTATGTATATTTATAATTTGTTACAATGTAAGTATTTTTTTTTTTTTTAAAGTACACACGTAAAATATGATAAATATATAATATAAATATAAAATATAATAAATGTGTGTATGTATATGTATTTACACGGTTTTTTTTGCAAAATTTCCGTTAACCGTCTATTCGATTAACCGTCATAGCCCCGTCATAGGTCCCGACAGTGACGGTTAATCGAAGTTCTACTGTATTTATATAATTATAGTATTATTATTATACTAGGTAACAACAATTACAGGCCGAGCGTCTCATACCAAATAACTGTCGTAGATAGGAAATATATATACACAAAAATATACGTAAAATCCTATTGAGTATTGGGTATAATATAGGTTAAAAATTGATTACTTTGGATAACGGTGGTAGGATTATCGATATAAACTGAAACATCCATACATTTTGTGTCAGTTGCATTTCGACGTGAATACGTGATATATAACCGTAATTTGTTGTAAAACATGGAAGTTATTAAGTCCAACAAAGGTGGGAACAAAATTTGTTGGAGAGGATATACATATATAATGAAACATCAAGGACGTAAACGATTAACGTGGAGATGTACAAAAGAACGTTCATTGAAATGTCGCGGAACAATGTACACGGACTTACAGATTGGACATCCTCAAATTGGAAAAGTACATAGTTATATAGGTAGCTGATAAACACGAGGTAAACTTTTTTAATTATTCGAATACGAAAATTGTTTGTGCATACCTGCGTTGTTTGCATGTTCAATATATTCATTCACAATAGGTTTACAAATAACATTAAAATATTTTTTTTTCCTTACATTATTAATAATGTTATAATGATAAGTTATCGATATGATTTTAAAACGTGTTTGCAATAAGCCACACTTCACTCTGTTGTGTTGTGTGTGTGTGTGTTAAAGATACCTAATGTGATACGTTATAGAATATAGATTACAAAATATAATTTTTTTTTTACGATCAATTTATGCTCGAACAGACAATTGTCGTATTCGAATAATTTTCCTGCGAATAATTGTCACGCGAGAAACTGTCGCGCGAAATATTTTCGAGGAAAAATTGACGCGATACCGTTCGGAAATATAATAGTTGGTAATAAAATTTAAATTGGATTTTTGGGTAGGTGAATGCAATAAAATGTAGGTACATATAAAATGAAAGAGGCTGCAAAACAAACTAAAACGAATCCAGCTGAAATATATGCCTAAAATGTGAAGACTAGACGCACAATCACAAGCTAGAGTTCCACCTGAACCTATAATAAAAAGAACAAAGGAAAACAAAGGAAAACAAAAAATCCAGCTAGTGGAACTTATATAGAGGGAGAGTGGTGTACAACTGGAAATCCGGACATTAAAAGATTACTTTTGGTTGACGATGGTGATGAAGATAGGTTAGTTATTTTTGCAACCGACGAAGGACTTCAAAATTTATCCAAGTCTAATGAATGGTCAATGGTATATGGACGGTAATTTTGCTTTGTCTACTAAAGATTTTATGCAGCTTTATGTAATAAGAATACAAATTAATGGTATTTTTGTTACATCCGTTTATTGCTTGCTCACTAAAAAAATCCAGTCTACTTACGAGCGTATGTTAAACTGTTTACAGGAAAAATGTGCAGAGAAGAATATTTTTCTTAACCCTATGTACGTACATGTTGATTTTGAAAAAGCAATTATAAATGCAATAAAAACGGTTATAGGTGAACACGTAGAGGTGAATATTTGTTTCTATCATCTTACACAAGCAACACATCGTCACATTCAAAAAATAGGATTAACTAATGACTATAAACAGGGGCGGATTTACCTATCGGGAAATCGGGAACCTTCCCGATGGGCCGGTTCTTGTGAGGGCCGGCAGGGCCGCTATAATTATTACAATATAATTACAAAAAAATTATATTTTTATAAATTAAGCATAAAATATATTAAAAATCAAATACCTACGAAGGTATTATTTTTAATATCTTAAACTATTGCAATTCATAGTAGGTATTTTGGTATTTACACTATTATCCCTCCAATTCATTCTAATGTATTATTTAGAAATCTGTGGTATTGGTATTTTAGTATTTATATTTTATACTCTATGGTAGAATTTAGTTGCGTGATAACATTGATAACCTTATCTTATCATTATTTGAATTTTTTTTTTTGATTTTGAACTTTTTACACAAACGAGTTACTGTACTTACAGAAGTGTGTTTAGTGTACAAATTCAATTGAACTGTGCTATTTAAATTATGTGTGATGCTGGTGAAAAACGAATGAAGGGTGGCGCTGAAAAGGTACAAGAAAAAAAGAAAAAACGGTTAATGGAACCTATTTACTTGGAAAATTGTTTTAAATTTTCAATCCTTATAGCTATACATGTTGAACATTTTATAAATTTTTAACAACAAAATAATTATTAAATTTTGATAAATCTTGTCAAAATTAGAGCTTTAATTGCTTATAAAAAAAAATGTATGGCTATGAATATTCAATATTTTTCAACTGATATCAACAATATATCAGGAGCCTTGTATTAAATTTTCAGGCTTTTTGGCCCAACAAATACAATTTTATTGGTATTTAAAATTTGAAATGGTCCGTTAAAACATCAAAAAGAGATAATTATTTTCAAAATTGTATGGTGTATACAAAATGCTGATATAAATATTCAGTGAAATGTTCTAGTATCTACATTCTACAGTCATTCGTTTTTTAATCACAACAAAATAAGAAAATCATTACATGAGAAATCGAGTGAATATCAAATGTTGTAAAAATTTGAATTTCTAACGGTCATAAAAATTTAATCTGACTTTCTTGTTGACATTTTTTTTTTGATAAAGGTAGACAAACAATGAGGAATTTTGTACTAAAAATGTGTTTTAAAATTTTTTTACGAATTTATAACTCAAAATAATTTGCAAACTTTCGTAATTTTTACGTATTTTGTCAATATTTGAACTTTAAATGCTTATAGAAAAAAATTGTGACTGGATTTTTAATTTTTTTCATCTGCATATGAAACAATATACTAGTAGCTTTTTATTAAATTTTCAAGCTTTTTAACCAACAATTAAAATTTTATTGATATTTATAGAAAAAAAAACTGAAAATGTCCGTAAAAAGCTCAAAGTAAGTCAAAATGTTATGGTGTATAGAAAATGCTAATATATAAACATTCAGTCAAAATTTCGTGTTCCTACAGTCATATTTATTTTGGAGTTGCTTCAAAAACCAAAATCGATATTCTCGAAAACAAATTTTCCCCGATTCACTTAATTTTTCTTTTGTTTTTCACGCACTTCTGAAAACTACCTGGACATTTTTATTTTTGACCCCCCAAAGTACCAACTAGATTAACTTTCCTATCAGAAAAGTGAATCTAGTTGAAGAAAATCTAAGTATTTACTATCTTTACTGTCCTAATATTTGATGACAGACACAAAAATAAAAAATTAAATTAAAATTAAAAAATTAAAAAAAACACATCATTGTAAAATCAATACATTCATCACTTCGCTCAGAATCTAAAATGTAATAAGATCAAACTTCAAGTTCGAGTTAGAACAGTCTGAACAGGTTAACCTTATCTGACTAACCCTAAACTGTTATAACTTTAATTATAGGTACCTATTATATATTTTACTAATTTATAGGTGAAACTAAACAAATTTTGAAATTTGAGTAAAATGATGAAATTTTTTTTGGGGGGGAGGTTACATTTGCGGTGCAGGGCCGGTTTGATCCATATTTCCCGGGCTTAATTTAATACAATAATTTATTGAAACCGCTTATAAAATGCATTTCACAACATTATGAATTATTCAACATAATATTATACTATGCCCCATAATAGTGTAATACTGTTCGAATGGGTCACATATTAAAAAAGGTGGGCAAGTGGGTGTCGCTCTGATGTACAGTAGGTTACAAGTGGGTCACTGTATAATGGATGATATTAAATTTGAATTCAACGATATAATATCATTGTATAAGAAAAACGATTCTGAGCGGAGACGGTATGTCAGTCTATGTATAAGACATATTATATACATATCTATGGTATTAAACAAAAAATTGACCTATAATAGATACTTATAATAAATTCCAAATTAATCATATCACAATGTCCATTAGGTACTTATAACGCGTTATATATCAACAAAAACCGTGATACTATCATAGATATATAATAGTACACTTTAGAAGTTTCAAGTACCCACGAATAATATTATTCAATCACAACAAAATAACTAAAATAGTTATTCTAGGTTTTTTAATATGTAATTTCGTCCAAATTTGAATTTAAAATGTCTGTAAAAAATAACTGTGTTCATATATTTTTTAGATTTTTTGGTTACAGTATGAACTATTTATGAGAACCTTTGTTTTAAATTTGCAATCCTTAGCTTTAAAAACTGAACATTTTATAATTTATTAATTTCAATGATTGATAATTTTCGAGATTTTGATAAATTTTGTTAAAATTTGATCTTTAAATGCTTATAAAAAAAACTGTGCCTATGTATTTTTAATATTTTTCAACTGCTATTGTAACAATATATCAGGAGCCTTGTATTACATTTTTACACTTTTTTGTCCAATAGATAAAACTTTATTGATATTTATAGAAAAAAAAACTAAAAAAAATTGAAAGCTGTAAATGTCCATAAACAGCTCAAAAAGAGTCAAAATATTTTCAAAATTGTATGGTGTATAGGAAATGCTAATATAAACATTCAGTGAAATTTCCATGTATCCAGTGCCGCAACTACTGGGTGTGCAAGGTGTGCAATGCACACGGGCCTCCAGCTCTAAGGGGCCTCTGAAACCAAAATCTAAAATTGAAAATTGTCTATTTAAATATTTTTTTTGCTTTATTATGCTGCAAATATTTTTAGATTTTATGTTCTTGCATCTTGCTTTAAAAATAAATTAATCATAGGCATAGTTATTAAAAAATATATAGTATGCAATACCATTGATTAAATATACTAGTATACTAGTATATTTAATCTATGGCAATACAGACTACAGTGCCAAATCATAATAGTAAAATAATAGACAATAGTAGGTACTAATACTTAATAGTCTGCGGGTATACATGGCGATACTCGCGGCGAATTCCGCTGTCATCGAAAATCTATATGATTAATATAAATAAATCGGCCGCAGACTATACGAGTTCGCCTCGAATTAATCCGCGGTCGGCTGATGATTTTTTTCAAGACCGCCCAATCCGTAAAACCGCAAAACCGTCTATTTATATTAACTTTTAATGATAGCGGCTATACGGGTATTTTGGTTTAGCGAATTTCACGGCGATTATTACTATAGTATTATTGTAAAATCGTAAATATCATAAACATAATATAACATAACATAACATAATAATTATATTATTCCACAGGGTACAAAATATATATAGAAGATATATAATATATAAATTATAAAGTGTATGTATATATATGTATGAAATATGTTTTAGGGAGGCACGACATTTGTTGTTGTCTAAAGAGGGAGGCATAGCCCTCCTTTAAAAAAAAAAAACAAAGAACAAAGAGTATAGAGGATTTATTAATATATATAGTAGTATACGTCATAATACATATAATATATGTATTATATCAAGTATACTATAGACTTACATATAATAGTATTATATATAATACATATAATATATATACATGTATTAAATCTATTACATTTATTTAATTTAGAATTTAATTGTATAATTTAAATTACATAGGTAGTAATTTTTATATTTATTATAATTATTAATTGTTTGATTTTATTTTAATTAGTTTTTATGAGAGTAGCTTTTTTTACTTTATAAGAACGTAAAGTTTTAGGTTATATTCAATTACGTAAAGGTCCTAATAAGTTTTTTACTAAAGGTATCTTGTTCGATTGGAAAGTGAATATCATTTTTGCATTGGGGAGGTCAAAGTTTAAAATTCCCAGTAATTTTCAAAAGTGCTAAGAAAAACAAAAGAAAAATTAAGGAAAAACGGGAATTTTTAAGCAAAATCAAATTTGGTTTTTGGAGTAACTAAAAATATCAATACAATTTTATTTGTTGGTTAAAAAAGCTTGAAAATTTAATAGAAGGCTCCTAGTATTTTTTTTCAAAGGATAATGAAAATATTAAAAATCTTTTGTCACAGTTTTTTTTATAAGCATTTAAAGTTCAAAAACAAGCGGGTAAGTACTAAGTAGATGTCGCTCTGCTATACAGTAGATTACAAGTGCGTCAATGTATAATCTATTGTATTAAACTTGAATTCAATGATATTTTATCATTGTATAAGAAAAACGATTCTGAGCGGAAACGGTTTGTCAGCCTAGATATTATACAGGGTGTAACAGAAAGATATGGCATATACTGGATATACTGGAAATGTTCCTAAACAGTTCAAAACAAATCAAAATGTTTTGAAAATTTTATCATGTATAGAAAATGCAAATATAAACTACCAGTGAAAATTTCATGTATATACGTTTAATTGTTTTAGAGTTTAACCAAAAATAAAAATCGATTTTGTCATATTATCTTTCTGTTACACCCTGTATATTGTCATTAATTATTATATCATGTAAGTTGAATTAATATTATAATATTATTATTTTATATACGTTTCTATGGTAATAAACAAAGCGTTAGAAATTAAAATATATATTTTAGAGTTTTTTCGTAATTTTTTGGTGGTTTTTACAGTGGCATTAAATAACTATTGTTAAAATCAAAAAATGACCTCTATAAAGTACCATCTTGATCCAATTTGCTAAAAGATAAGATACTATATATTGAAATCGAAGCACTCCTTCTGGTAGAAATTTTGTATACAGGATATAAAAATAAATAAATAAATAAAAACCATTGTAAAACCACTAGCTTCCTCGCTCCGCTCAGAATCTAAAATTGACAAAATATGGAAAAATCACGAAAATTAGCAAATTATTTTGAGTTTGGAATTCGTAAAAATTTTTTTTTTAAATCTAACATTTTAAAATGTAATAAAAGATTTATTATAATATTATCTACCTTTTTCAAAAAAAAAATGTTCATAAGAAAGTCAAATTCAATTTTTATGAGCGTTTGAAATTCAAATTTTTACAACATTGGATATTCACTCGATTTCTCATGTAGCGATTTCCTTATTTTGTTGTAATTCAAAAACGAATAACTATAGATACATGAAAATTTCACTGAATGTTTAAATTAGCATTTCCTATACACCATACAATTTTGAAAATATTTTGACTCTTTTTGAGCTATTTACGGACATTTACCGCTTTCAATTTTCTTTAGTTTTTTTTTCTATAAATATCAATAAAGTTTTATCTGTTGGCCCAAAAAGTGTAAAAATTTAATACAAGACTCCTGATATATTGTTACAATAACAGTTGAAAAATAATAAAAATACATAGGCACAGTTTTTTTTTATAAGCATTTAAAGATCGAATTTTGACAAAATTTATCAAAATCTCGAAAATTATCAATCATTGTAATTAATAAATTATAAAATGTTCAGTTTTTATAGCTAAGGATTGCAAATTTAAAACAAAGGTTCCCATAAATAGTTCATACTGTAACCAAAAATCTAAAAAATATATGAACACAGTTATTTTTTACAGACATTTTAAATTCAAATTTGGACGAAATTACATATTAAAAAAACCTAGAATAACTATTTTAGTTATTTGGTTGTGATTGAATAATATTATTTGTAGGTACTTGAATCTTCTAAAGTGTACTATTATATATCTATGATAGTATCAGGGTTCGTTGTTGATGTATAACGCGTTATAAGTAGGTACCTAATGAATATTTTGATATGATTAATTTGGAATTTATTATAGGTACCTATTATAGGACAATTTTTTTTAATACCATAGATAAGTATATAATATGTCTGATACCTAGACTAACATACCGTTTCCGCTCAGAATCGTTTTCCTTATACAATGATGTTATATTATTGAATTCAAATTTAATACCATCCATTATACAGTGATCCACTTGTAACCTACTGTACAGGAGAGCACCTTTTTTTAGTTTAAAATATAAATTTAAATAACAATTTTTTGCATTACCTGTATAAATTAATTTTTAAGTTGGTGGGTAGGTAACTAACTTGAATTTTTGCTGATGAATGAACAATGAAATTAAACAACTGTCAACTGATAATTTGATAAAATGTATCAAATAGGTAGACAATAAGTAGGTAGTTAGTGCCCAGCTTTGTCCAATTTATTAATTTAGAGATAACATTATTAAAATTGGTTTTGGTATAAAGTTTCATATTAATAATATAATAACTACGAACTACCTTTATTATTTATCTAATAATAAGGTTATAACTTCTTTACTTTCTTGTCTAATTAGTATGATTTACATATAACATCATAAATAATTGCATACAACACGAAAAAAGTAAGTACTGATTAATATTGCTGTAGTAATACAAAAATCAAGTAAAAAATTATAATATTAATTTGGGGCCTCCAAACAAATGTTGCACACGGGCCTCGGAGTTAATAGTTGCGGCACTGCATGTATCTACAGTTATTTGTTTTTGAATTACAACAAAATAAGGAAATCGCTACATGGGAAATCGAGTGAATTTTCAATGTTGTAAAAATTTGAATTTCAAACGCTCATAAAAATTTAATTTGACTTTCTTATAGACATTTTTCTTTTGATAAAGGTAGATAATCTTATAAGGAATCTTGTGTTTAATTTTCAAATCTTAGATTTAAAAAGAAAAATTTTTACGAATTCTTAACTCAAAATAATTTGCTAATTTTCGTGATTTTTCCATATTTTGTCAATTTTTGAACTTTAAATGATTATAAAAAAAAATTGTGACTAAGGATTTTTAATATTTTTCATCTGCCTTTGAAACAATATATTAGGAGCCTTCTATTAAATTTTCAAGCTTTCGCAACCAACAAATAAAATTTTATTGATATTTTTAGATAAAAAACTAAAAAAAAATGGAAAATGAAAATGTCCCTAAACAGTTCAAAATAAATCAAAATATTTTGAAAATGTTATCGTGTATAGAAAATGCAAATATAAACAACCAGTGAAAATTTCATGTATATACGTTAATTTGTTTCAGAGTTACACCAAAAACCAAAATCGATTTTTTGGAAAACCAATTTTGCGTAAAAATTCCCATTTTTCCTTAATTTTTATGTTGTTTTTCCCGGCGCTTGTGAAAACTACTGGGAAATTTATACTTTTGACCCCCCAAAGTACCAACTAGATTCACTTTCCTATCAGAAAAGCTATTGATGAAGAAAATCCAAGCACTTTTACTGTCCTAAAATGTGATGACAGACACAAAAATAAAAAAAATTAAAAAAAATTAAAAAATTAAAAAAAAAACACACATCATTGTAAAATCAATACATTCATCGTTTCACTCAGAATCTAAAAAATGTATATATAGCTAAACGCCTATTTATACCGTATTTCATCTTATAACAATATTACCTGCACATGTTATTATATTCGAAAAAACAACAAAAAACTAACGAATTCTTTGGTTTAATTTTTGACGTCATGACACTCGTTCGATTTATTTCGTGCACAATTCAATTTAAATTAGATCACTTGGACAATATAGGTATTATTATAATAACTATTAAATGTAAAATAGAAATTGTTTTACACGCGGGAGTTGTATAGAATTCGAAAAACAGACACGGAAAATTTTTTTTTTTGGTGGGGGGTTACATTTGCGGTGCATGGCCGGTTTGATCCATATTTACCGGGCCGAAAAAATTCGCCAATCCGCCCCTGACTATAAATCGGACGAAGAATTTTCTGTATTTTGCCGACAATTGGACGCATTAGCATTTTTACCATTATGTGATGTAGCTGAAGGAATGGTATACTTAAAAAGTATAATGCCAGAAAAAGGTTCAGCCATATTAGAATATTTGGACAACACTTATGTGACCGGTACATTTAAAAGAATTAATTCGACACAAGATAATTGCATACGCTTGTGGAATTGTCCACCCTTATTTCCACCACACGTATGGAATGTCCATAATATCACATTGAACGACGGTGATCGGACGAATAATGAAACTGAAGGATGGAATCATAGATTTTAAAAGTTAGTGGGACATTGCCATCCCTCTATATGGGTATTGATAACGAAATTCCGACTGGAGGTAGCGAATGACGAAACGAAATTAGCTCAAAATGCATTGGGGACATAACCAAAAAAAAAAAAAATCAAAGATTTATGCAGAGTTACAAAATAAATTAAAAAATATATGTAAGTAATATTCAAGTGGGGAAAGAGATATTCCAAATTGTTTAAAGACTATAGCATATACTATACCTACGATATTTGTGATTTTTAATTTTTTTTTTATATAACAGCTAGCTGTACCCGTAGCTATATAACATATTATAATATACTATTTGATATTTGTAATTAATAATTAATAATTTTAATTTTAATTTTTATATTTATATTTCACCAAACTGTTTATAGTAAAATTATAGTAATATTGTGCCATTATTTTATCAATAAACTTAAAAACCATGATTGTGATTTTTAGATAAAAATTGTCGGTTTTTCCATGACGTTTTTTACCCCTGGCGTTTTTTTTCGTGTCGTTTTTTTCCGCGATTCATTATAATCAGGACCGGCTTGAAGGCGGTTCGAGCTGTGCAGTGGCACAGGGCCCCTGATTGTAAGGACTCGCGGATCGCGGTCTGTTGCATAAATAAATTACCGGATATTATTTTGATGTGGATTAAAAACGGATGTGTTTGGCCACCAAAATACTATTCGTATACGTTATACGTATACATTTTTACATATCCTCGGATAGGTAGGTAACTCTAATACCTATAGTGTGGGTAGTGTGGCTTAAATCATTTATTCGTATCCGTATGACACGTAACTGTAGCGTGATAACTGATAGTACAATGTTGAGAAGCAATGGCTACAACGGTGGGTTATTCGAATAATGTTATTAGAACCGAGCTATTTCTAACGATATTACAGTATATTGTATATTCGTCGAAAATTAATAATAATAAAAGGTATATTTTATTTAAAAACACTATGTTTATCATTTTGTTGATGACCACCATCGAGCTTAGACGTCAGACCAAACGAAGGAGACATTCACGGTAAATAATATTATAATTATTAATATATTTGATTTATTATATTTAAATTAAAATAAAGTTTAGTAAAGTTGTTAGTAGTCATTTTGTAATATCCTATAATAATATAATATTCAGATATTGAAAAAATAAATACAAATAGATAATGTTTGTATAAATATATTAACAGTTAAAACGTTTAGATTATGACACCTAACCTGGTTTTTATGAAGAATTTTAATGCTCCTAAACATTTGAATAGGCCATTTGTAAATAATTATATATTTTAGTATAATTATTTGTGATTTGTTTATTTTATATTTTTATCATTATATGCTATATTATTAGAGCTATAATCAGTAGCGGATTGTGACTTAAATTGAGGCAATTTTTGAATTATAGTATATTTATAAATTATAATACATTTTGTCGTGTGCGAACATTAAATTATTTCTTTCAGATAGCTGGAGATTATGTGTACGTATGCAAACACATACAGTGTTAGGACGAAAAAATAACAATTATATATTTTATGTAATATTATATGATTTTATAAATAACATTTATGTATTTTTCTTTGTAATTTTAATATTTTTATACGGCAATTTTGATATATTTTTAAGGAAATTATAACAGATTTTTAGTTTTATGCAAACGCAAGTAATCGTACCTATATAAAATGTGATTTTACACGAAAAAAAATTAGTATTGGTATTTCGTATTAGTATTTAGTATTAAGTATAGGTGTAAGTAACGATTAAATATTAAATAGGTAGGTAGACGTTTTTAAAATGTTAAATACGTTTGTACTTGCACATTCCTGAAAAATTACCAGTAATATAGTGCCATACCGTAAAACCGGGTGAATAGAAACACTTTTCAACTTCAAAAGCTTATAACTTAGGAATGGAAATAACAAAACAGCATATTAATAACTTAAAATATGGGTCTATAAATACACAATACAATCATTAAAATTTAAAAAAACTAAATTTCAAAATTTATTTTATATTTATTTTTAAGTAGGTATGCTGTTTCTATTCATCCTCATGTATGGGTGAATAGAAACAAAAATATATATTTAATATGATTTGTTATTCACGATTCACCCTGTTCAATTGTGAATAGAAA
Source organism: Macrosiphum euphorbiae (assembly GCA_949089665.1). Classification (NCBI taxonomy): domain Eukaryota; kingdom Metazoa; phylum Arthropoda; class Insecta; order Hemiptera; family Aphididae; genus Macrosiphum; species Macrosiphum euphorbiae. The sequence goes on along the minus strand of CARXXK010000002.1, from coordinate 47,047,214 downwards.
CAGTTTTAAAAAATACAATATCATTTCAATACAAAGTATATATTTTTTTTTTTTTACATAATTTAATACAACAAAATGAATTCTTAAAAATATGTCAAAATAAACCAAGGGATTGAATAGAAACAACATTTATAAAAATTCACGATTTTCTAATCAATGTTTGGCTATAATGGAGGAACAATAAAATAATAATCCTTAATTATTTGAAAAGTACACTACTTGACAATCGATAATATAAATTAAAAATATTGATAATATGAAAAACTCGATCGTGGGGATATCGAGCAAAACACTGATTTTGTTTCTATTCACCAGGTTTTACGGTTAGGTTAGGTAACAAGTACCGAACATTATATATAATAGGTATAATATCCATAATGAATCGCAGTAATATAATATAACGAATAATAATATTTCTGAGGACAAGAAGGTGTGTTTTTTCCATTATTCCCAATACAACGTTCTTTATATCATTTAGAAATTGCAAAAATGTCAACATTTTTAAATGACAACTTTTCAAAATTAAAATTTTTTTTTTAAAAACACACCGTTAACTTCTTTTTAAAAGTATTTTTTTTTTAAAACACTACCCATCCTTGATGACTATGCATAAATTATTTTATTTCAGTATTGCTTAAGTTCTTTAAACGTACTTTGTTTATGTTTATAAATTGGTAATTTAACATAATTATTTTTTATTTCGATATAGATTATATAAAATGGCTAGCAGATCGTGATCGATTTAGAAAATATTTAAGTGGCAGTGAAAAGGCAAAAATTAAACTTAAAATGATGAGTAGAATATTTTTCAATGTATCATATTAGAAACGATATTATACTTAGCTGAAGGTAACATGGCTTTTAGAAGTATAACTGATAAATTATACGAGCTACATAACGGTAATTTTTTAAGGCTTATAGAATTAATTACAAAGCTTGATCCCGTACTTAAAGACCATATTTCAATGAGTGCTCCTACAGTTGAAGGGACTAAAAGAAAAAAAAATCACTTATCACATACCATCCAAGATGAATTAATAACAAAAATGGCTGAAAAAGTTAAATTTGAAATTGTAAGTAAAATAAAAAAAGCAAAATATTATTCAATCCTACTTGATTGTACTCCTAACCACCAAGAGCAATTATCGGTAGTTCTACGTTTTGTTATCACAGAAGCTGAGATTATCGAAATTGAAGAACGATTTATATGTTTTGAAATTGTTGATGATATACAGGCCAAAGTTTATCTGATAAAATAAAACAGTTGTTAAATTTTTAAGGATTAAGTATCTTAGACTGTAGGGACCAAGGGTATGCCAATGGTGCAAATATGAAAGGAATATACAACGGAGTACAAGCTCATATACTGAAATAAAATCCTAAAGCATTTTTTACACAGTCATAATTTAAACTTAGTACTCGGAGACATCTCTAAATCGTCAGTTTTTGCAATTTCATTTTTTGGAACTCTACAAAAGGTTATAACATTTTTTTCTGGGTCAACTGCTCGCTGGGATTTATTAAAAAAATATGTAAAAAAACTAACACCAAAACCGTTATCCGATACAAGATGGGAATGTCGCTTGGAAAGTGTTAAATCTATTAGGTATCAAGTAAATGAGTTTCATGCGGCTTTGAAAGACTTACGCCAAAAAACACTAGATCCTAAGATTAAATGTGAAATCATAGGAATTGAAAATGAATTTATGTCATTTGAATTTTTGGTTAGTTTAATCATTTTATATGACTTGTTAAACCATGTAAACATAGTTTTACAAAATTCTAAAATGTGTATAAGTATGGCAACTTCTCATTTAAATGAACTGTTAATGTTGAACAGGGACGCCCGGAGGGAGGGGCTAGTGGGGGCCATTGCCCCCCCTGAGATTTTTCGTGTCACTTACGAAATTGGAAGTTTTTTTACATAAAGTTGATCTTGAGCGACTATTCGACAATCCTTGTATTTAACAAGTCATATAGGAGGTATTTAATCGCAATAAAAGACATGACGATTATTTTCAATACTTTTGGCTGGTTAGGCGCAGTGTCGGACTGGCTCGAAAAAGCCCAGTCCGCGATTTGGAAAAAAGGCCCCCCCCAACATGGCGAATGTTTTAATTAGCCCAGAAAAAAAACTCGCTTCGATCGCAATTCACTTTTCATGTACCTGTTACATAGTCACATATAGAACATTTTTTTTTCAAAACAATTGCCATCTTTCATATTACTTATCATACAGCCTTAAAGGCACAAATAACTAAATACATACCGAACTAAAATTCAATCATTGGATATATTAACAGGTTTTACTATATTTTCAATATAGAATTTATATTGAGCATATTCTCAAATCTAAGACTTTCTGCAGGTCCTAAGTAAATTGAGTACAAGAGACCCATCGGACTGTTTTTATTATCAGACAGGGGAAATCCCTCCTATTCAACCCCCCAAACTAAGCCACTGGGGCGTAGCCCTTATACTGACTACACCATGTTCTGTGACATCAAACATTATAAAGACAAACACCAATTCAAATTGCCTCAAATTGTGCACGACACAATACTTATCCAAAATAGAATAATTCAGTTAAAATCAGCGATAATGCGAAATAATACCAATTACCAAGTACAGATATATATAATAATATATATTATATATATCTGTGTTACCAAGTCATACTCATACGCTCGTATAAATATAATATAATATTATTTAATAGTCACAACAATTTTACACTATTTATAATAAATGATACATATTTGTATATAGACACTAGACAGCTATTAAATTCGTAGAATGATAATGAATATAAGGTCATTATTTAAATTTTTTCCTTTCATATTTCATTATTTTAATATTCATTAAGAACGTCTCAAGATTGTAAACAAAAATACGTTTCCTGATTTGAAAAAAAAAATGTATATTTCGTATTTCTGTTTACTCTAAACGAATAATAATAATATTAATAGGTACAAAATCAGGGGCCTCCAATTACCATAATTAAGCAAGGGCCCCGTCCGCAATTGCGGACTAGCGGTCCGGGCCAGTCCGACTCTGGTTAGGCGTAATTGCCGAAATCGTGTATGAAAAACATATTATTATAATAATCAAATCAAAATACTTGGAAAGCAATAAAGCAAACGGGATTATAAATTATATCGTATAATGTACGACGTTTACGACAGAATTACAGATAATATAATATTAAAACCGATTAGCGGTTTCTGCGATTGCGATATCGATATCTTACAAATTATAATTCCCAATATATGTTCACATTTCCTTTCGATAGCATTTTTCATAATTGACCGTATTGAAATGTCTGCGCAGTCAGTCTGTACTCTATTCTCTGTAGCAGTGCTTTCAATTTGTCTTATAATCTGTTTACCACCGCACATAAAATGAGCAAAGAATCAAAAAACAATATTTTGAAATACTTCAGCTCGACTACCTCAACATCAACAAAAACTAATAAAAAACGAAAACTTGACGACGACGTTGTTCAAAATAATGACATTTCAGGAAAACAGGTAAGATTTACTATTATTTTTATTTTACAAAGATTTTAGATTATATTATAATGTAGACTTTTTAATTATTTAAAGGTAAGAGTGTATAAGACTCTTTCTTTTAACATATTTTTATTTTACTCATTTAATTGTAGTAATAAGTAGTAGTAAGTATCTAATACTGTATTTATTTTGTGTTGTTTTTATAGCAGTCACTTGCTGCAATTGATCATCATGAAGTAGAAGAATGTGTAGATGACCCTGAATTTGTTTCTGACCAGACCGATGTTGTAGCTAATTTTGAAGAAGTAAGTTTAGTGTGTCTGTGTGTAGTAAAATTTTACTAATTAAAATTAAAATTAAAATTTACTATTAAATAATGTAGGTATAAATGTAAAAATAAACTCAAAATTCTTTGATTATATTTTTATTTTACTAATTTAGTTGTAATAAGCATTAAATGTATTTATTATGGTTTTATAGAAGTCACTTGCTATGATTGGTGACAAAGATAAAGTACTCATAGAAGAATGCGTAGCTGATCATGCATTAATTTCTGTAGACCACACCAATGTGCTTTCCAATAACGATTTAGGACATTTTATAGAAACTTATTCACAAATTTCTGAAGATAAAAAGTTTGATCTTTTAACTAATCCATGGATGCCTAGTAAACATTACAATTTTAAAAATGATGTTGAAGACAGTAAACGTCCATTTTTGTTTAAATGGTTTTCACAATACCCACGGTTAGTTTATTCAGAGTTATTGAAAGGAGCTCTTTGCCTTACGTGTGTTCTCTTTCGGCCTCGTGTGACACTCGGTTCATGCTTTGGATTTTTTATAACTAGCTCATTTGTAAATCATAAAAAATTTATAGAAAAGGCTAATCAACATGAGAAAAATAAATGGCATATTGAATCTTTCATACGATCCAAAGATTTTAAAGATATGAAAAAAACAAATTGTGGTATTGACCAGGTATTAGATTCTTGTTATAAAAATAAAATTGAACAAAATAGAAATAAATTAAAACCAATAATTTCTTCACTTCTATTTTGTGCAATACATAATTTACCGATTCGGGGAGATACAGACAACACTGCAGTATTTAATGACTTATTACAATTCAGAGTCGATGCTGGTGATTTGACTTTAAAAACTCATTTAGAAAAATCCAATAAAAATGCATTATATATATCACATCGTGTGCAAAATGAATTATTAGAATGTTTATCTTCTAGTTTAAGATCAGTGATTACCAATGAAGCTATGCAAGCATATTGTTTTTCATTAATTGTTGATGAAACGGCTGACATTAATGGTACTGAGCAGTTATCAATTTGTGTAAGGTATCTGGATAACACAAATTTGCATGAAGAATTTTTAGGGTTTTTCCCCTTAAAAGAGTTTGATGCTTCATCTATTACTCAAACAATATTAGAAGCATGTACTAACCTAAACATTGACATGAATAAATGTGTTGGACAGGGGTACGATGGATGTGCTACGATGGCTGGCCATATATCTGGAGTACAAAAAAGAATTAATAATGTGTATCCCATGGCTAATTTTTTCCATTGCGCTAGTCATCGTTTAAATTTGGTAATAAATGATTTGAATTCTCTTGCTGAAGTTAGAAATTGTATAGGGAAAATAAAAGAAGTTACTACATTTGTTAGAGATAGTGCACTTCGTAGAAATATTGTAGGGAGTCATTTGACAAAATTATGTGAAACAAGGTTCGTTGAAAAACATAAAAGTATCAGACAATTTAAGGACCAATATGTAACAATTGTTGAAGGCTTGGAAGAAATATCAAAATCTAATAATTTCAACAGCAAAACTAGACAACGTAGCTATGAAATGCTTACTGCAATCACTACTCCAACATTTGTTGTAATATTATCAATCATGGCAAAATATTCTGCGAAATTTGAAACTGTATCAACACTTCTTCAAGCGGTAGATGTTGACCTGCAAGAAGCTACAAAACATATTCAAGACCTTTTATCAATGTTAGATATAGACCGTAATAATTGTGAGAATCGGTTCAATACAATATTTAATGAAGTAAAATTAGTTGCTTCTAAAATAGATTTGGAGTTAAAGTTACCACGGCGTAGTATTAAACAAGTACATCGTGAAAACTATCCAACTAATGATGTTGAGATATATTTTAGACAATCATTATTTATACCATACTTGGAATCAATTATAATGTCTCTAAAAGATAGATTTTCAGATGAAAAATTAAAAATATTTACATTATACAACCTACACCCAAAAAAAATGAAACTAATGAGCGACCAAAAATTCATAGAAAGTATTGAAGTTATTTGTACACTTTATGGTTCACTTCTAGACAATTTTAAAGAACAAGCATTGTCATGGTATGATCTATGGAAAAATAAAGAAGTCGAACCCACCATGAAATTAATTGATGTTCTCGATTACGCCACATATTACCCAGCGGTATGCCAAGCTATACAAATTGCAATTACTTTACCTGTAACTTCCTGCTCAGTAGAACGATCGTTTAGGTACTGTTTTTAAATCAGTATTTTTACAAATTGTATTCAGTGTATAAGTTCATACTTAAAATAACTTTTTAATTATGTTTCAGCACTTTACGCCGTTTAAAGACTTGGATTAGAAATAGGATGGGAAACGAAAGACTGAGTAGCTTGGGGTTGATTAATATACACCGCCAAAGGTATGATCATAAACAATTTTTGAATCAACAAATTGATGATTCAATTAATTTGTTTGCTTCAAACAAAAGGAGATTGTCATTACTTTTTGAATAATAATAATATGATGATAATATGATATAAATTAAATTAAATAAAGTGGTTTTTTGTTTAAAATGTATTAAGTATGTTCTTTCTTATAAATATTAGAACTAATAGTGTAATTTTATATAAAGTTAAATTTGTTTTTATTTAAAAAAAATTTTGTTTGCCCCCCCTGAGCTGCATCTCTGCGGGCGTGCCTGATGTTGAAATATACAATTAATATTAGTATTCAAACCATGTAAACACACGTGCGTGTACAATGCAGTTTTCTAATAGATACTTATGCAGTTACGATATAGCTGTGCAACACCTTTACTAGCGCTTTCTATATTATATACGGATACGGGATGGCCTCGATTGTTCATATAAATAGGGCTTTTGATGTATGTAATAATTACTTGCACAGACGCTGTCTTACCGAGTGTACGCGGTGTGTGTGTACAGTCACAGTTTAATTGTCCAGTAATTATATATTATACTTATACATAATCATATTGTCGTGTTATTACTTATTATATTAATGCTAAAATCATTAGTCCGTCAAGCTTCACTTTCAACAGTTAAAATATTTTAAAGAGTTTAGAAAAACAGGATTTATTTCATCTATTATTACCGCAAAAGAACTTGCAAATGTCTGGATCTAGATCCTAAATTTGAAGAAAAATGAGTGCGTAGAAAAAAAGACTATTTAGTTACGAAGAATTTGATGGACCAATAATTAATGCACAAGACAAATTTTATGTTAACTATTTTTTAAAAATAGCCGATACAGCTATTATTTCATTCCAAAGAAGATTTACCTCATAAAAATCTGTTTTCGAGAAAATTGAAAATCTGAAAAAAGAAAATCTGTGGTGACTATTGAGAAAATCGGAAAATGACCTCTCTAAAGTACCATCTTGATCCAATTTTCTAAAAGATTAGATACGATATGTTGAAATCGAAGCACTCCTTTTGGTAAAAATTTGGTATACAAGGACTATATTCTTGTAATATATAAAAAAAAAAAACACAATTGTAAACCCCCTAGATCCCTTACTCCACTCAGAATCTAAAATAAACACTAAAGTAAAACTACTAGCCTCCTTGCTCCGTTCAGAATCTAGAATTAATAATCTATTAAAGTTTACGGTATGGTTTGTTAAATTCAGGTCATCCAATCTGTTAATTTAAAAATTAACAACCCTCCCCTTAAAAAAAAATTCAGGTTGAGGTACGCCATTGCTTCATGGGTTTTACAATGATGGTTTTTGTGTCTGGTTATCACATTTTGGTAGTGGCGTAGGCGTAGCTGTGGCCTGTGAACTATTTTATAGCTGTGAACCATAACCATAAATACGTCACTGGCTTTTGGAATAGCAAAAATGTTTCTATCTTCAACTTTAAGGTGGTTTCTGGTAACAAACTGGAACTAGTTGATAGTTCACTACACATTACAGATAGGTTCTAATCTAAATTTCTTACACCTACACGCTCATTGTCCACCTTAGTAAGAAATACAGTTTTAATTTTTTTTTTTGTTCATTACATTCATACAATTAAACAATTAAAGATTTTAATTCTTATAATTTTTCTATTTATGTAATTGTACGGAAATTTATACCCATTACCCATAGCTACCTAAGTATTTCTTATATTAATTGTAGGTAGGTACTTAATATGAAAAAAGTCATAATTTGTATACCTAAAATACACAACTCTGTATAATATTTTTTATGCATTATAAAAAAATTGTTCTTAAAATAATGTGTTTAGAAAAGTATGGTTCCCACCAGACGGTTAGGTGATCACTATGGATATTATTACAATGATGAATTGTGTTATTTATTATATTTTTTTTAAGTTTATTTTTTTTAATTGATAGTGGAAAATTTCAAGTAAATTATTTATATATTTATAATACTGTAAAATGAACGATACTTCATCCCAGCCAAACTGTTTAGTAAACAATAATAATGACTTGAAACCAATATTTCTCGGTAATTCCGTTTATGAATTTTGTAACGATAAGAAGAATGTTGATGACCAACTAACTATATGGGGTTTGGACAATATAAATACCAATGACACAACTACAGCACTGTTTGATACGAATTTCAATGATTACTGTGAAAATTTCAACTCTGAAGAACCAATATTAAATAATAAACAATGCGATTGCAATTGCACCGCTACGTGGCAGCAACTTAAACAAACTTTCGAATTAACTGATGAAGAAATACTCAAGGGATCTAAGACATTAAAATTCATGTTCCCTGAAGATATTTTTTATAGTTTACAAGTGCACCCTACTAATGATTACCAAGATGATAATTTAGATGATTTTATATTAGATGAAGAATACATGTACACACAATTGGGAGATTTTAATGAAATTGGCCCATATCAGGATGCAAATACAGCTATAGAAGAAAAAGAACCAATTATTGTTAATGAACCCAAAGTACAACCAACTATTAAAAAACCAATTAAGCCCGAAAGTAGACAAACTAATGTAATAGACAAAGAAATGACAAAATCCAACGACACAAAAGTTGTTAATAAAAATATTGGTTCCAAAAACCCTGACCAGAAAAACATTAAAAATATAAATCAAAAACAAAACTCTAAAAATAAATCGAAGTCATCTAAAAAACAGGATAAACGTTATACAGAAAGCAAATTACTAGTAAGCTTAAATAATAAAGAAGAAGAAAATAGGATGAATAACATGAAGTATGTGTACACATTTGGTGAGGATTACCGAGGTGGCATAAATTATGGTCATAAAAATTGTGTTAATTTTTGGATGCCAATTCCACATAATAAAGGTTGGATTGATGATAAATTTTTGGAAGCCGTAAGTTGTATATATTAATTTATCATTATAAATTTATAAAATTTGAACTAGAACCTTCTTCCATAAACCTATTACATTTTTGCTTCCTATTTTATGTACACAAATCTGGGTTCATTTAAAAAATAACAATAAAAAAATGTAGGTCATAAAGGTAGTACTCACATAGACATAGGTAATACTTCTAATGAACACAATAATTGGTTTTTAGTTTATAGATAAAAACACGTTAAATAATATAAGTTATAAAGGTTAAAAAATGTTTAAAATGTTTAATTACCTACTTACAGTTTTAGCAATCTTTTTAAGCTGAGCTATTTGAGAGATAGCAATTACTAATGACATTTAAACAAATTAAACAAAACAAAAGGTGGTCAAGTGGGTATCTACACTCTACAGTAGGTATATACCTATATATGTGTCTAAAGGCGTTACAGTAATATATTGTGTGTTAAATTTGAATTCAATTATATATAATATTATACTTTTTTTTTCCGTCATCACCTTTTGGAGCAGTAAAAATGCTTAAATTTTCTACTTAAGCTTATTTTCTGGTAGGAAAATTATCTTTTTAGTTGGTATTTTGGTATTATTAAAAACAAATATAAAAAGTTTATCAAAAGTGAAAAATTCTCAGTAGGTATGTTATTAAATGCCGGGAAGAACAAATAAAACGGAGATTTTTATGCAAAACTAGTTTTGTAAAAAATTTATTTTGCTATTTGGTGACTTTAAATAAAAAAAAAACTTAACGTAGATAAATTAAATTTTCACAGAATGTTTATATTCTGACCATGGATATTCACCCGTAAATTAACAAAACCTCATAGGAATTTTTTTATTTTATTGTAATTTAAAAATTAATAAGTAATAACTGTTGATAACAGATAAGTACTTGAAATGTTCACTAAATGTTTTTAGTTTATAATTTTCTATACACGAAAAGTATAGCAGATCAATACCACTTGCCCACTTTTATGTATATAATATTATTAATGCACTACCTTGTGATTTATCTTAAAAATTATGAATATATTATATTCCCCCTGTGAAAATTCCTGTCTACGCCACTGCTTAATTTCAATACTTTTTAACATTTTGTGTTTTGAAAACCTATTTTAATTTATGATCACTTGGTCTATAAATATTCAGATATGTACTTACCTGCTTTAATCTACGAATAAAATAAAATATAAAATAATGTCTATACTATGGACAGCGAAACTTTTTGTATTTACGTGTCAAATAATATTAATTGTGATAGATTCATTTTGTCCGGCATATATTCACAAATTGAAAAATTAAAAATAAAACACATCACGCCTCCCGTTACCGTACAACCCAAAATAGCAAAGTAAAAATATTTCTATTTATTTAGATGAAAAACGGAAAATACAATAATATTATTTTAAAATAAAATAAAATAAAATTAGGCTTACCAAATTATCTACGTGTCTCTTTAACTATGCCCGACCTACACACTAATAATTAATAATCTATGCGTGACGTACCCATTGGCCGACACATCAATTCGCCGACACACCATTTTGCCGACATTAATTTTGCATCCCGATTTGCATGCATTGACATTGAATTACATACACTTAAAAATATAATTTTTTTTACTGTTTTAAATTTTTATAAATTAAGAACATGTTCAAGTCAACTACCACATTATATATACTTAGCTATTATAGATAGGTATTAGTATTGATTATAGTAGGTATTGATCATATTAATGATATAAGCTAGATATCATAAAAAAAAATAATTTTTATATCTATGATCTGAACATTTAATATAAGGCCTACGTAAGTAGGTCATGATAGAAGCAAAAGATGTAAGAAATGCATTCGCACAATTCTTTTTATTTATTTTTTTTGATATTTTAAGTTTATACTTTGGACGATAAATAAGTTATTTATACGAAGAACGACGATTTAGTTATTTAATTATAATTAAAAAATATTTTTTGTAGGGATTTGTAACTTATATACATATATTATTATATTAATTATATATACACACCTCCGAAGGTTATCGGCCCATATCGCTCCTCTGTGCATTAAGTAAATTATTAGAAAGAATAATTAATAACAGACTCAGTTGGTACCTTGAAAAAAAAAACCTACTTGGGGAAAAACAATTCGGTTTCCGGAAACAAAGAAGTACCTACGATTGTCTTACCAACATTGAAACTGAAATTCGTGACACATTTATTACTAAACAAAGCATGATACTTATATGTCTGGACATATGCAAAGCCTACGATACCGTATGGAGGTACAAGGTGCTTAAAACGCTACATAACTGGGGAATCCATGGCAACATTCTTGCTTATTTACAAAATTTCTTATCAGACAGATCATTCATTGTAAAAGTCAACAACACGCTCTCAGAAGAATTCACGCTAGTCAATGGAGTGGTGCAAGGTTCCCCCATTAGTGTTACACTATTTTTAATTGCAATTAATGAAGTCACTAAGATAATAAAACTTCCCACACATATCAATATTTTTGCCGATGATATTAATTTACACTGTAAAGGTAAAAACAATAAATCCATCCTAGAAAACATACAGCGTAGTGTAGATATCATAAACGATTGGAGCAAAACAAATGGGTTTAGATTTTCACCAATTAAATCCAAATGCATAGTTTTCTCTAAGAAAACAAAAAAAGCACCCAAACCAGAAATAAAACTCAATGATGCAATTATACCCATAGTCAATGACATCAAAATTCTTGGAATGTTTTTCGACAAAAATCTGAACTGGAATAAGCACTTGTCATTCTTAAAAACAAATACTTCCAAAACCACCAACATAATTAAACTACTAGCTAATAATAAATGGGGTGCTCAAAACAAAATTCTCCACAATTGCTACAAAACTCTTATAAGATCCAAAATAGAATACGGTGCTATCATATACGGCAGTGCAAAAAAAACAAATCTAGAAAAACTCGAGACAATTCAAAATAACAACCTACGCCTAATAACAGGTGCATTTAAAAGCAGCCCTATCAAAAGTCTTCTATGCATTACCGGGGAGATGTCCTTAGAAAAAAGACGCAAATTACTTGAACTACAGTACGCTTTTAAAATAGCCTCATATTATCCAAACAACCCAACCTATTATTCTTTATTCGACAGAAGAAACTATAATGCAGATTATCTACAGACCAACATAAGCAAACCAATTGGCAGACGGATTGAAAACTTTTTTAAATCCCATAGCATAAACCCAACACATATAATAAAATCCGAAATTCTGACCAAACCACCTTGGAGACCAAACAAGTTTGTAATTGATTTGAGCCTTGCTGAAAACAACAAAGGAAACACAGCCCCTCAGATATTTAGAAATTTTTTTAAAGAAAAAACACAAAATGATGATCAGGTATTTGTGTTTACCGACGCATCCAAAACCGAAAACCGCATCGCATTTGCAATAATAATCAATGGCTCAGTATACAAATCTAGACTACCTGCCCTAAACAGCATATTTACCGCAGAAGCCTTAGCGATCCAAAAAGCAATCCATATAATCAAAGAAATGCCAAACAACTCCTTCAACATACTTACCGACTCTCTGAGTACTCTAGCAAGTATCCAAAACCCCAAAAAAAAAACAATGAAATAACCAACAACATTATAAACCTTCTCAACAGCACTACCAAACATATTACACTAACATGGATTCCCAGCCATACCGGAATAGAAGGGAACGAAAAAGCTGACATGATGGCGAAACAAGCAACCAGTGATCAAACCATTGAAATGTTAAACTTTCTCTCCAAAGATGACCTTAAAAGGGAAGCTAAAAATATCATAATAAACTTATGGCGCAAGGAATGGCATTTACTGAGGGACAACAAATTAAGAGAAATTAAATCCACCACCGATAGATGGATTAACCCAACAAACTTAACAAGGGAACAAGAAGTAATTTTAACCCGCTTAAGAATTGGACACTCCTGGCACACCCACAAACATCTCATGGACAAAACTGACCCAGAACCATGCATCACCTGCGGATCCGAAATCTCCATCAAACACCTCCTATTAGAATGTCGCCAATTTAATGATATAAGAACAAAATACAACATGCCAAGCACCATCTCAGAATGTCTCAACAATGAACCTCTCAATATCTACAATACACTTAGTTTTATAAGAGACACTAATTTATACAAAACCATTTAACCTAAATCATATTTATCTATTTGTATTTATTTATTTATTTTTTTTTTCTTTTTTCTTTTCTATATTTCCCTCCTCTCTATTAACTCACTTTGTTACTTGATTATTTATATATATTTGCTACTTTATTATTTACTTATAATGTATTAATTAGAGTGTAAACAAATTTGTGGCCAATGACCCATGTAGTCGAGACCTTATTTCTTTATAATAAAAAAAAAAAAAAAATTTTAAATCATTTTGATTAACATTTTTAGTATTTATACCGTTCAATTAAATTATTAATTAATAACTTTTATTATTTTTGGAAAAAAATAAATTAACAGTATAGATCTATCGAATACTATAAAATATCTTTGGCTAACTAATATTCATAAAAGTTTCGTCATTATTATGAATATATTATTTATAATTTATCAATATAAACTATTATAAATTATAATTATTCCTTAATTTTGTTATGAACCTAATGATTTTGTAACAATTAAGAAATGTATTGAATTATCAATTAGGTACCTATATAGAAATTTGAAACCATTATTATTTACTTGTTAGTTGTTTAATTTAATTGATCATTCTACATTATTTTTGTTTTTAGTTTGTTTAAAAATCGTCGTTATAAATGTATCAAATGCTTTTGTTAAATTTTCTTTAGATTTTGTATATATTTATAAGTAAATTGTTTGGCTAATAATTAAGTATAATTATATTAAAACACTAAAATACGTGAATACGTAAATATTCGTGTACACGTGAAATAGAGCTCTACTAACTATCAACTGACAAATGCCAATAATATCGTAGTAAAATAGTTTTATCAACATTTTGTTTGTAGATTACAATATGTAATATTCTAGATTTCCACATAAAAATTATTTTTATATTTTATAAAATTACGTTTGTCGGTGAATTGAAACTTTTTCCATTTTTACCGGAGACCGTTTTCCGCGTCGGCGAAACGAGTAGTCGGCGAATTGGGTGTCGGCGGATCAGGCCTGAATCAATCTATGTAATATATAAAAATTAATGTTTATGTGTATGTCCTTAATGCATTCCTAAACCCATAACCGTCCCCAGGGGGGGGGGCAAATGGGGCAAGTGCCCTAGGGCGTTTAAAGTATTATGAATTTAGTGGGCGTACTAAAAATGAATGATAAAAAGAAAAATTTGGAGTTTTTATTTTAGGTATTATTTTTCTATTTATACTGTAATATCAAAGATGAGTACCTATCAAATTGTATACTATTAAATATAAAATTATGTAAATAATGTGTTAAATCTTAATGCGACATAACTTCAATAATATATTCAATATTCATAAAAACAAATAAAAATATTAATACTTACTTATAAGTTATAAGATTACAATACTAATTTATTCACGTGAAATATATTTTAAATATGGATACATATTATTAAAACAATTAAGTAATATACTTATAAACTAAACTAATTCATATCTTTGGTAGTATTAAATAATATTTTCACTTGAAAAAGATTTTTTTTTTGGTTTTTTAATCGGCAAATTTAAGAAAATCACAGTATGGATTACAGAAACCATTTTTAATGATAAACAAATTGAGGTCCTTAATTGTTGTGTTTAATAATCCTTATTTAATTTGCATGGTAAAATATGGAGAAATGTCATCATTATTTTATACAGGGTGTTTAAATGTGTCAAACTTCTAGAGGTGTTTCTACACCTCAAGTGGAACAAAAAAAGTCCTTATGACTCCAGCCTTAAACAATAACTGTAGTTAGATAAAACTGAATTTTTTTAAAATGTTGACGTTTTAAAGTTTTAAAACATTTGTGTTATTCTTTTTACCCAAAAAATCAGGTGAGAACCTTGTAAGATATGTTTTCCAAACTCCAATTTTATGAGCTTTTCATCGATGTATTCAAATTAATTGTATTATACAGCGTGATTCTTTTATCAAACAACACTCATTATTTCAAAAAGTGTAAATTTTTTTGAAAATATTTTTTTACATAGTTTCAAGTTGCTTATAAAACAACGTTTTTATTAAAAAATTATATTTTTAAATATTTTTTATCCTTATAATTTTTTAAGTTTTTTACTTTTTTGAATGACAACATAGGGTTTTAATTTTATATTCTAAAGTAGAATATTTTTCTTAGTATTTTGATGCATGAAAATCGAATTTGGGTTGAGTAGTTTATGAGTTATAAGTATTTAAAGTTTAGACGAGCGGAGTGGAGTGGTTCGGGGTTACCCCGCGAAATGTTTGTCCACTTCACCGCTCGTCTAAACTTTAATTACTTATAACTCATAAACTACTCGCCCCAAATTCAATTTTCATGTATCAAAATACTAAGAAAAATATTCTACTTTAGAATATAAAATTAAAACCCTATGTTGTCATTCAAAAAAGTAAAAAACTTAAAAAATTATAAGGATAAAAATAATTAAAAAAATAATTTTTTAATAAAAACGTTGTTTTATAAGCAACTTGAAATTATGTAAAAAAATATCTTCAAAAAAATTTACACTTTTTGAAATAATGAGTGTTGTTTGATAAAAGAATCACCCAGTATATAAACATTATTATGAATCAGACTTGCTTTTAACCAAAAAAAACATGAACATAGAAATTATCACCCTTATTATTGACAGTTCGATTATGGTCATAAGGACTTCTTTTGTTCCACTTGAGGTGTAGAAACACCTCTAGAAGTTTGACACATTTATCGTGCAACACCCTATTTATTGAATAATATTTCAATAATACATCAAATATCTATACTGACAGTGAAATTTGATTCATACATAAATACATTAAAATAATGGGAATTTTATATTTGTTATCAAATACGAAAATAGTAAATTATTAGTTGGGCTGGAGCCCGGGGCCCCTGCAGTCTATGGGCGGCCTCAGTGATCAACAACCCCCACCCTCGGGTAGTTATGCTACTGTAATTATTATACCCAAAGATATATGTATATTATGTTATAAGTTATAACCAACTCATTATCAATTTTACCCACTTCTTAAAATAAATGGAGTTCGTGTATTTTGACTGAATTCTGTATATTATATCCACTTATATTAATTTGTAAAATTTACAATGCTGACTGTTATACACGCCACACGCAGAAACGCAGAACGTATGATTTATAATAAAATCTACTAATTTGTGAAAATAGTTTTATATATTTTCTTTCTGTAATGTACCTACGAATGTAATAATGAAATCGGTGTCAACTTCGAAAAAAATATAGAAACAAAATAAATATGATTCCAATAATAATATTAAAAAAATAAGTAGAAACCTTTAATTAATAAGACGTACTAAACATATTTAAGATATGTGGTTAATTACAAGCTAAAAATGTGAAGTTGAGATTATTTTGTGGGAGGGAGAGGGGCGTCAAATATTGTTGCCCTAAGGCGTTATTGGTGGTTAGAGCGGCACTGCTAAACCGTTCATCCGATTGCGATGGCATTTGGTACATTTGATATATTAGACCTCTGGGAAGAAGAAAGGCTAATTTAAAAAGGGTTAATTAGAGATCCGAACCGGGGAGGTGCTCAAATAACAGGGATTTTGAGATTTACGATGGAAATGTTTGATTGTAAACGGTCGCTATTGGTATTAATAATAATAATATTAACTGTTAATGCCTGTTGGCGCAGTGGAACTTCAATGTACTTTACTACAGAATGTCTTAAGATCGAACCACAATTTTGGTGGACCAATTTTCGGAATTTTTTTTATTTTACTTTTTTATTTTTCTTCTTTATCTATGTACGAATGTTTGGTTTTTTTTTTATTCATCCGATTTTAGTACGGTTAGGTACTCTTATCTCACCTAAAACGCCTTTCGGGATGGCTATAATACATTAAAATATAATATAATATACACTTAAAAGACATTGCTCCCACAGCGTGTTACACTCAAATGAGTTTAACGCTCACAATTTTTTTCTGGGCAACGCCGTTTAATCCAGCTAGTAATAATAATAATAATACATAATAACGTATCTCGTGTACATGGAAACATGAAGTCTGTTGTAAATAACGTTATTTTCATAACAGGAGAGGAAAAAAAAACTCGACAAGAAAAAATTACGAATTGAGGAAGAACAACAGAACAGGATAAAAGCCATGGAAACTGAAAAGGCCACAATGAAAAGAGTGAGACAGGAAAGAGCGGCGATGCGTCATCCCTCGTCAAACTCTAAAGGCAAATCTAAGAAAGGAGTAAAAGCCCAGAAAATAAAGAAAGTAGAGGAGGCTGTTCCTGTATTCAAGTTGAATAAAAACCGCCGAGGCATATACACGGTGACTTTGAATAATACGAATGATGGTCGATTGGATAAGACGGAAGAGCCGGTTGTGTTCAAGCTAGCTGACCACACGAAGGACAACGAGGACGGGGACTCCACTTCAAGTTTCAACGTAGAATTCATCACACCAACAGCAATTCACGCATTGCGCTCGAAAAAACCCGTCAAGGCCAAAGCCGTGCATCCTCCTGTTACGATCGTTGAAGAAGTCCTACCACCAGTTAAACCTATAAACAAAAAGAAAGTTTAAAGAATTGTTGTTCGTATTGGGCTATAACTATTATTGAACTACCGGCATTGGTACCGAAGTGAAACCACTAGTAAGTCATTTCTTTCGATTAGTATTTAAATAAACAGAACCTATTAAAAATACGTACCCATTTAAATCCTCTCAAAAATCAGGTATGTAGCCTCCCGGCTTGTTCCAGTTCTGTGGCAGCGACGGCAAACCCGTATGGCTCAAGTTCTGACGGCAAGTCCAGACGGTTTCAGTTCTGTGGTGAACACGGGCTTGATTAGTTTCGATCGAAATCCAGGTTTGCGATGACCGCAAACCCTGCAATGCTGATCTATGCTATCTACGTTAGTGTTATAGTTCCATCCGATAGTGATTTTAACTTCGTACACACTTTTTACAAATTATATTACACATAAATATTCTAGACCATTATTTTTAACCATTGATACATTATTATAATAATAATAACAAATAACTAGTCCAGTATTTATTATATTTTTTCCCCCAAGTATCATTGTAGGTATTATATATTTAAAATTTAAACTTTACCGGTTTCGCTCCCCAAAAATACCTCCACTACCTATATTACAGTAAATCAATAGAGTCTACGACAATATTGATCTCTGTTCTCACAATAATGATCATGTTATTAATATTCAGAAAGTTGTATACTTTTTAAATAATTATATGCCGAAAAATGAAAATGTTCTTCTGAATAATAATGAACAAGTAAAAGTACCTACGTTCAATGTTCAAATTTGTGTGAAAATATTTGACACATATTATGTAAAAGAAACCTAAACTTAATATGCTTTTGATGTCTGTAGAGCTGGATTATTTTACAATTATAAAATTTGTAATATTTATAATTCAAATTTTCAAACATTGTAATTAATATTTTCATTTCGATTCTAGCGGCACCTAGGCACCTACCTACTTTTTGAGCACTGTTGATACTTATTACATTATAATATGGTACCTATTGCCTTTGCCTGCCTTTACCTACTTACGCTAGTTACTACTTACCACACTGTTAGAACATAATTTAGCTTACAAGTAGCAATTAAAAATCAGATTAATTTAGTTAATAGTTTATAGAAAAATTGCAATCATAGCTCAAAAGGATGGTAAACATGGTAATAGAAATATTGTAGGTAGTTGTCAGCTGATGTAATGGAAAATTGATAGTACCTACCTATAAAATTAAGAACGTCATACCTATTCCAACAAATATCTGCATCTAAATTTCATGTAAACATAAACAAATATTGTTCTTAAAATATCTTTTGAAATAAATATTTGAAAATATAATTAATAAAATATATTTTAGATTCTGAGCGGAGGAATGACTGCATTGATTTTTCAATCAAGTGTTCTTTAATTTTTATGTCTAAACACGAAAAGAAGTAATACAAAAAATTGTATTACTTAACTAAGACGGTTTCTGGTTGCAAATGGATTTGTACTTTTAGATGTAAAATTTAATATGCCAAATATTTTTCAAAACAACAGAGAAAAACCAAAAAAAAAATTAAAGATAATCTGGAATTATTACGCAAATCAGTTTTCGACAAAATCAATATTGTTTTTTTGGGCGGTTCCATTTTCCTCCACATTATTTTCGACTAAAGTTATGTCTATTTTCCTCCAATATTTTAGCAAATATTTTTGTTGCAGTATTACGTTCCGGCACTAGTAGCTAATCTGTTGATGAATACACTCTGGTATCGGCTATCTATATCAGCTATATCGATTAAGCCTAATAAAGATACCTACGTACATATTCCATACGGGCATATACGTATATACTTATACATGTTATATTGTGTATTAGTTCACAGTTGTCACTTACTATTATGATGACACACATTGAGTGAGACAGACACACGAATGTATACGATATACTCGCATCAATAAGACTATATTTTTAGTAGCGAACTGTACGTCGACTAGTCACTAGTGTTTATAGTGTTGGATGTCTTTATAATTCTTGGTTTCATATTACATTTATTTAAATGTAAACATGTCTGAAAAAGCGACGTTTATTGAAAGTTTTCGTGGAAAACGTTTGTTAATTCGTGATGATTACAAATATTTTTTTAGCATATGAGTTAAAATCTGGATTATCACGTTGGCGTTGTTATTTGACTACTTGTCAAGCAATTATATATACGCTAATAAAACTGATGAAATAGTAGACGATTAATTACACAAAAGTGCATCTAAATCATTTGCTATCACCAAAAAAAAAAAAAATCGACAAATAGTGAATAACGCATGTAAACGAAAAGCAATTGACGATTTATTCTCACGACTATTCAAATTTTGATAATAACGATATTCATAAAATTAGGAAAAATATTTATGCAGATCTTCAATATTTGCTGCCGAACCTGCCAAAAAATATTGAAGAGGTACATGGTTACATCCAAAAACCGCACACTTTTGATTTTGACCCTAAAAAGGTCGATTAACAAAAAACTCACAGCTTATCGGTTATTGTATAACAAATTACCTTACATTTAAAGTGGGTTATAACAGCACACTATTTTTAGTGAAGATAGTGAAAATATAAGACTATAAGATAGGTAATATTCAATAATCAAGTCTTAAGTTGTCACTCGTTATTAGTCGGTCTCGAGTCGGTTAGTGTACCGTAAGAGCGGGATACTTTGCTCCAAATATATTTCTTTTTTAGTTTGAACCTATACTATAGCTTCAATAACAAAGATAAAAATTACCTGTTCGCGTTGTTTTATATGTATAGATGTTAAGAGGTAAGAGCAATTCAAAAAAATCCGAATGTCGTACTAGTGACTTACTTACTTATTCCCAAAAGTTTGGAGCAAAGTTAAAATACATTGCAGGTTACATTGCACAATGATTAAAATTACCTTACTTTAATGCATATAATAACTATTGGTGCAATGTTTAGTGCTTGTGTTTTAACTTATTTGAACCTATACTTAATATAATTTAATAATATATTTTTTTTTTTTTTTTTAGTTGATTAAAAGTCTTTTTTCAATACATTTTAAATTAAATTTCAATCCCCTAGATTTTGGATAACTTTTCCGTTATGTATTTTTGTGTTTTTGAAAACCATTTTTTACATGATATACATCTTGGAGGAAAACTAATAGATTCATGTCCGTAATGTTTGAAAAAATTAGTAATGTTAATAAGAATATTATAAAAAAAACTACAATCTCTGATCTCAAAATCGTAATGTGCTACGATTGATATCAATAAAAATTTTTTTTGGAGCAATGTTTAACCCCTGGAGTAAAGTATCCCGCTCTTACGGTACCTACTGTACCTACGTCTATATAGTGTTAAAACGTTAATATTTAACATTTTTAAAATGGATTTTAAAATTATTGAAAGTAATAAAAGTGGCAACTGTTTATTACTTGACAATTTTGAATGCAGAAAATTTAGAGTCAGTAATAATGGAAATGTGGCTTGGCGCTGTTATATTAAAAATTGTACATGTAAGGTTACAACATGCACTCAAATGAAGAATAAACTAAAAATTAATCATATATAAAGTTTTTAGTATAATAGGTACATTTTTTTTGATGAATAATTAATTAATTATACATATACATATGCGTTTTTTGTCTATTGATATTTTTGGGGTCAAAATCATAACTGCGTGGTTTTTGGATACGACATTTTTTAAAATTTCGCGGTTTTGACCTATTAAATGTGTGCGGTTTTGTCCTGTATTTTATCAAAAGTGTGCGGTTTTTGGAGTCAACGAGGTACATTTAGCAATCAATAATATGGACATTAATACTACTTCCGAAGAACAATTTTTACTTGTTAATGATGATGGTAAAAATGTGTTAATATTTTCTTGTGGCTGCATACTAATTGCGTCCCGAAGATAACTACGAAAAAAGGTCTAATCCGAATTGCGGCCCGTGTTTATTTTGGGTACAGACGAGTTGCGGCCCGGGTTTTTTTAATTCAAGATAATTTAATCTTGACTGATAAAATATATCACCCTATAATGTAGATACCAATAACTAATAAGTACCCCTTGTTTTTAATTTATTTATAATGTCGAATGAAATGTTAAGTGAAATGTTGAGTGAAAAAAATCGCAGTTTATATGTAATTGATGGATATAAATTTCGTTTCCATAAAAATTTAAAAAATAATGTTGATAGATATTGCTGTACTAAAAAGATTTGTACAGCATATATCCATTTAAATAAGAACAAAATTATTAAACAAGTTTTAAATCATGAAAACCACGAAAAAGATAGTGATGAAAGCCATAGGCGTGCACACGGGGGGTGCAGGGTAGCAACTGCACCACCAGCGAGTTAATTTTAGAAATAGATTGATAGATAAATAATATTTTTTAAGTTTATAATTTTTTTCAAGCCCGCGGTCACACGTGAGTGCAGCAGTGAGTGCAGCAGCAGGCTGGTACGTATGTATGATACACGGTTAAAATCGTTTTCTGTTATCGCGGCTCGATTGTCGATAGTTAGGTATCGTAAAAGTGGCTAGGTATACCAAAAGTTATTTATAACTTCTGAATTGCTTTTATTAATTGTGATAACTGATAATAAAACACTTTAGTAGCTGTTGTTGTTTACAGTAAGAAATAAGAATCCCTGGCAGGCGGCAGCGTAGTCGTAGTGCAAAATAATTATTTTATGGTGGGTAATGTATTCGCGTGTTTGATTAATTTATACATTTTATTGATTTAATATATTAATTATAAAGAAGTTTAGTAGGTAGGTAAACAGTATATTTAAGTATTTAACTATAGTTACGTGATATAAAATTTAAAATGTCACGAAAAATAAAGTCAACAACCTTGTATAACTTTTTTAAGCCTTCATCACCAAAACAAATAAAAACTGAATTATAATTTATAAAATTATTGACTTCTAAGAGAAATGAAATTATTAAAAAAATAATTATTAATTTTTTTTTTTTTTATTAATCCTGGCCCGACTTGTTACATGGCTAGGTAGCATACTAAAATTTTCAATTTGTACTGTGCACCCTCAGCAAAAATGTCCTGCGCACGCCTATGGATGAAACATTGAACAGACAAACTGTAAGTAATCAAGTGAAACGTAAAGCTGTTGATGATATTAATGAGAAGTCAAGTAAAATTATTCATAGCCACATTACACAAGACGTAGACACTTCGACAACATACGATTTAACATTAATAAGAAAAAATATTCACCATGCTCGATCATCTATTTACTATTATGCCAAAGTTACCTGTAGATTTGAATGAATTACATATCTCTCTAGATAATATGAGTCATTTATTAATTACAAATCGTAACGAAAATTTTTTACTTGTAAATGACAACACATCAAACATTTTATTATTTGCTATTGAAACTAATTTGAAATTTTTGAGTAAAGTTGATACAATTTTTGTAGATGGGACCTTTAAAAGTTGTCAGAAATTATTCACACAAATGTTTACAGTTCATGGTTTACAAAATGGTAATTATTTACCACTCTTATTTATTATACTTCCCAATAAAGAAACTAAAACATATGAAAAGGCGCTTATGCACATCATATCTGAATGTAACAAACTTAACATAACATTTTCACCAAAAACAGTTTTTGCTGATTTTGAAAAGGCGATTCATTTAGCTCTATTAAAAGTTTGGCCTTCTATTAGTTTAAAAGGATGTCGATTTCACTTAGCCCAAAGTTGGTGGCGAAAAATACAGACAGTTGGGTTAAGTAGTGAGTACAAAAAAGATACCGAAATCGGTAAATATTTAAAATATTTTTTTGGCTTACCATTTTTGAATTCAAACGACGTGAGTGACTGTTTTACAGATTACTTAATGGCTATTCAACCAAGAAATGAAAAAGTAGAAATATTTGTTGATTATATATTAGAAACATACATTTCAAACGAGTCTAATTTCCCTCCTTTTTTTATGGGCGGAATACTCAGCATCTACTATGCGCACTACTAATAGTTGTGAAGCATTTCATTCGAAATTCAACGCTTTGTTCTACAGTGCTCATCCTAATATTTTTGTATTCATCGATGTTCTGAAAAATATACAAAAGGATACCTATATAAAATTACGAAGCACTCACTTAAATACTCGCAGAACAAATATAATTGAAAAAGAAACATTTATTAGAAATGCTATGAAACGGTTTGAAGAAAACCAAATTGACAAACTTGAATTTATACAAATACTATCATACAAGTTTTTACCAGTGCCATAATATCTACGAGTTTTACTAAATTATACTAAAATTTTTTTAATAATAACAAAACAATAATATCAGATTTTAATGTCAAAAAACATTTTTAACCTTAAAAAATTATATAATATACTTATACATATACGTTTTTACCATGTGCTAACATTTTTAAATAAAAACAAAACATCATTTTTAACTTACCTGCAGTATCTACTGATGCTACAGACAGTCCTAAGTCTGTATAAAAACGTGAAGGAAAATGATTAAATTAATTTTAAATTTCAGGCCGCAATTCATATGTAACCCAAAAAAACTCGGGCCGCAATTCGTATGCACTCCAAAAAAACTCGGGCCGCAATTCGGAAGAAATTTTTACCGCGGGACGCAACTAGTAGCCACCCTTTCTTGTTACCAAAACTTCAAATTTTTATGTGAACCTGAAATTATTTATTGCGATGGTGAATTTACATACAGCGCCAAACATTTTAACCAAATGATTAAAATACATGGCTTTAAAAACGGACATTATATACCTACCAGTTGTGTTTTGTCTTCTAGTTAATAAATCCACTGATACATATGTTAATACATTTAACCATATTATACTTAAATGTATTGAATTAAAATTGACAATAAATCCAAAATCAATCACAATTGATTTTGAGAAAGCTATTCATGATGTTGTTTCTATAGTATGGCCTAATACACTAATAGTTGGTTGTAGGTTTCACGTGACGCAATCATGGTTTCGAAAAATTCAAAGTCTTGGTTTAGTTCAAGAGTAGTATAAAGAAAACAATTCTGATACTGGTTCTTGGATTAGAAATACGTTTGGGCTCACATTTCTAACTCCACAAGAAGTTTCTTCGTGTTTTATTGAAGATTTTATGAGCATTATACCTAACGATAATAGAGTGAATCATTATGCTGTGTATTTAACAGACACGTACATTTCAGAAAATGCTACATTTCCAGCACATATTTGGGAAGAATCATCATCTTCCTCATTAACTACCAATTCATGTATCATTCCATTCGCATTTTAAAGAAAAACCAAACATTTTTATGTGGCTCAATATTGTAAATCAAATTCAAACTGATATTTATTGTAAAATAAGAAGTATTCATACTCCAAAAAAATCAAAAGACTACCGAGCAAAGAAACGTCGTGGAGCAATCGACAATGCAATTATTAAATTGAAAAACGTAGACATTTCTAGGTATGTAATTACAAAAATTAAAATAATTATTCATATTATGTCTATTTTTTTTTTTTTTAACAGGTATTCATTTGTTGCTGAAATGTCCTATAACTATAAAAAAATATAATAATATATTCAATTTATTTTTTTTTTTGCTATGTATAAATTATTTATAGGTATTAACTATTTTATTATTTTATTTATATTAAGTATAATAACTTGACACAGATTTTTTTCCTCGCTATGCATTAATTATTTATATAAACTATTTTATTTGTATTAAACCTAATACCTGACAACATTTTTTTTTTTGTAATGCATAAATTATTTATCCTATTAATATTATAAATGCGAAAGTCTGTGACTTTGGTACTCTTTCACGTAAAAACTACTGAATGGATTTTAATGAAACTTTACAATAATATAGCTCATACATCAGAATAACATATAGGCTACAAATCATCACCCTAGGTCCAACCAGAGGATGTGCTCAAACGGGGATTTAGAGATTTAAGGTATACATTTTTGTTTATAAATGGTTGCCATGGGTTTTAAGACTATTATAAACTATTATTGGTTGCCTTGAAATAAGTGTATTCATTCGATGCATTTAATTGTATCACAATTACTTAAATATTGAGCGTATTCTACTCACATATAAGTTACGTACATTTTACATTTTACATTTTACATTTTACGCCCAGTCAAATTAGAAAAAAGTTCTTAACTAATTCCACGAAAACTGAATTTGGTTTTTTTTTTAGTTTATACCTCACTTATAAACATGCTAAAAGTCCTGACACCTACACCTTGTGCGTGGCCCTCCATCCCTCTTCAAAGGGTGGCGCGCCACTTTCACTCTTTTCACTTATAGCTCGTCAGCTTTTCAAGTTACAATAAAAATATCTATGACCAAAACTAAAGACCATACAATTTATTATATACTTAATTTATTTTATATACATATATATGTAGCGATAAGTATTATATATTTAAAAATATAAAAAAAAAATGTATCTATTTTTTATTGTGTTTGAGCGAAAACCGTCAGTTATACGCTAAAACGAGTTATGACAAAAGTTGATGAGCAGATAATTTTACTTTAGACCACGTTATTATTTCTTCATCAATGGTCGAGGTTTTCAAAATAGTAAAATCAATAGTAAAAATCAATATCCTCTCCTATGACCACTATTCGTATATTATCGTCGGTTTTTCGTGTAGCCGTATTGACAGTAAGTAAATCTGCGTCATCTTCGGCTTGGTGAACAAGACTACCCGAAGTTAAAAACTTTTGCACGGGATCAGGTAGTATAAACTATTTTATTGTTTTATTTATATTGAGCATAATAACCTGACAATTTTTTTTTGGTATGCATAACTTATTTATATAAACTATTTTATTTGTATTAAACAAAATACCTGACAAAAAATTTTTTTTTTGCTATGCATAAATTATTTGTATTACCTACTTTATTATTTATTGGAGGAAAATGGTCAGTGGAGGATCTCGTTTTTTGAGGAAAATGGTTAAGGCCGTCTTTTTTGCTGTAACTCAAAAACAAATAACCGTAGATATTTTAAATATTCACCAAATGTTTATATAACCATTACCCAAACAAGATAATATTTTCAAAATATTTAGACCCTTTTTGAGATATTTATGGACACTTAAAATATTCAATCTTATAAAAAAATTTTCACTTGGTTTGAAAGTTTGAAAACTAAAGTTCCTCATAATTTGTTCATATGCCAAATAAAAAAGATCAAAATACATTGTCACAATATATTTTTATAATCGTTTAAAGTTAGAATTTTTACAAAATTTCAAATATCTGTGATAATGGTTAATTGAGAATGGTCAGTTTGTGTAGCAGGTATATTACATATAATATATGTTGGTCTTACGTGTTGTAGTGCAAAGACGATCTGGTCCGATTGTACTAGGTATGTTCGGGCGGTTTTATCATTGTTCGAAGTTATTAATGAAGAAGGTCCGTCATATAAAATGGTAAATTCATGAGCCTCACAATCATAAGTATCAAATACTTATTGGCCGGATAATTTAAAGGTTGAACCGGTTGGGAGGGTTAATGTGTTTTGTTTATGGTTTACACTTACACACATAGAAATGGGATAGTTGTTTTAACTACATACCATGTTCTCAAGTATTATAATTGAAGTAAACTGCATTTGTCAGTTAAATCAACTGCAATAGAGTGTTGATCTAAATATATTATTTCGACTATTTGAAGGTATTGAAATTACTCATTAAAATTGTTATTTTGAGAATCGAGTTATTTGAATTTAACATGTTTGGGGATTAAAATGACTACAAGTTAATGAGTTAGTCTGAATTATTTTTACTCTTAAAATAAATATCCATGAACGTTGTTGTGACTTGTGACTAGCCATCTAGTTGATTTGACTGTTATGATTTGAAGTTATTTTTACTAATGACTAAATTACGTTTAACGTATTAAGGTATGTATGTACCTATTTAGGTATAATATATTATTTAAATACCAATATATATTTCAATCAATATCAAAATATTTATTAAACCCGTCAACAATTTTGTCAAATATATAGCCATATAATTATGAGAATATCACATGTTTCATGTTTGTGAGTTGGTATCGATATCATATTGTCATCAACCGATTGCCACCAACTATAATTAGCAATAGTAACAAAAACTCATAGAGTGCCGAGTGCTTGATTATATTACATAAGATTATCAGTTTGTGTTTTTCTTTTGTTAATATTTTTGATATTCGCGGTATTTTTATTCTCGTTGTTCCAGTTGTTTGTCTTTTCATTTTTTCACTTAGTGCCTCAGTACAGTGATTATTGTGTAATTGTGCATTTTATATTTAATGCCAGACGCCAGTTCATCCACAACTATAATATCATGACTTCTTCCTCTTTTGGCCAGTTTTTTGAAGTAAGCATATTAATGTTTCTTATATTTAAATTAGTATTTTCATTACTTTAAAATTTAAATCATAATAGGACATAGGTATCCACATAGGTAGGCGTTATTTTTAAAATTGATCTCAATCTGTCTGTACATATTATATAGGATACTGAAACTAATGAGGAAATATATGATGGTACAAAACCTAAGTTTGTTGAAGTCAATGAAAACTTCACAAGCAGTCCAAATTTGTTTGACAAGATAGTCCACTTCATTCCAGACCGTTAACTTTAAAATCAGGCTCTATTGCAAAGGTTCCCGAATGTAATAGATTTGAACCATATTTAAAGTCATGTTCTTCATCTAATTCTTAAACAACACTGCATTCTAAATATAGAAATTTCAAACCTATGGAATTGACTATGATAAGATAACTTGTTATTTATATCAAAGGTGAATAATAAAACAATTTAATATTTAACTTTAAAAATTGAAAACCCATATGGTAAAAAATATAAATTTAACTTCATTATAAAATAGTTAATTAATTAAATTTTAATTACCACACATAGATTGTCTTACTTTCAATATTTGTATAGATATAAATTTTTTGTCAAAAATTTGTATTATTTCTTCTTATTCCTATTATTAATTTGTTTTAATTACGCGTGTAATTAGATAATACCTTTATAGTCTTTATACAAACATGAGTTTAACTTCACGTAATATTATAAGGTTGGTTAAAACTTAAAAATTAACTAGTACCTATAGATATACTTATAAGTAGTAAGTTAAAAAGTAAAAAAAAAAAAATAAATTTTTAACTAATTAATGCCCATATTTGATATGTATAATAATAAATTATACTCAATACTTTGAGTAGGTTATTAAAAATATAATATTTTAATAACTATACTTTTATGCTAGTTACCATTTTATTTATTTTTATTATAGAGTGTGTATTTTATTCCGCTTAAGACAGAAGGATCCCATCAGACGCATGCCAATGTAAGTTGGTAGAAAAATGGAAAAATGTTTCTAAGCGTCTTAGGGCAGTCGGTGCACTTGAGATACAGACAAAAATAGTTGATAGTTCATCAGGAAGTCATACCAATATACCATAAATGTGTTTACAGGTATTTTTTATTTTTATTTTATATTAGAGCAAAAAATAAATATACCTATGCAAATACATAATTGTAATAAACTAATAACATTAGATCAAGTTAATTTGGCTAAAGAATGGCTTAAAACTGATCGGTTGATTGCTTCGTTTGATGACATTTTGAAAAACTGGGAAATAACATTTGAATTAAGAAACAATGAAATTACCAATTCAATAAATTGTAATTTGTCTGATTTTTTTGAATCTTGGCCAATACTTCAAAGTCCAAGAGGTTATGAATTGGTTTGTTTGAATTAATATTTATTTTAATCATATTATGTTATTAGGGTTTATACCAATCTAATTTATTTATTTAATATTTTAGGTGGAAGTAGATTTTCGATTAAAGTATCCAAATGATAAGTCTTATGATTTTAGGCATTTCATAAGCAATTGGGGAAGTTTACAGAAGCTATTTTGAAGTTCTGTCAAAGATAAACATGCAAATAACTTACTATCTCAATATTATACTGCTCAATTGATGAAAGGTATTTATTAATTTAAATTTAACTATATTATTTTATAATGTTATATTATTATATTAGGCTTGTTATTTGTTATTTAACTTACCTAATTTGTAACATTAAATTAAATTTAGTTTATTAAAATTGTATCTGCATCAACGGGCTGGCTCACGTAAACCAGTGGCCACTACGTTACCGGTTACTTTACGTTCGCTCACACGTAACAGAAGCCGCGCGAAGTTGGTTCCGGCTCGAACAGTTCGATGACTGGAACACATTTGTTAAAAGGTTCCACGCAACGTTTGTACGCACGCTGCGAAAAGCAGATTTGTGGCTCGAGCTTGAAGCACGTGTTCAAGCCCCTAACGAGCCGTCAATAGACTACCTACTTGTACTCGAGAATTGGATTGTGTCGTTCTAAATTTATCGTTCGTCGAAACTCGGGATTACGTTCTCGAAGGGCTAAGGTCGCAGCAACAAGCCGAATGGGTCTCGGGCCGCCAACAGTCGGACAGCGACGGATTGTTGTTGGACATACGCGACTGGGAAAGACTACGCGCCAAAAGGCAACAGTTGTTTACGACGACGTCGGCTCCGAACCGAAACAAACCCTCGACTTACGCTAACGGGCGTACGCTCGCAAATTCGTCGAAGCAACAACCCGATGCCGTACCGACGCCAAAGGACTTCGTCAAACCGACGGGCAAATCTCCAGGGAAAACGACTTCCGATATATCGTACAAGGGTATCGAAATGTCTCGTACCTCGGGAGTCAGCTGCTATAACTGCCGGGGTCATGGGCATTTATCACGTGACTGTCCACGTCCGCAACGACCGATGAAATGTACCGGATGCGGTTCGGACCAACATCGACGCAGTAAGACGTGTCCAGCTTCATCCGCGGAGCAGTCCGCAAAAGGTGAAGCCGGACAAGCATTCCAAGTTGACGCAGCACTTAGCGCTCGGAAACCTAACCAGTTTTTGAAGAATGTAATGTTGAACGATGTGTCGCTCACAGGTCTGATCGATACTGGTTGTTCAGCTGTATTGGTACGACGGTCAGCCGCGGCGAAGTGCCGACTCATCATCGAGCCGCAAGTTTGTCCGCTATACACCGTGGGCAACGTTGACCGACCAAGAGTGAACGCCGTAGGCAAGGCTGTCGCGAACGTAACAATTGACTGTGTTGTCGCCGACTGCCACGACGTAAAAATAGCTGACGACGTTCTCATCCCGGTGGATGTTATGGAGGGACGCACCTGGTTGGAGCTCCCACACGCCAATTATTACAAGCAAGGATATGAAATGATTTTCGAAACGAATTGTCACCTCAACGGTAAAGAGTTGACAGATGACACACACGGCGATTATCCGCAGGTGTTAATGGCCGAATGCGACGCGAACTCAACCCACGTCGAACCGATCACAGACGACGACATAAAAATTGGACCAGAATTGGACTCAACTTGCCGTAAAACGTTCTTAACTCTTATCAACAAATATCGTGGCGAATTCGCGAAATCGATTGGAGAGCTGGGTTGTACGAACGTTCATACGATGGATATTAAGGAAATCGACAATTGCACGCCCGTGAGACTGAAACCTTATAAGACGTCACCGACGGATCGGCGTACAATATCAAAAATACTCGAAGACTGGAAGCGGGCTGGGATTGTTGCTGACTTCACCTCCACCTACACAAGTCCGGTGTTATTAGTCAATAAGGCAGACGGTGAGAAGAGGCTCTGCGTCGACTACCGCAAGCTGAATCAACAAACGGTTACACAGCCGTTTCCCATGCCGGACGTCGATTCACAATTAAGTAAACTTGCAGACGGATGCATGTTTACGACCTTGGATTTGTCGAACGGATTTTTACAAATTCCACTGTCGGAGGAAGCAAAGGAAAAGACGGCGTTTGTAACAGAAGACACCACGGCCCTATTCGAGAGGATGCCTTTTGGACTAAAAGGCGCCCCCGCGACATTTCAGAGATTAATTTCCGCCGTCTTCAAGAAGCAGGGAAGGTCCATACTTACCTTGACGATATTATCATACCGTCCAAATCTGCGAACGACGTGCTCGAAGTTCTAGAACTAGTGTTAAGGGCACTCGTAGAAGCGAACCCTACGTTGACACCATCGAAGTGCTCATTCGGAATGAGCACATTGGACTACCTAGGTTTCCGAATCACAGAAGGTGAAGTACGTCCGGGACTAAAAATAGACGCGCTTGCTAATTTTCCGTGACCACTCGATGCCCACGAAGTTCGGAGGTTCCTGGGGCTCGCTGGGTATTTCCGACGCTTCATAGTAAAATACGCGGAAGTGGCCGAGCCACTGACACTACTAACTGCGAAGGACGTACCATATGAATGGCGAGACGAACAACAGGTCGCTTTCGAAAAACTAAAGAACGCGTTATGTGCGGACCCAGTCGTAGCTATGTACAGTCCTGACGCCGAAATCACCGAAATACACACCGACGCGAGTTCGAAGGCTCTTTAGGGAATATTGTTTCAAGGGCCGAAATCAACACAATTAAAAATGGTTTACGCGGTAAGTAAACGAACCACGTTGGCAGAATCAAAGTATCATTCCAGCCGCCTGGAACTCTTTGCCATTATTTGGACCTTGAATCGGTTACGCCAATACTTATTGGGAATTCGATTTACTGTCGTGACCGGTTGCCAGGCGCTCGTGTATTTAAACATACATAAGACCACTAAACCTCAAATCGCCCGTTGGTACGAAATCTTTCAAGAATTTGATTTTGAAATAAAGTATCGTCCGGGCACGCACATGCCCCAGGGAGACGCGCTAAGCCGAGCGCCATACGACGAGGAAGGCACCGTCAGATCAGTGGAAGATGAACTGTCCGATAGTGTCGACGTATTTATCGCCATGACAAAATTCGAAGCGGTCCGACTACTGCAAGCCGCCGATGAACGTGTCTGTAGTTTGGTGGGAATTCTGACCGGAGTGGACGGACAACCAACGAGACAAACGATGAAATAGACGGGTATCAAGTCACCGACGGAATATTGTACAAAATACATAATGGTCGCCTCCTACTAGTAATACCGAAAGCAATGCGGAAAGGAATTGTGATCACGGCGCACGACTATGCTGGACACTTTTCGGTTGATCGAACCGTCGCACGTATACTCAACGATTACTGGTTCCTGGGACTAAAAAGATATGTCAAAAAAGATCGCATTACACAAGCGGGTGTGAAATGGCGATGTACTTACATTAAAGTCGTGTACGTCAAAGCTGTTTGTGAGTGAAGATGAAACGGTGCTTTTAAGATCGGTTATCGAACACAAACATTCGCCGCTTAAAAATTTAACAAAAGTAACCATTTCTAATAATTTAAAACGGAAAGCTGTGGATGACTTTTCTAAACGCCCATTAAAATTAATACGGGAAGAAGTTCAATCAAATGTCGTGGATGTAACATTAAACGATGTAAGCTCCATTCGCAGAAGCATTTATCGTGCGAGAAGAAAAACACTTTCACCACTACCAAAATCTATTTCTGAAGTTCATTCAGCATTAACACTATTACAATTAAATACTTACAAAGGTGAGAATTTTCTATTATATAACAACGAGACGGAAAATATTGTATGCTTTACGACAGAATCAAATTTTTTTTTTTTTTTTTTTTTTATTGAACAAACATAATATATTTACAATCTGTATTTACAAGTGATACAATAAGTAAATGGGATGATTTTTGGTAAACAGGAGGGGGAAGTTATAAGAAGAAATAAAATTTTTATGTTCACGAGACAAAATTTTTGTAGACGGAACATTTGAATGCTGTGCGAAATTTTTTTTACAACTTTTTACAATACACTGTGTCAAAAGTGGACATTATATTCCATTAGTGTTTTCATTACTGCCTAACAAATCATCGAAAACTTACGAATTATTATTTAATATGTTAAAAAAAAATGCTCTTTGAACTTAAATTCAATCCGTCAATTATTGTATCTGATTTCGAACAAAGTATCCATGTAGCTTCCAAAGTTGTTTGGCCATTAATTACAGTCGTGGGGTGCAGATTTCATCTAACTCAGTCATGGTGGAAACACATACAACAATTAGGATTAAAGCCGGATTATATAGATCCAAATTCAGAAATTGGTAAATGGCTTCACTTAATTTTCGGTCTCTCATTACTACCCTCTAGTGAAGTAGACGATTGTTTTGTTGAAGATCTGATGTCAATTAAGCCTTTATCAGAAAAATGAGTTGACTTTTCTGACTATTTAGTTGACAGATATATTTCCTCAAGTTCGACTTTTCCACCTTTACTGTGGGCTATGAATTCAATTGATTCAGAAAGGACTACAAATGCATGTGAATCATTTCATTCGTCATTTTTGAGAAACTTTAGTAGTGCACATCCAAATATTTTTATTTTTGTAAATGTTATAAAAGAAGTACAAACAAATACATACATTGCTATAAGCAGTGTAAACGAAATTAAAAATATAACTAATCAGTAATCTATATATACTTAAACAAAAAAGCCAGAATTGAAGATTTTATAAATAAATATAAAAACAAGAATATTAGTAGATTCGATTTTGTAAAATCTGTTAGTAATTATTATAACAAGACATAATACATAATTATTATATGTATTTTTTTTTTTTGAAAAATTATGCCACATAATTATAATATTATTATTTCATTGACTTTTTCATATTATTTTGTTAGTAATTATCATAATTCATAAGCATATGAATTTTTTCTGTCAGTTTATTCAAATTATCACATTGAATATGCCACTATTATCATTATAACTATATTATTTATTATGGATATTTTTTCTGTAATTTTATAAAGTTTTTTTGTTGTCAAATTATAACATTGAATGCCACATAATTATAATATTTATTATTTCATTGAATTTTTAATTATATTATTATTATTAAGTAGGTATATATAATTGCAAATATCAAAATTTGATTCTATCATTTTATACTATTTTACATTATTTTTATAAATAATTTTATTTATTATTTGTATATTTACTTCCCCTATTTTACAGACTATATTGTAATAGTGTATATATTAACATGTGAGGGCAACTGGTACATTTTGTTTAGGGCAACTGGTATATTTTAAAAACACCCGTTGAGTTGCACCCAAAAGGAGTTGAACAATCACAATTTTTTTACGGGGAAACGAAGTGATCGGGATCAGTTAAATTTGGAAAAATCCTTTCTTAATGGGTCTTGGTCATTTTCCATCATAAAACGAAACTACTGATAAAAATTCACATGTATAGCTCCAGTGGTCCTGGCTAGGCAATGAATCAGTCAGGACAAGCTTTTTTAGACACATAAACATTTTCAAAACATTTAGAACAATCTTAAGCTATATTGCATATGTATACTATTCATACCTCTAAATTAAATAACAATAATAATTTATAAAAATAATATTATAATAATTAAATATTAATAACATAATAAATGCAACATTTTCGGCCAAAAATGAATGCAACTTACTTTTACTAATAGTAAAATAAATTACTACATTACCATTATAAATATATAGGTAATTAAATATACTTTGTATTCTATGCCAGATATATATATAAATTAATAGATTTATATACTATTATCAATATCAAAATTACTATATTCAACTTACCTTATCGGGTTCCATTTTTAAAAATCAAGCACGTAAGTATCTCGCTGTGCTATACTTTTGTTTAGAAACAGACTACAAAGGAGTAATGACATAGACTTCCTGTAGAGTAAATAATAAATTACGATGGAGTAAATGTGCATGGAATAAAATTATAATGTAGGAAAATAAAAAAATCCGATACAACAAAATTCTGATGTTAAATGAATTAAAACTTTCTTAAACAAAAATAATGATTTCGGTGCAAAGCCCTGGTTGAATCAATACATTCATCGCTCATTTCAGAATCTAAAATAGTTAAAAATTTAATAATTTAAAAATTTGCCAATTATTATATATTAATAATAATATAAGTAATACATTTTAAATTAGAGTTTTGGAAGGTTGGTGTCTTATTATAATATGCATATTTTGATTACCTAAATTATTTTATAATACATTTTATTACAATAAAATATAATAAAATTAAATAACATGTACTATTAAATAACAAAATTCTAAATCCACATTTTTGCTACTATTTCAGTCAGCAAATCTATTATATAAAAATAAGTCCGGTTTTCCTCCCTGACGCTATAACTCGAGAACGCACGAACCGATTTCCACGGTTTTGCATTCGTTGGAAAGGTCTTGGGCTCCGTGAGGTTTATAGCAAAGAAAATTCTGGAAAATTCAGGAAAAATTCAACAGAAAAGTGGGGAAATCGTTTTTTCACTTACAACGAGCTGAGAGACCACCATCGACAACATTGACTAGCTTCTTTGCAATGTGTGAATCAGATCCATTCGCAGCGACGCTGATGTACGTTGAAATGCCCAAGTATTACACTTGGAATCAATCAACAAAGAAATTCCAACGTCGCAAACAAGGAACCCCAGTTCCAGACTGGCCACAGGTGTTTTCAACTGATGCACTAGGTGGTATGTACACTGTTCATCCTAGAAACGATGAATGTTTTTATTTGCGACTGCTGTTAGTAAATGTACGTGGACATACGATATAATAAAATTAAATAACATGTACTATTAAATAACAAAATTCTAAATCCACATTTTTGCTACTATTTCAGTCAGCAAATAGAACTATAGATTTCACCGAGTCGACAGTAGATTGGATAACACAAAAGTATCTTTGTGCACGCCAAGACATCTGACGTAACACATTCCCGAAGGACCACTCGGGGAAACGCCCGAGAACTACTATGATTGTGGCGGGCCAATGCCACCACTAGCGCCGACTATTTGAATGGGTAGGCAACTATAGGTGCTTTCGCCTGATGGTTGGTAGGTAGGCAATTCTACGCACAACGACGACAACGACGAGGATAGGAAAGACCTACTTGACGGAGTGAGGATGGTGCAGGCTAGTTATGGGGAGGGGGGTCTCTGTGGTCGATTCGGTCTGGTGCAATGACCACAGAGCTCACAACAAACAGGAACAGTACTTAAAATTTATCGTAACCCTATTCGTAGTCTTGTGCTGTGGTTGAGCTGGACCGACGGTGATCTGGACGACCTGGGCGGCCTCTCACACAACGTTCGTTGCTGGCGGACTTACGCGGACCTGGAAGTCGCGATGATGACCTGGGCGGCCTCCCACACACCACGGCGAGTGCTGGCGGACTTACGCGGGAGTAGGTGGCACTTGATTACGGTGAGGCACATAGTGTACGTACAAGCCGCCGGATCAGGTCACCCACGGATGACAATAGTATAGAGCAATAATATAAGTTAATAACTCACGGTTGGAATAATAACAATTGGACGTTTATTATAATTATAAACAATAACGATGATGCCGTTGCAGTAACGGCTTCCAGTAGCGATGCACGTACCGCAATGATAAAAATTTATGTTTGGTGTGTACCAAAAAAATACGTACACATATAAAAATTTATGTTTGGTGTGTACCAATAAATACGTACACCCGACAAAGATTGTAAAAAAACACGAAAACAATAAAAACGCTGCAATAGCGGAACAATAATAATTTTGTTAACGACTAGGATAGAACAACAATAAATTTACGTGTTTATGAACGAGCGATACAAAAAATATGAGAGTGTGTGTAACAAAAAGGGCGTTGGCCGCAATAATAATATATCACGAAAATCAAAACAAAAACATTGATAATCGCGAGGCCAACGACCTAGCAATAATTATCACATATAGACAAAACAAAACACATATGGTAAATAACAATTACAATAAATCACGGTAGGAGGAGGAGGGACGATGTCGCCGTCGAGCTGATTAGCATAATATCATATTTGATAATTTTCAGCTCCAACAATCTTCCTTTTTCATTTTTTGAAGATAAGGAAAATCAGGAATATATTTAATTGATTTGTCCGAATTTGATATTTCCCAAACGATTCACTCTTTGACGCCAAGTGAAAGACCGATTCGAGCAGCTCAGAGCCCAAGTCAAAGACCATCTACAAAATTGTAATTCAAAAATGTCATTCACGATGGATGGATGGACATCCATAGCAGGGAAATCTTTTTATGGTATTACTATACATTTTATAGATAATGAATGGAATTACCAATCGATGGTCCTCGATTTTGTACCCTCCCACGGTCGAAATACAGGACAAGATATCTCTAGTATTTTTTATAAATCTCTGGTGGAGTTTTAATTAGAAAAAAAAGTAGAAGGGATTACAGTTTACAATGCATCTGCAAACATTTATGGCAGAACTTGAAAAATTGCTCCCCAGTTTTGATCCAGAAAATCAACATTTTCGATGTATCGCACATATTTTAAACTTGGGAGTGCGAGATTTAATGAAGAATTTAACATTACAAAGTGATGATGAATTGGATAGTGAAAATGAATTAGACAGTGAAGATGAAATGGAAGTGGATCAGGGGAATCATGAAGATAATACTGAAGACCATGTCATTATAAACTCAAGTACTACCATAATGAAACTGCTTTCTGTTTTCAGAAAATAAGAAGAAGTGAAAATTAAGTTTTGTTCGGTATGTGATACAGTAGGCGTACCAACAATTCTAAAATCCAAACTATACTGTCCAACAAGGTGGAATTCTACTCGTTATATGCTTGGGGTAGCTTTAAAATTGAAAAATGGAATTAATACATTATGTAGTATTTTACCAGCATTAAAAGATTTACAAATCGCTGATAGGTACTGAATGGTATATATTTGACAAAGTATTTAAATTTTAAATTTAAATTTTTTATATATTTTGTGAAAATAGCAAGAGTCTTGCGCAAGACCAAGACAAAGACCAAGACTGAGTCTGCAAGACCAAGATTTTAAAAGTCTTGATCTTGTTTTAATCATCACAAGCCAGTATTTTAGGGGAACCAAAATTTTGTGGTCAGAAATTTGTTCACTTGTGAATTTTTAAAATTTTATAATTTTAATTATTTTAATAACAGTATTTTTTTTTTATTTATTAATACGGCTTCAACATTAAAGTCATTAACCGGGAACAATTGAACAAAACATGTTTACAAGTTATTTACACTCATCATAATTTTTAAATAAAGGAAATACAGTATAGTATAGTATAGTACAAGTATATGGAGATAATGGTATAGATAACAATAATATATGTATATATGTAATATATTTAGATTGGTTATTTTAATGAATGTTATTAAATAGTTAAAATTGTCTATACTTAAAATATCTCTTAATAGCCCGCCATACACGATAGGATTTTTTGACGGATTTAGTCCTCGAAGGATCAAGTCCGCTGGTAAATCCGCTCATGTGTGGTGATCACCGGATGAAATTCGTTTGGTATACAAAATCCGACGGAATAAGTCCTACAGATCCAATCTTTGGTCGGCCACTAATTGACAAGGACCGGATCCTACAGAATAAATATTGATAAATGAATTCTCACGTTATCACCTATTTTTCTTATGAACAATATTATCAAATATTCAAATTTCTAACTGTGTAAGTTGTTTATTTCAAATAAATAATTTGAAATGTTGAAATTGTGTTATTAGTTATATTACTATTGCAGTAGTAGAGTACTGCTGTTCATTTTTAGTTATACAAGTTATATAATGGAGTGGAACATGTCAATCTTAAGTGATTTCATTGATCACTACAAATCCAAAGAGTGTCTCTGGAAAATCAACACAGAAGCATATAAAAATAAGAATTTGTAAAACCAAGCCTATTCTAAGTTAGTAGATCAATTAAAAAGAAATGGAATGAAAGATGTAAATGTGAAGATAATCAAAGATAAACTACACAATATTCGAAGAGCATACAGAAAAGAAAGGACCAAAGTTGAAAGCTCTAAACGATCTGGTAAAGGGTCTATTGTGGTAAGTTTATACTTATGATAAATAGATTTTTAAGTTTTAGAAATATAATATATAGTTTGTTATAGAAACTCACTTTTTTGTTAAGTTAATAAACTAATAATAATATAAACTTTTTAATTTGGTATGTTATGTCATATTATGATACTATAATTTATTGTAAAATATTATTATATTTAATGTTGATAAAATTATGTTAAATGAGTTTTTATTACTTGCATATATTTTTCTAAGAATAATAATAAGTACAAAATTATTCTAACCATACAATTTTTTAGTTTAAATAATCTATCATAAATGTATTGTTATATTTTTACTTAGTATAGGTAAATATGGTAAAAGGTACCTAAATAATTTTAATTTCCAAATTTCTAACAATCACAATGTATCTAAAACTATAAAATTCTATTTAATAATTAATGCAAGTATAATATATATAATATTATGTTATTTAGGTACTATGAACTATTGTCTTTTGAAAATGACATGGATCCCCTTCCATCAGTGAGCAACTTAGATTCATCACATTCCGAAGATTATAACACTGAGTATGTTGAAAATGAAAGCATAGCTGTGATTGATTGTAATGATACACTCGTACAAACTGAGACTGACAAGGATGGAAAATAAAGTACAAATCAGGTAAATTTTGTCAAACATCAAACATAATGACGTATTCAAAGCAAAATATAGTCTTCAAACAAAATAATAAACGTTAACATATTTAATTCATAACATTTACTCCATTTGTTGTAACAAAATTGTATATGTAAAAGGTATTTTTGTTAGATAATATCCTATATAGCCTCAAAGGCTTCTCTGGCTGGAATTTTCATCTAAAATTAATTAAAACAATACATTTTTTTCATGCTTTTCCTCTTCTTGTCATCTCATCTTGACATGATATTTTACCTTTTTCATTAAAGAATTTGAAATACTCATCTCGGTTCGTTTTTGATATGGTTGAACTGTTTTTTACGCTATTTGTTTGTAATGAAGCAATTGTTTCATTAATATTGTTAATTTCTTGTCTCCATGTACCTGGCTCTATTTCATGAGTTTCAACATTTTCACTATCGAAGGATGTTTGTTTTATGTAGGAAGAACTATTTTTCATTAAAAAATTATGTAAAGTACAAATTGCTAGAACAATGTAGTTGATGTCATATGTATTTAAATTAATACTTGTGAGGAAAATTCTAAATCTATTTGCTATCAATCCAAATGCATTTTCAACAACGTTTCTTGCACGTGCCAATCTATAATTATAAATTCGTTTTTCGTAATCTAGTTTCTTTTGCGGGTATGGTTTTAAATTATGTTCCTCCAATGCGAAAGCTTCATCTGCAATAAATACAAAATTTAAACCTTCATCACATTCAATGTTTGTTGGCAAATTTAAACTCCCATTTTATAGGATATTGTGAAATGAAGTTTTTGAATAACACCACCATCAGAGATTCTTCCTTGTTTGCCCACATCAACATAAATAAATTCATAATTGTATTAACGACAGCCATTAGTTGTTAGCAATATACTCATGAAGTTTGCAACTCATAGATTATAATTATACAAGATTCACTTTATTGTAACATGAAATAACTTTACTACACAAACACTTCATAACTCAGGTTCAGTTAATCATACGCATAGGCACAAGTGTCAACATCCGACACTGAACCACTCTCATGGGCACTATAGCACAGCACTGACTGACTGCCCGTCGTCACCACTGGTCACCCTCTTATTACTAATGCAGTGCTGACACCATACCCTGCGTATAACATAATATTACAATAGCAACATGACAACATGTATCAAGATTATGAATAACATATATAACATAGTACTACACTGTAAAAGTTTTAATAGTTATAATAAAGAGCTCCAGATTTAGCTGGTTGAGTTATGCGTATATGTTTTCCATCAATGCATCCCCCACAATTAATCATTTGCCAACGATCTTTGAATCCTTGAGCAAATTCTTTCCACTCTTTGTTTTTTTGTTTTGTCTGAAAAAATAAATAAAATTAACAGTTAATTTGTATTATAATAGTGTATACATTTGTATTTTGTTTTTATTGTTAACAGTTAAACTATTGTTTTAGATTTTTAAAACTTCAAAATCGTATGCGAAAAAAACTAAGAAACAAAAACTAGATGATAAAGTAAATACATTTATGCTAAAGTGTACTGAAGCATTAGACACAAACAACGAGATTAGTGAATACGATGCGATGGGTATTAGTTTTGCAGCAAAAATGAAAAAAATG
The DNA here is from genome assembly GCA_949089665.1 of Macrosiphum euphorbiae. Classification (NCBI taxonomy): domain Eukaryota; kingdom Metazoa; phylum Arthropoda; class Insecta; order Hemiptera; family Aphididae; genus Macrosiphum; species Macrosiphum euphorbiae. Next base: position 47,005,079 of record CARXXK010000002.1, on the reverse strand, counting down.
AAAACGGATCAACAAATCTATGCTGGATTATTATGCCAAAAAGTGTGTGCTAAAGCTCTATTACAGCAGTTAATTGCTGATTTTGATGTTGTTGATATGAAAAATGTAAATAACTCCCATCAACTTTATTCATCCAGCTATGACAATACTGACACTACCACACTTCAACATTTAACAACTGCAGACAAATCTCCTCATTGTTACACAAACTATGGACAGTTAAATAATCTGCAATCGGATTCTTCTTCATCAACTGAATCCTCGGTTACTGATTATTTCACAAATTTTCTTGGAGAAAGAAAATGTTCATAAGAAAATATGTCATTTAGGTTGTTGACTGTTAAGTTTATTTGAACATCTACTCTTTTTTATAATTATAAAGGTATAAAGTTGAATATTGTTTTTGTTATTTTTTTTTATGCATAAGAATTTGCTAAATATTGGCACTAGTTTGGAGTCTCAATGTGAATAAATAAATAAAATTAAATAAATTGTATATAACTTAATTTCAAGTGGAATACAAATACAGGGGATGTAAATACAAATACATACAAAATATGTTATTCTAAAGTTTAAGCACCTACCAGAGAATGAGGCTGGTGTGACCAGTCGCGTATTTGAGATCATTTTCAGGGGAGGGGAAAAATACGAAAATCTCTAACCTGTTAAAATATAAGGAAATTTGAATACATTTCGGATGGATCTATGCTTTGGATTTCTTGGATCATTCAGGTATTGATGTTTAGGTTCATTTTCCAAGGATGGTATAATGTGTAGAGAACAGGGGAGAGCAGTTTAGGCAGTGGTGTATTTGTTGTGTCTAGCCATCTTTTAATTCGTGTAGATATTGGCTGATTTTTTTTTAAGTGCAATGAAGGAGGTGAAGTGTTGAAAAGGTATAGATATAGCATTGTCCTTATCGTCCAGTCTTTTAAGTGCAAATTTATGGATGAGCATGTTTCATCTTATTTCGAGTGGCGGTGTATTTGCCTCACATAGGATGCTAGGTATGGGGCTGGTTTTAAAGGCACCAATAATCAGTCGGATGACTTGGTTGTGGATTGGATCTAATGATTTTAAAATTGAATCAGGGGCTGCCCCATAAATTATGGAACCATAATCGATGACGGATAGTACTAGACTTTTGTATGTTCTCATTATGATGAGCACCCCATGATCGCTTGGAAGTGGCCCTGATTACATTTAGTCTTAATTTTTAACAATTTTATGTGTTTGGACCAATTTAGTTGATTGTTTAGGTTTAATCCTAACATTTTTAAGTCGTTTGTGGGTGGAATTAGAATATTGTTCATGTATATTTTAGTTGGGGTTATATTTGTTTTTTACGAGAATAGAATACTTTTGGATTTTACTGTGCCAAATTTTAACCCCGTAGATTTTTCCCATTTGCTGATTTCATTGATGGCGTTTTGCATGATTGTTTTTGATGTGTTTATATTTTTTCCTTTTGCAGTAAATAGTAGTATCGTCGGCACACTTAATGGTTTTGAGTGGTGACGGTATTATACTAGGAAGTTCGTTAATAGCTATTATAAAGAGGGTGACACTTAAACTTGATCCTTGGGGTATGCCGTTTTGGGATTATGATTACTGGAATGGGTTTCGTTTAATTTCACCGAGAAGGATCGTTTTGATAGAAAATTTGAGATATAGGCGAGTGTATTGCCATTAATTTTATTTTTTGGGGGTATATCTAGTATTCGATGACTCCAAATCATATCGTAGGCTTTTTCAATGTCAAGTGAAGTTAATAGTACGTGTTGTTTGATGTTGAAGGCTGAGTATATGTCTTCTGTTATTATAGTTAAAGCATCTATGGTGGACTTATTCCTCTGGAAACCAAATTGTTGGTTGCTGATAAAATTTGTTTGTTTTAAAGTCCAATAAAATCTTTTGCTAACAATTTTTTCCAGCAATTTGCATAGGGTGCATATTAATGATATTGGCCGATAAGATGTAACTTCGTGTCGATCTTTGTTAGGTTTAAGTATTGGTATAATAATGGCTATTTTCCAAGAAGTATGGAGAGTCCTCTTCTCCCATATTAAATTAAAAATTTTTAGTAGTTAAGAGATGGCACTGATAAGGTGTTGTTTAAAATAAATATGTATGGTATTTCATCATGGCCTGTGCTGTTTTTTGAATTGCATTTACAAAGTGCATCATAGTATTCCTGTACATTGATTTTTATGTTTATTGGATGGTTTTCATCCTTTGAAAATGTAATTGGATTATCTGTTTCATTTTTTGATTTTGAGTTTTTAAACTCAGGGGAATAATTTTCATCACTGATGTTTTTTTCAAAGATTTCAGGAAGGGCTTCACCTTTTTCTAGGGAGGCGTAATATGTTTTGTCTCCTTTTGTCAGTGTTTGGGGGGTATCATTGAATTGTATGCCTTCCTAATAATCTTCAATCTTCCTAATAATTTCTCTAAACTCATATAAAGCTTATAACATATCAAACTCGATAAATGAATTCACTAATAAAATGGAACCTACTTGGTTATTACAGTAAAATAATTGATCTACAACTCTTAGTAAATAATTTAAAACCTAGTATTATATGTCTCTAAGAAACAAATTTAAAACCTAACCACAATGCAACTGTGAAGAACCACCAAGGATATTTCAAGGAAAGACAAACAAACCAAACCGCGCCAGTGGGGGGGGGGGGTAGCTATCCTAGTTAAAAATAATATGAAATCATTACCAATACCTATCAACTCAGAACTTGAAGTAATTGCAACAAGAATACAGCTACACCATGGAATAACCATATTCAATATATATTTATCTGATAGTATATTTTATTCTTACCAACAAATAATTAATATAATAAAGTAACTACCCTCACCTTACATAATGGTCGGCGAGTTTAACAGTAGAAATACAAATTGGGGATGTAATCACACCAATCCTAGAGGAAAAATTATTGAGAAAATCATAGATGATGAAAATATTACACTCCTCAACAATTGAACCTTTACTCGTTATAACTCGTCCAAAGGAACCTTTTAGCGATCGACCTATCCTTAGCTTCTCCGTCAATCTCCCCACACCTCTTATGGGAAGTCAAGATCGACTTAATAGCGATCATTGGCCAATATTAATTAAAATACACCATAGAAACACCCCCCAGACCCCGTACAACACAAACAAATGGAACCTAAGAAATCTAAACTGGACAGAGCTATTCAGACATAATAGCCAAAACTATGTCAGAAAACCAAATTCTTAACACAGATCAAATACAGATGACATTGATATAATCGTAAAACAATTCACTTCAATCATAACTGAAGCAGCCCATAAATCCAATGGAAAACAATAATACACCCCAAAAAAACTCCAGTCCCTTGGTGGTCCAAAGAATGTAATAATGCTGTAAAAAACTAAAAAAAAAAACACTCAACAGATATAAAAAAAACCTAAACAATCCCTGACCACATAAATCTAAAAAAAGTCAAAGCCCTATCAAGAAAAATTATAAAACATCAAAAAACTGAATCTTGGAAAAAACTTATAAATGATCTAACCCCCAATACACCAATTAAAAAAGCAGCTTTTTGTACTATACAAGCTATAGTACAGTCAATAGGGGGTTTTGATTTGCAAATAATACTAAAGTTTTGAAACTTGGCGAAAAGTTTTGACTTGGGTGGCTGATTAACCAAAAAAAACGTGCCATCAAACCCGTCAGCCATCTTGGATTTAATTTTTCACTTTTTTACGGTTTTTTTACAATATCTCTAAAATTAATAACTTAAGGATAAAAATTGAAGATCGTAAAATCTGTGACAAGAAAGTTTCTAATGTTCAACTTTTATATCTAAGGACTGAAAATTTAAAACAAGATTCCACGTAAGTAGTTAATTCTGTTACCAAAAAATCTAAAAAATACATAAGCAAATTTTGAGTACTTGAAATTTCTAAAGTACACTATTTTATATATATGATAGTATCAGGGTTTGTTGTTGATGTATAACTCGTCATAAGTACCTAATGGATATTGTGATATGATTAATTTGGAATTTATTATAGGTACCTATTAAAGGTCAATTTTTTTTTAATAACATAGATATGTACATATATATTATGTCTTAAACCTTAACTGACATACCGTCTCCGCTCAGAATCGTTTTTCTTATACAATGATATTTTATCATTGAATTCAAATTTAATATCATCCATTATACAGGGACCTACTTGTAACCTACTGTTCAGCAGAGCACCTTTTTGAACTTCAAACCCATAAAAATCTGATCAACATCTTATTATTATATTGTGGCGGCGCAGCCGTCACATGATTTCTCCCCGGACGACGTCGGCACTGTAAGGCGTTGGTCACTCCCCACCAAACCGACGGTCGGTTTCGCACGGCTGCTACAGTCTAGCCGCCGCCCGAGCCGACTCTCTTCTCCCGCAATTTCGCGACTGTACACACCTACGCGCTACGCACCTCTCATTACCGAGTTTCCACACACTCGAAACCTCGTGACCAACGTTTCTGACTCGTCTTGTTAACACTCACGTTCCATCGCACACTAACTGTATACTATTTTACTTGTCTTCGTGCTCTTGTAATAAATAAACCGAAACACCATCAACCAAACTGCTTTGTTGTTCTTATTGGTTAAATTAGTCACGATTACGTGATCTGTTGGAGTCAGCCGGCACTAACCACGCCGACATCTTCGCATTGGTGACCTCGATATTTGTACACGCGTACCGCTTACCCCGTTAGTCCGATCAGTCCGTCGCGAGTGAATCATGCCAAACGTCCGAAAAGGTGCAAGGCGGAAACAGCACCCCCGCCCAACGTTAACACGACACCGCCTGACGTAGCCACCGTCGCCCGCCTTCCTGCCTTTTGGAGGCACGCGCCGGGGCACTGGTTCATCCACGCAGAAGCAACCTTCGCGTGCCAGCGCATTTCAACAAACAACTCACGCGTGAACCACGTGTTAACCGCGCTCGATGAAGAGGGCATTCGCGCTGTCGCCGACCTCCTCGGGTCCTCATCTACGAACGAATTAATCCGTCGCCGCCTCATCGACGTTTTCGGTGTCTCTCGATCTACGCGTTTCCGCGAGATTGTTCTCCCCGGAGGCATCGGAGACCGCCGACCCTCGCAGCTGCTGAGAGACATGCGCAACGATCTCGGGGAAGTTGCGCTCAAGGAGTTTTGGCTACAGAAACTGCCCACCAACGTCCTAGCAATTATATCCAGCATTGATGAACCTACGGACGCCCTCGCCGCCCGTGCGGACCTTGTCATGGAGGTCTGCAGCTCACAGCGAGTGGACGCTGTTTCCGTTCCCGACGACCGTCTCTCGGAGCTCGCGAAGGCGGTGCAATCACTGACGCAATAAATGAAAACCGTTCACTTGGACTTTCGAGATGGCCGAAGTCACTAGCTCCATCATCGGAGCAGATTTTCTCCATTACTTCGGCCTCCTCGTCGACATTAGGCGCAATCGCAAGCCGTTTGTTTCTGCTGCGGATATGGGTATGCTTTGAGCGCGATCGGTGATGGGTCTTTTAGCATAATTTCGTGTTCAATTAATTTGGTACGTCCTACTTTTTCGCTGAATACTACCGCGTATTTATTTAATATCTTGGTTAGTCTCGCGCGTGTTTCGGTGTCGTTTCCAAATTCTAATTGTGACAAGTCGGGACGAGTGGCGGGTGGTTGTGGTTTCCCTTTCCAGCATGTCGACGTACGAATATGCCTACCCATGTGAATTGTGCATGCGGCGTAGTCCCAAGAGACTTCATTGGTTACAAGAAAGTCGTGTCCTAGTAACGCGTCGCAATACAAATTGTCTAGGATGTTAGCTTCGAATTTTATATCGAGTGTACCTATCCTAGCTTCGAATGTGGAGGTGCCACTGGTTGTTGCAGTGTGACCGTCCGCTATCCGGACTGTGTTTGTTGGTCCGTGGGGAGGTGTTTTGCCGTATTTACGGGCTACTGTCGGGTTTACGTACGATTTTTGCGCCTGTGAATCTAATAGGGCTGTTATGAAACCTGACGGAAATTCGAATTCGACCGCGGGGGTCGGAATTTTGTTTGTATACCATTATTAGTCTTATTGCAATCTGTTGAGCGGGACAACTGGTTCTGAACCGCGACAGTGACTGTCTGGTCGTCGGTGTTAACCGCCATGACCATACTGTCAACGTCGGTTGCCTCGTTGCTCGCCTGTTGCTTTACGTGCGCAGACTGACCTAATGCGGGGATAAGCGCGGTGTGTGTGCTTGACCCCCCTCACCTGTGTAGGTGAACACCCGTGTCTCTGTTGCCTTTGTCCCTACACCTGTGGCTGCCCCATGAGCCGGTTGTTGTTGAACACACGTGTCACCGGTGAGGTGAGTGTGTTCTGTGGTGGGGTGGTGTAGGTTGGGGGTCTGTGAACGGGTGCCGATTGGTGATGAGACGGAAAAAATTTTCGTAGTTGGTTTTTCTGTGTGTTGAATTACCGAACTACGCGCTTTTCGATTACGTGTTTTTTTTCCGTGTGTACTACCGATAGTGGTTGGTGATGGGTGGGGGGGTGGTGTTGAGTCGATGGGGGGGACTAGTCCCCGTCGACTCCCCCGCCGTTTCCCGACGTGGTCGGTTTGTGTGGGCACTTACTGTTCCAGTGGAGTTCCCCACAATACCTGCACGGCCCCTTTGGGTGATTATCTGTTGTTTTATTAAAAATTTTTTTTTTGACCGGGGAGGCTGTTTGTGGGGTATCCGCCGCTTTTTTGGTTTTATGGACCCATTGTTGGGGGGTCGGGTTGGTGCTGTCCGTTACCGGGTCCAAGACGCCTGCGATGCGTCGTAGCTCGTTGAACGTCAATGGCCGTTGTAGACGGATGTGTGTTCGGAAAGTGTCGCGCGTTAATCCTGCTATAATACCTACCAATTCCGACTCGGATAGGCCGGTATTTACGCGGCGCGCTTGCTGGTTTTTAACTAGCACAAATTCCGTTAGCGATTGTCTAGACGTTTGTCGTGTTGACACGATGTCGGTGCGCAGTTGGGATTGGATTTCGGAATTGTTGTAATTTTCTAAAAACTCAACCCTAAATTCTTCCCAGGATAGGTCGAGTACTTTTATGGATGCGTACCATACACTCGCCGTTCCTTTTAACTGCGGCTCGACCGCCCTGCACCAGCCCGAGGGGTGTACACGAGCTTGCACCAGAATGGATTCGGTATTATTAATGTACCGTACGGGGTCCTCGGCCCTTGTTCCAGTGAACTCGGGTAACGAAGCTCTTGCTGTACGCAAGTCCTCGTACGGTATTAGTACCGAACGTTCATGCGCGCGTGCTTCGTACGGCGCGTATTGTGACGCGCGTGTGGTGTGACCCGTATAGTCATTAGTTTCGCGCGCGAAGAACGGTCGGTTGTTCGCGTCGGCAATGTGGCTGGCGCTGTGTTGAGCGCCGCCGTCATTGAACTCATATGACCTACCCGACTGGTAATTATCGTGTGTACGATTTGGTATCTGTACGGGTGACGGGTGGTTATCTAACCGCGGGGCCGCTACACTGTTTGGCAGTTGGACGGTTGCCTGGTGCGATTCTGTTGAGGTTTAACCAATCCCCGTTAATTATCCATTAGGCGCTGTGACTCTGTCTATCAGACGTCCTCACAGGTACAAAGTCAATTGGTAACTCCCAGAATTGATTCTTATGAAATTCGTCTTTCTAGGGAAACTAATTTAAGTTCTAAAATAGTCAACCCTTGAAACGCCGTTACTCAATCCGTATTATTTAAACGGATAATTCCTATGGCAGTATCACGGGCCGAGGATAACTGAGACGTTGAAAGAGCCAAGCCAAGTTTTCCTGAAACCACTACCAATACACGGAACCGCGTCATGCTCGCTTCCAATGCCCCTAAACGGTCCTCGAACGATGTTGAGTCGTTCGCTTGTGGCAACATTAATTTTAACTGTTGTAGCTGTTTCGCCGCGGTTTCGAAAATGTCGGTTTTTAAAGGTTGTGCGGACTGGCCCTGCCTCAGATTTCTGACCGGTTGTCTGTTGGTTTTTGACTTGCTGTTGGGCTTGTCAAAGTTCCCCCAGACGGTTGTCCGAAAATCTGGCTGGCGTTCGTGTTTTCCAGCGCTGATGTCGTGTGTTGTTGTTGTTCAGTACTGCCCTGTAATCCTACGATTACCGGCTGCACTGTTACAAACCTCACATTCTCGGGGACTAGTCCGCTTACCCTAAGGTGCTGGGTACACATTACACATCCGGCTTCGAACCGGACGCGCTGAGTCCGCGGGCCGTGCACTCGCTACGTAGCTCCGCCGACGATAACTGTTGTAACGTTTTTCCGACATTGTGTAAAATTATTTACCACATATGGACATAATATTTTTCACATATGGATTACACTTATGAAAATGAAGCTAAAATGTCTATTGAGATTATTACTAATGACTTTGATGAAGGTACTATTCCACAAATAGCTATTGATTCTAGAATCAACACAGATAAATTGAATAGGTTACTTACAAAAAATAGATTAATTTTATAATAAAGTAAATAATTTTAAGATTTTATAAAATTGTCTAACACTTTTTTCAGTTGGACCTACACGTTGTTTACTTCCAAAACGATTATTTGAAGGCATATTAAGAGTTATACAGTTTCATAGAAAAACAGATTTGACACCTAGAACAGACTAAATTAATTACATTGAATTACATTGAATTTTATTGAATCACAAATGCGTATGCAACCACAAAAACCTCGAGGCAGGCGTTTGTGGACAAGTTGTTTGATTTTCCGTCGTATACCCAGGAGTCATTGGCAGAACTAAGCAACTTTACGTGCGTGTTTAGTGAGTGCATGTCATTACTGGACGGACTCAGAATCCCGACCGTAGGTTCCTTTATTCTATTTACGCTTGCATTTCGAAGGCTGCTGTTACATACCCGTAAATTATTTGAAACAAACACTTTGACAGATTTCCCGTCAATGAACGATTTATTAGAATTTGTGAAGTCGCGCTAAGTAGTATTAGAAAATGTCAGGGACCAGCAGCGTAAAGCAAACGCGACCAGTTCAGCCACGAAAACCGTTAGTAAAACCCGGCTCATTTAGCACTCAATCCCGTAAGGGGGGAGATCGGGTTCGTAAGGCGGGTCCTCTCAATGTTACATCGTCGTTTTTAACTACAGGCTCGAGTAAGGCATGCCCATGTTGTGCCGAATCTCACGCGTTAGACTCATGCAATCGCATTAAGTCGTGGTCGGTTGAAGACCGTGTACGTTGGTTGCGAGAAAAGAAACTATGTTTTATATGTTTGAGCGCTGACCACTGGGCCAATAAAATATGTAGGTCAAAGTACAGGCACGCACGCGATAAGGCGATGTCGTGGCACACCATGCGGGCGGCATCGTAAATTAGTGCAATTACGGTGACGTGTGCTGACCATCTAGGCTTAAAATGTGCGCGGTGGACTTCCCCGGTGACTGGTTTAGATGGCGCGCCTATTGTTAATGTTCGAGGTCGTGTTGAATTGTCCGTACAACCTCGTTTTACGATTGAACCCGTATTAGCAATACATGCATGGGTGTTACCGTCGATTACGTCGATATAGTAATACTCTATGATTGCGACATTGCATCAGTTAACGATTACGAATTACGATTTATGACTCTGGTTTTACCACGATTAAACTATACGGTTTACATTTTACGATTTCATTATTTTTTATGTTTGCCTAGACGTGTTTTAAAGTAGTAATTCTCATAATGCCTAGTTGTCTTGTATGAGGAAGAACAGAGATAAATTCTAAATCTGCTAATATATCTTTTCACAGGTATGGTTAAGATTAAAATATATATCTAGACGTTTGAAAATATAGTGTAATGTTTGTTTCAGGTTTCCTACTAAAGATAATATTAGAGAAAAGTGGGATAACTTTTCAGTAGAAAACTATCTAAATCCAAAAGACGTGACCAAATATAGTGTAATTTGTTCATTACATTTTGAGAAATCATGTTTTGTAATGAAACAACATAGAAAGTTATTATACAAACATGTATTTCCATCAATTGTTGTCGGTCGAATAAAATATGCAAGTTTACAACTGTACCAGTAACAGTACCTGAAACAATAAATAAAAAAAATGATATTTTACATTTTGATAAAACTCTTAGGTATAGGGTTACTCTAGGTATCTTCAATAAGTGATGTAGAATTAGGTGTGTTTCCTTTGGATGTAACATCTACTTCGTCAAAAGTTAGCAGTTATATTGACAAATGTAATACCTATGCAAAATAAAAATGTTTCGGTAATGATAGTATTTTAATTTAAATTTAAAATTAAATAACCTGTGTAGACATTTTTATTTAATATTTATATATTTTCATACTATGTATTTTATAATAGTATAATATACCTATTTTAATTTTTTTAGTTGCCTATACAAAATATAGAAGCCAAAGAGGTACATTCAGTGAATGAGCCATCAACATCTTCATTTGATTCTGACAAACTTGATGAAAATATGATGGTAATATTGCTTCTCGCCGTATAGATGCTGACCTCTCATTCATCACCTCTCTCCTTAACGGCTCAATATATGCCCCGAACCTTCTGTCCTCTATCTCTTTCCACGTTCCTGTGCATTTCACTAGAAATCACTCTCTATACCTTGTCTCCTCTCACCGTACTAATTTCTCCCATAATAATCCATTAGATAGAATGCTCCACCTACTTAACAGCTCCTGATCTGTAGCTAACTATGTTATTATTTATCTCTACTGAATGTTTTTGTCTTTAGTTTTATTTTACCTTAGCATGTAGGTACTCTTTTTAACTGAACACTGCTTAGTATAAGTTTAAACTTAAGTCTAAACTTAAGTCTATAATTATAACTATGTTTTCCATGTATATTATTTCATTATCATCATATCTTGTTAATCTACTAACTATTACAATGTATCTATAAAAATTGCCGTTTGGCGTTAAATAAATAAATAAATACATATTAATTGTTAAATTAAAATATACCTATGTTGAATTTATTATTATTACTGTTAACTATTATTAATTTTATTTAGAACAAATATGAAGCTACATTAATGGCTGCCAGTGAAATCGCTATTGAGGACACATCACGTCGTACATGTTTGAAACGTAGCATTCGGCAACTCTCCAAAGAGATAGTTATAAAAAACAAGAAATTAAAGAGCTTACAACAAACCATACGACGAAAAAATAAAAAAATTGCCAATATGCAAACCATAATTAATGACATCAAAAATCAAAATTTTGTTGATGAAGAGACTAGTGTTTCAATTTTAGAATCTTTTGGTAAGCACAAAGATCTTGTTACTAATTGGACAAAAAAAAAATTGGGTAAAATAATTCCCAAAAGGTATAGTCCTGCTGTTCGCCAATTTGCTTTGTCTTTGCACTTTTTTTCTGGAAAAGCTTATGAATATGTCAGAGATCAATTTAATACAATATTACCACATCCGCGCACGCTTAGAAAATGGTATAGTCATTTCAATGCTGAACCAGGCTTCACAATAGAATCATTGAAACTTTTAGAACTGAAAGTGAGGAATTCATCAGATCCTGTGTTCTGTGCATTAATAATGGATGGAATGGCAATACGCCAACATCTAGAGTATGATAGAACTACTGGTAAATATTATGGTAGAGTTGACATGGGAAGTGGAATAGATAATGACAGTTTAGCAGTAGCTAAATATTGTTTAGTTTTTCTAGTTGTTTCTATTAACGAAAATCGGAAATTGCCAATTGGTTACTTTTTAGCAAATAGTTGCACAAAAAGTAGAGCTTGTTCGTCATGCACTCATGCATTACATGTGTTGTCTAACACTGGTGTCAATATTATTAGTTTAACATTTGATGGCTGTTCCTCTAATACAGTGGCGTCCGCAGGGGGGGCTAAGGGGCTGAAGCCCCCCCCCCCATTGCTCGTATTATTGTTTTTTGTTTTTATATCTACCTCGATTTAATATAGTTTCTTAAATTGTATGTTTACCTATTTATTTTGCAAACCATTATAGACCTAAACTCCTAAGGTTCATAGATAATATTTGTAATGGATAATAATGATAATAATATTATTATACATTGTCATAGTCACGATTAAATAATAGATCAAAGATACTACCCGTGGCTTTAGCCCAAGGTTTATAGATAATAGAGGTTGCCTCAATTCAAAAATTATGAAAAAATGGGAGTGGGGGTAAATTGTCCGTGACGTCACCCGTCGTACAAAAATTCACTAATCGCTATCACTGCTAATAGTTTATACATTATACTTAATGCCGTGTTTGATCGAAAAATCTTGTATGCTCTGTAAGAAGTATTTTATTTTAATGTTTACCTATTTTGTAATATTATTTAGTATATAGTAATATTTATGGCTTCGAAGACCAAAGGTGGTTCATGTTGCGCTGTAGCGTCATGTATTTACTATTCGGGAAAAGTAAAAAATCTTGGAAAAGATATATCGTTTCACAGGTAACTATTATTATTTTTAAAGGAACTAGCTTACTCAACTATAAAATTTAAGGAAACCATACGTCATTTTATGTTAAATCTATTTATTTTACAAAATAATATTATATATTTTAATCTTTGCGAGTTAAGAATAATGATTAATCCTCAGTAATGTAACATTGATTGACAAAAATATTCAAATTTTTACCTTGAAGGCTTGAAATTGTTTTTTTAATATACTAAGATAATAATTTATTTTAGATTTCCAAAGGCTCTAGAGTGTAAAAAAAAATGGGTATTGAAATGTAGAAGAAAGGATGATTGGAATCCCAATTCATCTTTCATATGTCTGACCATTTTACTGCTGAAGATTATGTCCGTGATTTAAAAGCCGAACTCCTAGGTAACTATACAATTTTATTTTAGATTCAAAGTGTGGCTGAGAATGTATTGTTGTTTTTCAAATTATGTACTTTTACTTTTTATTAGTTACTTTTTTATTTCATGTCTGTAGACACAATATCTGTAAACCTATAAGCTTCCTCACTCAATATACCCCAACCACACATGAAATTGAAGCAAAACAATATTTATAATATGAAATTATTGTAAACTTTTTAGGATATACTCTTAGAGTCCGATACCTTAAGCCTGATGCCATTCCATCTCTTAATTTACCAGTAGATCATACCCAAACTGATGAAGTTTCTACGTCAACATTAAACCGTAGAAATAGAATGGAATTAAGATTAAAAAAACAAGTAATTGATGTTTTAATATATTATTTAAAGTACTTTTATGTATATAATTAGAAAAGTTTATTATTTTAAAAGTAAATATAATTCCAGACATGGGACAAGTTACTGATAACACATATATTCTTAATCACTTAAAGTAGCTAAATTAATTTTATATTATAAACTACAGAAGTACCTTATTATTTGTTTATTCTAAATTATTTAGTTTTAATATAAATATATTGTCTTTTAGTGAATATTCAATAAAATGCCTTACCATTGTCCATTACATATTTCATACTTAAATCTCCCTGTTCACAAATAATAATAGAAAAATCTTCTTTATAATAATAAAATTAATACATATAATGTGGTACCTAATTTATTGTTATAGGTTCATAATGAGGTTGTTGCTTTAGATGTCGGTTCTGATGTACAGTCATCATCAAATATTTCAACAACTGATTTTGAAAATGAGCCAACTCAGTCCATCGATTATAAATATTTGTATGATGTACTACTACAAGAACATAAAAATGTAAAAAAAGAACTGTTTTTGCTTAAAGAAGCTGATGTAAACAATAGAAATATAAACGAAAATCTTAGGTTTCAAATAAAAAATTTGGAGAAAAATTTGAACGCTGTAAATTTACAGTTAAAAAAAACAGAAAAGCAAATAAAGTCTCTTTCTCAATATAAAACACGAACAATTGAAACACAGGCCAAAAAGTTACTGTCATCGGTGTTTACTAAAAATCAGTTGGACTTAATAATGAAAAAAAAAAAACGGGTTAATTGGTCTAGAGAAGAAATATCAAAAGCATTTACCCTCAGGTATTTTATTAAACGTTCATATGTTTACATCAAGAATGAGCTGAATTATCCTTTGCCTGGTAAATAATGCATATTTATATGTTATGTGATTATAATTTGTTTGTTAAAAAATATTAAAATATATGTTTAATAATTTATAGGGTTATCGTCACTTCAGCGGTGGGCAAAGAGTATTGATATGAGGAATGGTGTACTTGAAGATGTGCTCAAAATAATGAAACTTAATGGCGACGACATGCAGTGCTATGAAAAGTGTACGGTCTTAATGTTTGATGAAATCAAAGTTTCTAGTACCATGGAGTATGATGTTTTAAAGGATGAAGTTATTGGTCCCCATAATCAATTGCAAGTTGTTATGGCTCGAGGGATTGCAGGTCAATGGAAACAACCAGTTTATGCTGGATTCGATCAAAAAATGACCAAAGAGATCCTTTTTGACATTGTTAAAAAGATGGATGATATTGGCTTTAAAACAGTTTGTGTTGTCAGTGACTGTGGTGGTGGAAATGTCGGATTGTGGAGGGCTCTTGATATTAACTATGAAAATCCTGTATTTTCTTTGCCAACAGGAAGGGAAATAGTGTACATACCTGATGGTCCTCATATTTTAAAACTTGTACGAAATTGGTTATTAGATACAGGATTTCTGGTAAATAATTCAGTTATTAACAAAAAACCATTAGAGGCGCTCATTAATAAGACTACAACAGAACTTAGTGTTTGTCAAAAACTTACACCAGAACATGTATCTTGTGAAGGTCCTCAAAGACAAAAAGTACGCTTGGCTACACAATTGCTATCTCATACAACTGCTACAGCACTTATACACTATAAACCTATAGAAGATATCAGATTACTTGAAGACACTTCTAATTTCATTGAATTGGTTAATAATTGGTTTGATTTAATTAATGTGTCACATCCTAATAATAAAACTACTCCCTTTAAAGCACCTTATGGATTTTTCTTAGAAGAACAAGATGCATTGCTTGACAAAATGTATAAAACATTTTTATCCATGAGATGTGTTGGAAAATTTGGGCTCCTAATATTCCAAAAAGCTATTTTGATGCATATTAACGGCACAAAACTACTTTTCAAAATTTTACAACAATCTGGGTTCAAATATTTACTAACAAGTAAAATTAACCAAGACGCCCTTGAAAACTTGTTTTCGCAACTACGATCAACAGGTGGACTTAATGATCACCCTTCTCCTTTGAACGCCTTGTTCAGACTACGAATGATCATTTTAGGAAAAAATCCTGGTATAGTGTCCAAACAAGCTAATACCACTGACAAAAACAATGAAGAGTTTATAATAGCAAAGTCATTAAAACAAATCGATTTGAAATTAGATATTGTAAAAGAAAAACATGAAGACATTGAAAGTAGTACAGATACAATAAGTGAAAGTAGTTTTTCAGAGATTATCAGCAAAGATCAAAATGAAATGAGTAGAGATGCAATGGAATATTTGGCAGGCTGGGTTGCAAAAAAATATAAACTACAATTTCCAGAATTGGGTTCAACTACAACTCGGTATAATGCTGCTCAAAACGAAAATGGTCATGATTACACTATGCCGTCGTGGATAAATCATTTATCCTATGGTGGGCTGATACTACCTAGTCATAATTTTAAAACTCATATTTTTAGAATTGAAAGATTATTCAAAAAAGATTATCAAACAACAAATTCCTAAGGGACCTAAAGTTGTTAAAAATTTGTCAAAAAAAATTATTGAGAGAATGGAAATGGAAGAAAAGTATAACCCTGTTGTTGAGACGTATGTAAAACAAAGAGTACTTATTCGTATGAAATATTTAAATCAGCATACAAATGTGTTAAATAAAAAAAGAAAAGCAAAACTTCAGCTGCATAGATTACAAAAATTAAAAAGACTGATGACTTAAATCTAAATACTATGTTTAAGAAATGTAATTAATATGTATAACTATAATGTTTTATAATTGATATGCATATTATACAAAATAAAAATTTATTTGTCAAAATTGCTGTTAAAATAATATTTATGATGTAATTCAAACAATAATATGGTCATATTAATGACTAGCGTCCAGCACTATGAGAACTAAGAGCTTATACTGTAGTTTGTCGACTATAGGAAATGTCTGGTAAGTGTCCAAGCAAAGGACTGCTCAAGTTGTGCTAGTAGCTCATGGTTAAGCAATTTCTATTTCAGCATACCGATTGGTAATGAACAATGTATATTATTTGATGCCACGCGTATTATAATAGGTACTTTGCATAGTAAACTAGAGCTAATTAGATTGCTTTTTGGCAATATGCCATTATTCATTTTCATATAATTGATTTTCAATCTAAGATAATTTTAAAAGAAATATGTTTTATAAACATAGAACGGGGAATTAGAAAAGAATATTAATATACAAATATTGTATCAAAAAACAGTAAAAATAATACAAATACTATATAATTATTAATACTTTATTAATAATTATAAACTTGTACTACGTCTACGTGTCATACAAACACTAAATAGCCGCTAAATGTTGTACGACGGGTGACGTCACTTGATAGGGGACGGAGCGGTGGGTTTTGATTTGTTTACATCACTTTGAGGCAACCTCTATTATCTATAAACCTTGGCTTTAGCCGTGCCTATAATCTATGATAACAACTGAACTGATGTTAGCAACACTATCCGTTTATCCAAGCATCGTTATTCCGATGCCCGAGTTATATATAGGTAATAATATAATATTATTGTTAGCTCAGTTTGGGTTAGTGGACTGTATTGTTTAAATAAATGGTAACAACTGTATTTTGATTTTTGCCGTGAACGGCGGACTACTATTTTTTAAAAATTCAAAACAAACAAATTTAGGTATAAGTAAAGGGTTACACAGGGACTGGCCAATCTGGGGGATTCGTCGGGGATGACGAATAAAAATAACACAACAAATTATAATAAAGTTTTAGAATAAAGACGTACGCAGCCAATGCCGGTGGTGACGCGTTGACCTCGGTGACGGTGGCTTCGACGGTGATGGGTAAGACGGTGACCTCGACGGTGATTGGTAGGACGGTGACTTCGACGGTGATGGGTAGGACAGTGACAGGTTTTACGAGGCACAGCGCACAATAAAAAACAACATGGTAAAAACAACAAAAAACCAACGACAACATTCACGTCGCGTGACACTGGCAACGGCTAGGTGCGGGCACGAACTGATCCGGTTACCGAGAGTAGCGGGAAGGCGGCATCTGCTTATCGCAGTGTTGGTGTTGCTTACGTAACTACCAAACATACCGCCCACCTTGAAGGTACTCGGCTTCAATCTCTCAAGGGCATTGGGCATAGTTTTACCGCAGGGCGGGTAAGAACTTTTCCGGTTGAAGTTTTTACTTTGGCCACTCGCACAATGCCGTCGTCTCCGGGATGTACTTCGATAACTCTTGCGGTACTCCATTTGAGCGGAGGAGTCGGTTCTTTGATGATGACAAGATCATCGAGTTGCAGGTTCTTGTCGGGACGAGTCCACTTAGGTCTCTCCTGTAAAGTATGCAAATACTCATTTTTCCACCGGGTCCAGAAATGATATTGAATCTGTTGGATCAGTGACCATCGTTTGTGGGAGCTCATTGTAACCAAATCTGCGACATCCTTGGGGCTCGGGATCGTTACAAGTGGTTCCAGGGTCAAGAAGTGACCCGCTGTGAGGGTCCTGTAGTCGCTTGGATCCGATGACATAGCACTTAAGGGTCTTGAGTTTAGTGTAGCTTCCACTTGGTGGAGTACTGTATTAAGTTCTTCGTATGTAAGAACGGTGTTCTGGATTACACGGTGTAAAAGTGACTTTGTCGACTTTACGGCAGCCTCCCATATTCCTCCCATGTGTGGCGCCGAGGGTGGGTTAAAATGCCATCGAATTTGATGTTCAAGAACGTTGTTGTTAAAATCAGCACCCTGGATGATAGCCTCTACCTCCGTTAAGTACCGATGGGTTCCCACGAAATTGGTACCACAGTCACTGTAGATATCCGTGCATCGGCCCCTCCGGCTGATGAAGCGGTTCAGACCAGCGATGAAAAGAGGGGTCGATAAATCGGAAACGAGTTCGATATGAACTGCGGTAGTGACCAGACAGACGAATATACATATATAGGCTTTGGTTATTTTGATCTTACGTATCATGGCTGCTTTCACGTCAAAAGGGCCCGCAAAATCCACGCCGACCTTACTGAATGGCTTTATTTGATTTAGACGGAACTGAGGTAGATTGCCCATAAATGGCTGTACTGGGCGAGGCTTCGCACGAAAACATGGCACGCATCTGTGTACTCTCTTTTTAATAATACTACGAGACGAAAGTATCCAGTAGTTCTGGCGTAATAGATTTTGCATCGTTTGTGGTCCAGGGTGACCTTTGGTACGGTGGACGTGATCGATTAATAGCTCGGTCAATCGAGCATTTTTTGGTAAGAGAAGAGGATGTTTTTCAGTGTATGGTATAAGTGCATGCTCTAAGCGACCTCCCACCCTGAGAAGATCCTCGTTGTCCAAGAAGGGGGCGAGCCTTCGCAGATGAACCGGGCCGCTTTTACCGGCACTAAGAGCCTTTTTGACGTCTTCAAAGAAAGCCTGTTGTGTCCAACGTATCAAGGACCGTAGCGCTCTGTCGGTCTCCTCTGTTGTCGGTGGCGACGTCCAATGTGGAATGGTTTTCTTTCTTAGCCGGTCAACTATCCTCAGCAGGTACGCTGTGAGTCTTAGCACTTTGGATAAGTTATCTGATTGCCGCAGTACACGGCATTCATCGTCGACAACTTGGGTGAGTAGGGTGATCCGCTTCTGCTCAACTTCTTCCTCCGGACAACTAGCGGGACACCTTGTTCCCTCCACAGGCCAAGTGTTCTCAGGTTGGCGTAGGAATGTGGGACCCTTCCACCATAACTCATGTGTAGCTAGATCGTTAGGCCCAAGTCCTCGGGACGCACAATCGGCGGGGTTGTCACGGGTTGGAATATGGCGCCAGATTTTCGTGTCGGTTAGCTGTTGTATTTTTGCCACACGATTTGCTACAAACGTCTTTAGCCGTACCGTCGGTGTCCGAATCCAAGATAATGCTACCGTGGAATCCGTCCAAGCAGTAACATTTGGTATCCTTAGCATTTCGAGGTGCTGCTGAACGTAATTGATGAGACGAGCAAGTAGCCACGCGCCGCACAGCTCCAACCGTGGGACAGAAACCTTTGAAGATGGGGCTATCTTCGACTTTCCCATCAGAAGGTGGCAATTGGTTTGGCTTTCTGAAGTTACACGTATGTATACGGCTGCTGCGTACGCTGCCTCTGAGCTGTCGCTAAATCCGTGCAACTCATACGACGCACGAGTATGTGTGACAAGACGAGGAATTTTTAACGTGGCCAACACGGGCAATTCCTGATGATATTTGTTCCACGCTGTCGCCGCTTCTTCCGGGATGGGTTCATCCCAACCGACTTCTACCAACCAGAGATATTTCATGAGTCTCTTGAGGTCTGTGGTAACTGGTGTTAACAGCCCAAGAGGATCGTAAATGCGCGCAACTTCGGAAAGTATAGCTCGTTTACTATATTTCACAGGATTGGGTTGATATTTGTAACTAAGTACATCAGCTTTTGGGTCCCAGTTTAAACCAAGTACCTTTGTTTGCTCAGACTCTTGCTCGATGAGTGTAACCGGTTGTGTATACCTATGGTCAACAGGAATAGAAGCCAGTAATTTTTCTGAGTTACTTGACCATTTCCTGAATTCGAATTGGCCTTTTGCGAAAACTTCCACGAGGTTTTTTTGAAGTTCCATTGCCAGTTCTTCGGTTTTTGCTCCTGTCGCCACATCATCCACATATAAGTCATGCTGTACGACCTCTCGCACGGTGGGCATGTTAGCGGCTTCATCCTCTGCCAACTTATGTAGAGTCCGTATAGCTAGGAACGGCGAGGATTTCTGACCAAACATCACCGTATTCATTTCGTACTCCTGAATCGGTTCATTTTGCGTGAAACGGTATAGTAAACGTTGGTATGGCCGGTGAGCTTCGGTCACTTTTATTTGACGGAACATTTGCTTTACGTCAGCAGTAAATACAACGGGATGTAGTCTGAAACGTAGGACTATGCTTGGTAATTCCTGTTGTAGTTTTTCTCCACACCAAAGGTTATCGTTTAAAGATAGTCCTGAAGAAGACTTTGCCGAAGCGTCAAAAACAACACGCATTCTCGTAGTTGTACTCTCCGGACGCATCACCGCCTGATGGGGAATATAATACGCACCCGTCTGTTCATCGACTGATGGCACTTTTATTTGAGACATATGACCCAAGTCCAGATAGTCTTTCATTGCGTTGTGGTACTCGTCACGGAGCTCAGGAAACCGTTTGAACCGATTTTCCAACTGTTCTAACCGACGCAATGCCACGTCTTTCGATTTCCCGAGAAGTGGTGGGTCTTGCTGAAATGGTAAGTGCACTATATAACGCCCATCCGATTGACGCGTTGTGGTTGATTGATATATTCGTTCGCATTCCAAGTCAGCCTGACTAGATTTCTCTACGGTTGGAACGTCTTCGTTTTCTAGAAAACGCTGTAATGTTCGGTCTACTGAATCCATGGTTGAGCACATAGTGACTATGTTCCTGTCTGGTGTACTAGACGTTTTTCCCATGAGCACCCACCCAAAGACCGTAGACATGGCAATCGGTTGTCCCGCGATACCTTCCTTTTTATCACCTAGGAAAAGGTGCGGGAAAATATCAGCACCGAGCAAAACGTCAATCGGTAGCGTCTCGGAATATTCAGGGTCGGCTAATTGTAATCCATGTATGTGGGGCCAGTTATCTGACCACACGCGTTCTGACGGCACAGGTCCTGTTATACGGGATAAAATTAGGACATCTACGTTAAATTGCGGTTCTTCTTGATCGACAGGACGTATAATTATGTTGGCGCTTCCTCTTACCGCAGGAACACGTGTCCCAGACAGAGCCTGTACCATAACGTCACATTTTTTTCTGACCAATTGCAATAGATGAGCACAACGCTCAGTTATAAAGCTACTTTGACTGGCGCTGTCCAATAGTGCTCGTACGGTGACGTGATTTCCTTCTTCATTCTGAATCACCACGCTGGCGGTTGCTAACAAAACTGAGGCATGGGGGTCTCTGGTAGACGACGCGGCCACCGTGACATGTGCAGAAGTGACAACCTGCTCGTGGTCACCGAAATGAAGCAAGGTGTGGTGCTTTGCGCTACACTCTGAGCATTTTTTTGGGTTCATACATTCACTCGCCATGTGCGCGCTGAAGCAGTCACGTTTCAGATCTTTAATTATTTGATAACGTTCGGTTGGTGACTTTTCTCTGAATAATGGACAGTGTATTAACAAATGTCCTGGATGACTATTGCATACTTGACACGTGTACGTCCTCTTCTC
This sequence comes from Macrosiphum euphorbiae, assembly GCA_949089665.1. Classification (NCBI taxonomy): domain Eukaryota; kingdom Metazoa; phylum Arthropoda; class Insecta; order Hemiptera; family Aphididae; genus Macrosiphum; species Macrosiphum euphorbiae. Next base: position 46,983,527 of record CARXXK010000002.1, on the reverse strand, counting down.
TGGTTGATTAGTGCTAGTTCTCTTCGGTGTAAATGTGTGTCGTTGGTCTGTGCGATCACTGAATAAAGCGGTGGTTTTTGATAACTTGTTTCCTCTGACCGTGGCAGGTTTGTCGTTGGCTTGGCATACAGCAGCTGATTTACTGTACTTGGTGAGGAACGTGATAAACTCTAATACCGTTGGATCTTCAGTAGTGTCTACTAACAACTCCCACTGTGTCCTGAGATTTTGGTCCAACTTCTTTTGTAACAAATATAACAGAATTGGATCCCACTGATCTACGGCATATGATAAGTTTCGTAATGCTCCGGTGGACTCAACGATGGTGTTCAATAGTGTTTTTATTGAACCTCCATCATCGTGTGATGCATTAGGTGCTTTAGACAACTCGTCAAGGTGACTCTCGGCGATGATACGACGGTTTGAATACCTTGCATTTAGCTGCGATAAGGCTAGCTCATAATTACTGGCTGTCAGCATCAGGTTTCCGATTAGTTTTAAGGGTTTTCCTTCCAATCTGGATTTCAGATATCCAAATTTAAGTACCGGTGACATATTACTTTCGTGTACCAGAATATCGAACATGTTTCGAAAACTTGTGTACTCTAATGGACTTCCCCTAAATATCGGAACAGACAATTTTTCTACTGGAAAGTAGGTATTTGTAGAATTAGGTGGTTTTTGTTCGAAAAAAGTTCTATTTAGCGTTGACTCAACCGCAGCCTCGGGCAGGTACTCATCTGCAAGAATTTTACAGCCTACATACAACTCTTCAAATTCAGCTTGCCATTTTTCTGTTTCCCCTTTGTCGTCCGGCTCTGCTGCTCCTTTGCACTGATATCGAATAATTGTCGACAGCTGCGTTTCAAAATCTTCAGATAACTTTTCTAGAGTAGCGTACATTATCTTAAATTTAATTTTTGCCTTCTTATCGTTCGAATCTCCTTTGATTGCCTCCCCTGCGTCATACACACGACGAGTTCTATTTGTCAAGTTTGATATGCGAGCTTTTGCTTCTTCATAAACGCCCATTGTTATATATTGTATGTGTATAAGAAATTGCAACGATAAATTGTCCGTGTATAAATACGTGACCTAGTTTTTTTTTTTTTTTACCAAACGTATTGTGCACCGTTTATAATTACGTACAGGTAGTGCGGATCCACGTTGCTCTCGCGGTACGGGGAGTGAAGATTTGCGCAGACCGCTTGGCGCCTAGCGATAGCAGTGGTAACAGAATTAGAGCCTAATGAGTACAAAGTCCAAATCGATCATAATACCCAGTAGACACTTACAATTGTCATATTATAATTATTACGTAATGGTCTAATTCAATGATCATACAACTAACGATTAAATGTCTAAAATCCAACAATGATTCAAATCACTTAGAATATTAAATAGTAATTTTTTTTATATCCTAGGACGAAGGACCAAATGTTAGCTCAGTTTAGGTTAGTGGACTGTATTGTTTAAATAAATGGTAACAACTGTATTTTGATTTTTGCCGTGAACGGCGGACTCCTATTTTTTAAAAATTCAAAACAAACAAATTTAGGTATAAGTAAAGGGTTACACAGGGACTGGCCAATCTGGGGGATTCGTCGGGGATGACGAATAAAAATAACACAACAAATTATAATAAAGTTTTAGAATAAAGACGTACGCAGCCAATGCCGGTGGTGACGCGTTGACCTCGGTGACGGTGGCTTCGACGGTGATGGGTAAGACGGTGACCTCGACGGTGATGGGTAGGACGGTGACTTCGACGGTGATGGGTAGGACAGTGACAGGTTTTACGAGGCACAGCGCACAATAAAAAACAACATGGTAAAAACAACAAAAAACCAACGACAACATTCACGTCGCGTGACACTGGCAACGGCTAGGTGCGGGCACGAACTGATCCGGTTACCGGGAGTAGCGGGAAGGCGGCATCTGCTTATCGCAGTGTTGGTGTTGCTTACGTAACTACCAAACAATTATAATGATATTATATAGCTTTATGGAAATATTTTTTGTTATGTAATTTTGTTTGCACAGAATTCCGTCGTTTTTGATTAGTTTTTTCTCTTGAGTGTCAACTGTCTAGGTATTTTGTAAACGTTTTTTGTAATTGTTTTTAAGTGTAAGTTGTTACAGTTTTGACAATATCATTTGATTTTAAAATTTTTCATTATGTCAGAAAAAAGGACGAGTTTGTTTTCTATTTTCAGTTCAAAAAAAAAAAAACTGTAAGTAATGTAATTTATATATTTAAATTTTAAGCAATTAAACAATATGAACTTTTATTATAACAATTATAGGATGATTGCATTAATTCTGTGTCTACTGCTGTAGATGATAATAATGATTCTAAATCTATGTCTAATCATGCGGTACACAACACATCTACAACTGATTCTACATCTATTAATTTGGTATGTATTAATTAATAATTTGATTGTTAATTGTTAAATATTATTTATTATTTACTTAATGTATGGTTATTACCTATGACTTCTTCATTTAATTGTAAGTAAAGCATACATTGATTATGACACAGGTTATTTTTAACCTGTAATGCTTAGTTTTATTGTGAAAATCAACAATGCTACCTATGCAAATACACAAATATATACAGGCATATAGCCATATAGGTAAGTAAGATAATTCTTATTTATGGTGTATTATATTAAGATAACATTTAATTAATATTCTTATAATTATTGGCTTATTGCATTATTGCTATAAATATTATTAATGGATTACTGCTTATTAGTTTTTTTTTTTTTTTTTTAATAGTATGTACTTACAGGCTACTAACATTGGTACTATAATTACCAAACTATTTAAATAAATACAATTAATAGAATATCTTACTTCCTTATAATATCACTATTTAATTATTCTTGATATTTGTTTTTAGTCTTCACAAATTTATACAAATGATATTGCTTGCTTTTTATCAAACCAAAGACTGAAACGATCTGAAATTGCTAAATGCTTAAAGCTTGCTTGGATACCTCCATCTGATTTTGCATTTCCAGAGAAGATAGAAGGAAAGCAAAAAAGAAAGTTTCAGTACAAATATTTAATAACATTTCCTTGGCTAGCTTATAGTCATCAAAAAGAAGGCGCATACTGTAAACAATGTATATTGTTTGCTTTTTCTGGTGGTGGAATAGCAAATCAGGTAAATAATGCATGAAACTTTACTTAATAACTATGGTTTGTAACACTTTTTATACAGCTATTTAGATAATCCTAATTTTAAATATTGAAATAATAAATAAACCTTGTTAACAAGTTAACTGCCTTGAGTATCATATTTGATACACGACTAACTTGCTAGTTTTGTCTCGTACATTTTAACTACATTTGCCACAACTGCCTTGAGTATCGGATATGCTTCTCACTAATCAGACGAATCTCGGTCTATGGGAATATTTTGGTCTAGCCATGTTGGTCACACTATATTTTTTGAAATATATCGATATATATTAAAGTGAGTATCATATATGATACTCAAGGCAAGGGTGGCAAATATTGGTGAGAAGCATATTTGATACTCAAGGCGATTGTGGCAAATTGACAATAAAATATTAGGGCGACTTGGAAAAGTAGACTGAGAATCATAATTGATACTCAAGGCGTTCGTGGCAAGATCAGTGAAATTTGAAAGGCAGTTAACTTGTTAAATAAATATGGTAATTTAGAAAATTAAATATTAAAACGTACAACATATTATACTATATTTAAGCGTTTGGGAAAATTGGTTACTGAACCCATGGTGAAATTTAAAGATGCCATTAATGAATTAAAAAACCATGAAAAAAAGGAATACCATCTTCTGTCAGCACAAAGAGCAAATAACTTTTTAATAAATTATGAGAGTGGAGGTAGTAAAGCTGTTGACGTTCTTATTGATAAACATAAACAACAAGTAATTGAGAGCAATCGAAAGAGAATTGTACCAATTATAAAAACAATTCTATTTTGTGCAAGAAACAATTTGCCATTACGTGGGCATAGAGAATCTGGTTTGTTATCATCAAATTAAATTAGAAGTAGTTGTTTGAATGGCGAACAAGGAGTTTTTCGTGCACTTCTTTCGTTTCGAGTTGAATCTGGTGATACAGCACTTCTGAGCCACATTGAAACTTCACCAAAAAATTGTACAATGATTAGCTCTAGAATACAGAATGAAATCATAGTTGCGGTTGGAGATGTGATAGTAGGAAAAATAGTAGAACGAATCAAAAAATGTAAATTTTTTTCAATACTGGTGGATGAAACGACAGATATAAGTACAATTGAACAAATTACTGTGTGTATAAGATACGTAGATACATCTTGCTGGATTATTCGAGAAGATTTTGTAGGTTTTGTTGAAATGAAGTCAACAACAGGTTTAGCAATAAAATATTCAATTTTAGATAAACTTAAAGATATTGGTTTAAGTATAAATAACCTCAGAGGGCAGGGATATGATGGTGGTGCAAATATGTCTGGGAAAAATAATGGTGCTCAAGCTCTAATTCAAAATGACCAACCACTTGCATTCTACACACATTGTTTCAGCCATTCATTAAATCTTTGTCTTTCTAAAGCTTGTTATGTTCCATCTATTAAAAATATGTTGGGAATTGTGTCTTGTGTTGCTACTTTTTTTAGTGCATCTGCAAAAAGAGCTGATAAACTAAAGTCAGTTATTGAAGCAGGCACAACTAGTAATTCTGAACAAAGTAAAAAAATGAAATTGAAGAAACTGTGTGAAACTCGGTGGGTGGAACGTCATAATGCACTGATAACGTTTAAGAGTTTATACATATACTTAGTTCATGCACTTGAAGATCTACAGAATGATACTAATCCTGAAACGTCGTGTAAAGCCACATTGTATTTAAATTCTATTATGAAAAGTGATTTTTTAGTCACTTGAAGTCACTGTTACTGGTTTTTCATATACATTGCAACTTAGTATATCATTGCAAAGTAAGCAGGAAGATTTGTCAAAGGCATTGTCTGATATAATGGTGATTCGATGCGCATTAGAGGAACTTCGAGAAAATGCAGATGTAAACTTTAAAAACATTTTTAAAGAAATCGTCGAATTTGCAGCAAAAGTTGATGTTGAAATAAGTATGCCACGAATTTGTGGTCGACAAATTCATCGAGTCAATATAAATGTAACAGATCCAGAAACATATTTTAAAATTTCAGTGTATTTGCCATTTCTTGATTATATAATTCAAGCTATGCATACACGATTCGATGACAGACTATCTGAAGTTATGCCACTGGAAGGACTGATTCCATCAAATTTTAGTTTTTACGATGATGACTCTATTTTAAAGGCAGCTATGATTTATGATAAAGATCTTACATATAGTGACAGTTCATGTCTTAAAGCTAGTTTTTCCATAAATTACCGATTGCATTTAATTGCGATATAAGAAAATAGTAATCTCAGATAACTATTGAACTATAAAATGTATAGGTTATCCGTTATATTGTTAGACCCCTGGCAGTATATCCGTCACAACCGGCCTGGACGTTAACGTCGTCTTCGTAGAGTAGTTTGTCTCTTAATTGTATTGTAATAGCATACGAGTATTTAAAAAAAATATATTTGTGATATACATTTACATATATTTATAATTATTATAATCATGGATAAATTTGTTACTCGTTCTGTTGACAATAATGCGTCAGTACTCAGTAAGTCAACCACCAAAAGAAAAAAGAAAATACAGTAATATTCGTCAGTATCACGAAGATTACTTAAAAATGGGATTTTCTTGTACTGGTGATACAGATAATCCTCGTCCATGGTGCGTTGTATGTGGTGAAAAATTGTCAAATGAAGCAATGGTACCCAGTAAACTTAAACGTCATTTGTTTACTAAACATTCACATTTGATCGACAAAAATATAAAATATTTTCAACGTTTATTAAATTCACAAAATAAACAAAGTAAAAATATGACAACAATTGTAAAAATTTCTGATAAATCTCAAGAAGCGAGCTATGTAGTAGCAGAGCTTGTGGCTAAAACAATGAAACCACATACAATAGGTTAACAGTTAATTTTACCCGCTTGCCGTGAAATTGTAAAAATATTTTTTGGAATAGAATTTGTTCATCTAAAAAAAGGTCAGTGTGCCGTGAAAATTTTTTGAAGTGTACGGTGTGCCGTGTATAAAAAAAGTTTGAAAACCACTGGCTTAGGTAATTTGGAATTTGCTTTACATTACTACCCAACACTGGTATTGATCATTGAGTATAGACGTATAGTATAATTTTCAGGGCTATATGTTCAATAATTATGATTAGGTATCGATATTTGTATTTAGAAATTTAAAATGAAATAGGTATACTAGTTTAATTCAAGTTATTCTTAGTACATACATAATATTAAATTGTACCTATGTATATTTAATACAAGTAGATATATTACAAAACTGAGAAGTAATAATACAGAATTAATTTGATGTACTTAAACTGTTTGTCATAATTTTAGTACTATGTTATCTATCTTCTATAAACAAAATTGTAAATTTAATATTTAGTTTTAGCTTTATTTTTAACTTTTTTCCATATTTTTAGATTTTTTTCAATTAAGACATATATTAGACCTAGGTATCTGTTATTGTTGACAGATATTGAAAAAAATATTTCCAACTTATTTTCAAATTTATAACATAATGAATATTTTAATACTTTAAAATTAGAACATCAAATTGACAAAAGCTCATTAATGACATTACCGGATGATATGATCAAAGAAATAATACCAAAAGTTGGAGTACCTACGTTTAAAATTTCTTAAACAATTGAATATTTTAAGGCAAAATATGCAAATTGAGGTACCTAGTAAGTAGGTACTTACTTAAATCAAATATAATTTAATATTAGAATACTATAACATCTTTGTTTTCATAGGAAGCTATAGTAAATGTAATGGTATGTAGCAACGAATCTGAGACAGATCATTTGGATTTTAATATAACCGAAGTAGAAGTGATTAACGATATTGAAATTCAGGATATTCAACTTAGTGATTCAAACAATGTGGAGGTATAATTATTTTTGAGTTGTTAGTTTTTAAGAACATACCTAGGTATGTTAGAAAACAATGTATTTTCATAAATTATAACTGTTGATTATTTTTATCAGACTGTTCTCCAACCTTTTGCACAAAAACTAAAACAAATTTTAATTTCATCTCATGAAGGGAAACAGTGTAACACATATATGAAAGTTATCAATTAAATAATTATTTTACTTTTAATATGAGGAACAAGCTTGTAAGAATAATTATAGACTACCACATTCATAAGAGTCCGAAAGAAAAGTTGTCTGTATGAACAATAGAGCAACTTGCTCATAATATTGTTCAACTTTTTCCGAATGAGTCCGCTAGTACATACTTCATACCCTACAAGAAAAAGAATGGACATATAAGACCAAATAGAGGAAAGTTGTGGGATCGCTATTCAAATATTCAAAAAGATATTCGGAAATTAAACAATAATGTCGTCTTAAATGAGTCTGCGACTATCATACATACTACAGATAATATTGCTGATCAAGGTTCATATATTATTGTATTATTTATACAAGTACCTATCTATAAAAAAGTTTTTTTTTAATATTAACATGATATTTAGGAGTTATTGAGAATGATGTAATGTGGCTAAAAAATAATCACGAACCCATGAATATTGTTGTTGATAAATGGAACAGTACTAGGAACTATAGGTACAAAGAAATTATGACTTGCAAAGAAGAACTATATTATTTTAAAGAATTTCCATCTATTAGTGATGGCCAAGGTTATCAGTTGGTTAGTAAAACTTTGTATGTTCTAATTAATCTTAAAAATATGTATGTTTAACATTATGAATGTTACAATAGTACAATAATAATTTATAATTCTAGATTGAACATGATTTTAATGAAATGTATTCCCAAAAAGAAGTTATCTTTTATGATAAGTTTCCTAGTTTGGTCGGAATTCTGCCAAATTATATAAAAAAGTTTAAGCCTAAGTTAGTGAAAGACTCGAACTATTTGGTATTGGAAGATCTAAATACATCCATTTCACCAGGCAATAGAAGAATTTATGTTATTAAGATGTTTATTTATTTGTATATTATTATAAATTCCTATTTTGCACATATCAAATCATATTACTGCTGCATTGATCTTGATTCCGAGGATATTCCCATCATTAACTGTAAGCATATCGTCTAATGTTGGTGGAACAAGAAAAAGAAAAAAAGAAAGTTAGAGACCATCAAATGAAGAAATTTCAGAAGGCTTCATCGTCATTCTAAAAGTAATGTAATTATAATAATAATTTGTTGATCATTGAACTTAACATAAATACTTTATTTTTGCAGAATGTTGCTCAATTGAAAGGAATTATTAGCATCAAAACTACTAAGGCTACTTCGTTTGGGTTAACTGTTCAGCCATATGTTGCTTTGCTTTGTTCAGATCCTCAGAATGAATTGATTGTAACAGCGTCGTATGTAATAATAAACAAGTATACATTTAAAGCAGAAACGCCACTAAAGGCAGTAGATATTTGTTTCAAAAGTTTTTTTACACTAAATTTAAAATATCCTGTACAATCAGACAACGTACGGGAATTTATTCAAAAATTTTTTTATGGTATCATTACAAAAGAAGATAAAAAAATACCAATGTGTTGAAAATATTATTAACGATTTTAAACTAAAATAATTGTGCATAAACTGCTTTTCTTTAAATCATTTAATTTTTTTATAATCTCTTTATATAATATTTTGTAGGTATTTTGTACCTAGTATATTGTTACATTTATATTCAATTAATTAAAAAATATCAGTTCAAAAATGCCTCAATGTTTTAAATGCTTTTCTAAATTCATTAATTATGATTTATTATTTCTAGAATACGCATCAAAATTAGAAAATATATTTTTTATTTATTTGTTTAATTCTTTAGATAAAAAACAAGTTGGTAATCAAAATCTCTTTAAACATTTAATATCAGAAATTAACTTTTTTAGAAGAGTCTGGTATTAATGTATTTGTAGATAATCAACGATATCAAATTTATTTCAGTTTACCTTTAATAGTTGGGGACAATTTATTTAGGTTTACATAGTATTTTGGGGTTCACTGAATGTTTCGTTTCTAATTATCCTTGTAGGTTTTGTCATAGTTCAAAAGAGGAGTGCCATGCACAAATTTCCCAAAATAACGAGAATCTGAGAAATATTGATAATTATAATGATGAATGTTAATACTAAAAATGTTGCACTAACTGGAATTGTTGAATCATGTATTTGGAATAATGTAAATTCAATTCATGTTGTTTATAACTATTCTGTTGATTTAATGCATGATTTACTTGAAGGTGCATGTAACTATGACATGTCAAGTATAATTAGAAACTTTATTTTAGAATTCAAGTATTTTAGTTTAGAAGCCTTAAATAATAGAATTCAGTTTTTTGATTATGGACCAAGTGAAATTAAAAACCGACCACCACTAATAAATGAACACTCATTAAAAAGTAACAACCCCACAATATGTAAAATGTCAGCTTCGGAAATGTGGTGTTTTGTACGATGCTTTGGTCTTATGATTGGTGATTTGGTACCTATATAATCAGAGTTTTGGAAGTTATACATTTTGCTTAAAAAAATACTTGATTTGACCACTACTTGATCAATACCCAGTAAACAAATCTACGAATATTCTACGTATATTAAACGTATATACCTATACGTATGTACGTGTAATATACGTATAGATTTAGGATATTTCTAATATATGATTGGGTCAAACAATGACTATTTCACTTATATTCAACGTATAATATACATGGATAAGTGGTTTATTTAACGTAAAACATACGTGTATGTTCCGTATAAAAACGAATAATTTTTTAATATTCTCGGAAAATTATTCGTATATTTGTTGAATAATCTTCGTGTTTTCAACGAATAATTTAGGTTTATAGATCGTGTAACATAGATTTAAATACCGTTTGTACTTGGTATATAATTCGTTTAGAACGAGTTTAAGATATGTATATTGTTTAGTGTATTATACGTAGATTTCTTGTATAACTTTGGTTTATATAATGAATAGTTTCGGTTTAATACCGTTTATTTTTGGTGTATAATTTGTTTAAACTCAGTGTAGGATAAGTATATTTTTAGGATATTATACGTATATTTTTGGTAGTCAATTCGTTTAAAACCAGTGTAAGATATGTACCTATATTTTTTAGGATATTATACGTAGATTTTTTGTATATCATTCGTTTTTATAATAATTAGTTTTGGTATACAAATTATATTATATTATACTATATAGTATATATATACAGTTTTGGTTTCATATAGTTCATTTTTGATATATACCTAAAAAATTATAATTCGTTTATATACAGTGTAAGATTTGAGTAGCCGGGAGTAGCCATGAGTAAAATATATAGATAAAAAAGCAATGGCATTGGGCTGTTATTTTTTTTTTTATAAAAAAAAATATTAAGTAAAAAGCTATGGGGTGGTTTAAAAATTGTTGAGTAAGAACTTTTTTTTTAAATTTATAATATATTTCTCATAGTATAAAATTAATTTTAAATATAAGACATGACTACATGAGATTGTATGAATAGTATGCATACATATATATATTATATTATAACATATACAATTTTGAAAAATTAAAAAAAAATTTCAACTGAATATAATAGTATTTGCTGCTTTAAACTTTTATTTTCGTCTTGGAGCTTGTTTTAGCCAATCACTGACATGTCCCTTAACTTCAATGAGTGATGAATGAGGAAAGAAATCTTTTATGCAATCTATTCAAAAATAAATAATAGGGTACAGATAAATTTAAAAATATATATAAAATTTTTAAATATGTTTACCTGCCACCGTGGTAAATATTTTATATTTAGCAAAAGCTGTTTTGTCACCTCGCCTGCCCTCCATATTTAAATATTCAGCTACACGATTTTGCATAATCATTTTCATAACCATATACGTTGACCGTTTGACATCAAATAACTTGGAGTCTCTCTGTAAAATTTGAGCCTAACGAAAAGAACAAATTAATTAGGCTAACTTTCATTTGTAAAATCAACTGACAAGACAAAAATACCAATGTGCCAATTTTTCCATCATCTTGTTCAATAATATTTAAATCTTCAAGAGTATTTACAGGAATTTTTAAACTTCCTTTGTCGATAGCTTGCCTATTACCTAAAGAAGGTGTTAAGCGATTTGAATTTATAATTAAATCAGTAAGTAGGTCTTGGTTTTTAATGACATCTAATTTAATTATGGAAACTTCTTTTTGAAGACTGGTAAACTTATTTGAAACTAAAATATCAAAACATTTAAAAATTAATTATTAATACTAGGTAGAAAATACAGTATAATATATTATATACTATGAGAATATATCAATAGGTACCATTCATTACAGCATGACCAATATTATTAATCATTTGATATAATGATGTTTCTACTTGTTCCTGGCTTTCATTTTGAGTACTCTTAAACATTTCTGGCGATGAAGTATGGAGATCCATATGTTTTTGCCCCTGAGTTGAATCTTCATTGGAAATCGGTTCAAATATATCAAACGATTCTAAAATAGTTATCATAATAATTAGTTTTTTAAAAAAAATTTAAGTATACATTTTAGTGATTTTATTTTATTTATTTAATAGAAATCATTGTACAAAGATTAATTATTGAATGATTTTAAATATACCTTTTGGCTTTGGTGTACTAGTATCAGATATTTTGTTTAATATACTTGGCTCATAATTTACAGCTTTATTTTCATTTTTCTCGATGGTACCATGTGTTATTTGAGAAACTAATAAAAAAAAAAACCAAGAACAATAAAAACTAAGTGTTGTATACAATTTTATATAATACTTAATATTAGTATATTATTTTAGTTTACATTTTTATAAACTAAGGATTTACCTTGATTCTTTGTTTTTGAATGTTGGCCTTGTTGGGTGTATACATTATTCTCATTTTCTGAAAATGAATCATAATTACGTTTCAGAACACGCTTTCTTGGCTTCCATATATCACTATTTTCAATTTCTGTAGTACTGGTCTCGCAAAAATTGGAAAGTTGACGTTTAGCTGCAGAAAAATTATCTGGTAATAAAAAAAATGTATATGGTTAGATAATATGTTCCTATGCAGTCAAATAGTTAGAAAATAAATATAAATATAAGAATTCTCAACGTTTAAAAAATGGTAATATATAGTTAATAAAATACTCAAAAATCAAAAAAAACTTACTAAAAAACTTCCGAGGAGAACAATCGTGGAGTGGTTTTTTAAGAGAGCTTGATAATTTGGAGACATTTGGTGAATTTGGCCACTGACAAACAAATTGCTGAAGAGTATTGTCAACACTAATCCAAATTGATGGTACAGCATCTGTAGATTTTTCATCTAAAAACTCTACAATTACGAATCTGTACGATTTCAATTTTTCCACCACTACAATAAAATTGGCTGAGAGAAATGAATCTATAAAAAAGTCAACACTTAATTTTATATGTACATTTAATTTAAAATGGTATATTAAGTATACATAAAAAGTTATAATTTAAATCACATATACATTGATATTTTAACAATGGCTAAAATATTTATATTACCTGACATATTTAATGCAACACCAGATCTAATGTCCCAATCTTTGAAAACTTCAGCATAGCATTCAGACTTCTTAATGGGCAATTCTGCAGGCCAGTACCATTGACATATCTCTCCAATAGTAAATTTAGCCTCGTTAATAAGCCATGTTTTGGAATAGGACTTATATTATACTTGTCTCGGCTTTGTACAACAATATAATCCTTTGTTTTCCATTCCAAAATATATGCATAAGTTTAAGTTAAATTGTTGTTCATTAATTATTATAACATAAATAAAAATCTTACTTAACAAATTGAATGAAGTAATGCACAAACATAAAAATTTGCCTGTGACAAATCATTTATATTAAATGGGAAATAGGATGTAATGTAATAGGGAAATAGGAAGCCTTAAATTGAATTTCTCGAATAGAAAATACTAACAATTTACTAGACAATTGACTACACTCAAAAACCCCAACTGATTTGGAAGAACAAGGCTCATTATAAGAAGGTAACACTGATTCAAACATGTTGCAAAATAAAAAGATTTCTCCATTCATTTTGCAAATATTTTTTACTATACCAATAGCGTCTGAAGAAATTATTATGCAATCATCCTTTTTTGTACTCCTATGATTAATTTTGGACACCCGTATTGTAAAATTTGACATGATTAAAGTTGAATATTGAACAACCGAACTAATTTCTAAGTCATTTGGCAATGGACCATTAAAATGATGACCATCTAAAAATGGATATTGTTTAGATGGAGCATATGGTAATACATTACATTCATGCTCTTCTTGAATACGGTTATATAATTGTACTAATGGAGCAGGTTCTGGTTGTACAATTTGTTTTACATGTTGCAAATAATTTTCAAAAGGAAATGAAGAAAAACTGTCTACAACCCCATATTTTTTACAATCATGTGGTAAGTGAATAATTGAATGTACATTATAAGATACATTTCCTCGGCCATAAACATGACAAAATGTACTTAAAAAATGTTTAGACAATACAGCTGCATATTCATGTTGAGCATAGACTGTTTTTTACAACTCAATAATCGCATTAAAATATTGAGGATCATAAAATTGTTATAAACTTCATATTTAACAATGTTTTTAAACAGAAAAGGTCCAGTATACATCATTATCTGACGGAATTCAGTGGCTTTATAAGTATGGAACTCATTTAAATTTTGAGGAACGCGAGCAAAATCTTTACATAACCACTCTTTAACAATATCCATACGATCATTAACTTTTTCAATTTGATCTCTAGATAACCGAGTAGAACCATACGAGTTGGGAACAGTAGAGCCTCTAACCATGAAATGTAAAATTTTTTTCATTATTCCAAGACAACATAAGTGCATGTAATCAAGTGGAATGCATGAGACAAGTCCAAGACCAGAAATTTCTAACAATGGTGACACTCCTACATGATGCTCTTCATTTAAACGTAACACAAATGATTCATCTGTGCGCAACTGGGCAGTCCCCTCAGGAAAACTTATACTTCCTGATAAATAATAACCTTCTTCAGTACATTTTTCACAGGCAAAATATCCTGAATGTCCTTTTATTTGTTTAATAAATGCCCTAGCTGGGGCATCAGCTATAATACCGTTAATTTTTATATTTAAAGTAATGCCATCTATAGTCAAACCATGTGCAAGCAAATGATTGAGTTCTTCAACAAAAGGTTGCAAATACTCTTCCACGCTATATGGTTTTTTTTTTCCAAAATAAGCACCAACAATAAAAGGATTTGTTAATTTAAACTCAAATAAAAAAGAACATAATATGGGCCAAAAAGATTTTCCTTTTTTGTCAACAGGAAGACCATCAATATTGAACCACAGTTCTAATACGTGTAGATTCTGGACAGAGGCAACATTTTTTAACACGTGTGATAATCCATGGGATATTCCAAAATGAATATATTTACCATCTCCAATATTAGTTATATCAACAAGACCCGACCGAGGAGTAGATAACAATGTTCTTGAATCAATAGGAAGAGACTTAAGACATTCTAAGCTATCTACCGATTTCAATAATTTCAATAATTTGGTTGCATTGCTTCTTGGAAGTCTTGATGATATAATGAATGAAGCTAGCTTAGATTGAAAAACCAATGGATCAGATAAAGTACTATTAGAAGTAGAGCAATTTTCAGTCATGATAACATTTTGTTTTTCTGAAGAAACAATACGTATAGGAAAAATAGTCTCAATATTAATAAGAGGGAGAGTTGTAACTTCAGTTTCTTTTATTTTAGGATGTACATCTTGGTAAGATGGTAGAGAAGGAAATTTATATTCATCAGTGCTAGGAAGTGATAATCTTTTCACTTTACAACCCTTGGATAAATTGCAGCTTGACTTGAATGAGAACTTTGGCATATTTATTTTGTATATCCACAAAATAAATATATTGATATATGGTTACTATTCAAGAAAATACAAATAAATAAGAATTATATAATAGTATGTAGCATATTTTTAACTATGACCAGGCACGCCAATAAGGGGGGGCAGGGAGGGATTTATCCCTCAACAAAAATTGTCAAGCACCTTACAAGCACCACCCAAAATCAGTGTTGTTAAGAAACGATTTCTGGGATTGATTCCTTTTAAGTGGAACGAATGAAGGAATAAATTTCATTATTTTTTAAAGGTTTTTAAAGGAAGTTTAAAAAAACATTTGGGGAGAAAAATTTTGCATTTTTGTTTACTTATCAGGTTTTTAATCTATAGCAAAAATAATAGAAGAGACTACCAATTTTTTATTCACATATGACTTTGTGTTCTGATTAGTGTTTATGATAATAACTAATAACTCATGAACCATGAGGAACGAGGAAAAGAATGAGTTCCTTTTTCATAGGAACTAGGAATTGAACGAGTTCCTTTTGACATTAAATGAACGAGGAACTGAACGGATTCCTATATAATTGATAATATTAATTATTTAGTTCTTATAAAAATTACATATGACGTTCCTTTACATTTTCAACAGTGTTGTTAAAGAATGTCATATGTAATTTTTATAAGAACTAAATAATTAATTTTATCAATTATTATTTTTAAATATTGATAATTTAAATAAAAATTATACCTTCATTAGGTACTTGAGTATTTTTATAGTATTATAAATACTTATCCCAGAACTTAGATTTGGAGATTGTTGTTGATAAATTTGCGGCTTCTCACAAAGAATTTTATTAACATGAACTTATAATTTTTAATTGATTATATAAATAATTGATAATTATTTTAAAAAAATCATACAAATTATCTATTTAGAACTTAATCTAATTAGACTATAAAAACTACATTAGTATTTAAAAAAATACTTATATCTGTAAATGTGTACTTATAGTTATATTATGTAAAATTAAATGAAATCAGTTATCTGAGTAAACACTGAGTAAAGCTGTACTTTTTGAAAAAATCATAGCCCAGGTGTAAGGCATGTATTCTGTACAAAAAGTATCTGTTTCACTCCACTCGAGAAAAAACTCTATAGCCGTGCCTGCCTAGTCATTAATTATAATAAATGTACTGACACTATAAAATAAAAATTAAATTCTCACATTTATGACAATATTTCTTGTGATGTAGTTCTTTTAAATGAATAACAGTAGTGTTGAATACGTGTTAGGTACTTAGCTGTATACACTAAACAATGTCGCAGAGACGCAGACTGCAGAGTACAGTACACTAGTACAGACGATTAGACGATAGTGAGCGGCGGGTGCGGGACAGAGTAAGATGGTGGCGTTGGCCGGGAATGACGGTGGGGACTGGGATACCCTGGCAAATAAACAATCGGCCTTGGAACGTTTAAATATTTATAACTTATTAACGGGATTCCCCAATCCACAATGATAATTGAATAGTCCTTATCGGGATTGTGCAATGTGCATGATACATTGACATAACCCAGTGGCAGTGCGGGGTGCGGTACTGTGAACACTGCCCACTATATTATTATTATTATGGTAACCACGATTAAAGATATAATTATATATTTATATCTTTAATCGTGATGGTAACGTACTAAATATGAAGGTATATCATTAACGATATTTCGACGTAAGTTCGACTTACCAATGATCAACATAATATGAATGTATGATCAACGTTGAATAAACGTACATGTAAAACGAAAAATATTCGAGTAAGGTGTACGTACTGTAAACGTAAAATATATATATAATAATAAACCATATTTCGACGGAAGTTCGACTTACCAATGTTCAACGTATGATCAACGTTGAATAAACGTACTTTAATCACGGAAAATATACGAGTATAGGTGTACGTATTGTAAACGTAAAATAAACCTATTTAAACGTATATTATACTGTTATTATACGATTAATAACTACGTACTTATATGTATACACCAAAATTAGTCTTATTATGAACGTAGGTTATACGTGCTGTGTTTACTGGGTAGGGCTCGAATGTCCATACTTACTTAAAATGTTAATATCAGAACATCATGCCTTATATTTAGAATTAACCAAAATTAACTTGAAACCAAAATTTCACCATTTGATTCATTACCCTTATATTATGGAACAAGTAGGTCCATTGATAATATTTGGTCTATGTGGTTTGAGGCCAAACATAAAGAATCAAAAATTGCTGCTCGATCAATATCAAGTAGGAAAAATATTTGTTATACGTTAATGTTAAAAAATCAGTTAAAAATGTCCTACAAATTTACTCAAATTTCAAAATATTCTAAATTTTCAAGTTCTTTAAATGTAGGTTAAAATGTAATGTATTCTTTAGACAAAAAAAAAAAATTAGCTTCTGTTTTAAATTATCCATGTATAGAACACTCTAATTTTGTTTCTTGGATTGAAGTAAAAAATATTCATTACACTACAAATAATATGTATTTGGTATTGGATATTTCAGATTTACCTGTTTTCGGTTTAGGTATTTTTGAAGTACTTAAAACAATTAATTTTAATGAACATTTACAATCATATTATGTTGAGAAAACTCAAATTATATCTTCTTCAAACTTTACAGATTTACCTAATTTTAGTCCTACATTTTGTTGTATAAAACAAAATGGCCTTAGTTATATACCTTTAATATTGTAAACATTAAAATATATAATATTTATTAAAAGCTTATATTTTGTTTTTATTTATTCAAATCCATATTATATTTAATGAACATAATTAACCATTATGGTTTAGTAACAATTAAAATGCAAATAATAGTTTTGATAACTATGTGTTACAGGGGCGTAATTAGGGGGTGAAGGGGATAGATCCCCCAAAACTTTTTTTTTTTACTGCTAACATTTTGATCAAAGTATTGGTAAGTGGTAATGTATAATATACTTTCCTAATTACGCTACTGATGTGTTATAGTCATGTAGGCGGAAATCCTTTAAAATGCCAGGGGGCAATATCATTAACATCAATGTATGCGGATGTAAGCCTTCGATCCTATAAAACTAAAAAAGGAGGAGGCTTGACGGACTTTTAATGTCCCCTCAAGCCCTCCCACCCACCGATTTCGGCTTATGGTTATAGTTACATTATTTATTGAATTTAGTTACAATTACTCAAGAAAAAGGTAGAGTAACTACTTTATACAGACCTGACAACAATATTCAATAGTTGTATTAAGCATTGTATTTAGTTACAGTAACTAAACAAATTGTAGAATACCTAATTTATACAGTCCTGACACCAATAATTTGTTGTAAGTAATGTGTTAAGTTACAACAACTTATCAAATATGTAGGAAAACTATTTTATTTAGTTACGACAACAATATTTGGTAGTTATATTAAGCATTGTATTTAGTTAAGTATAACTAATCGAAAATGTAGGATAGCTACTTTATATGGTTACGGCACCTGTTTTTCGTAGTAAAATTTGTTTATATTTTTAGTTGCAATAACTGTAATTTATAGGTTAGTACAACTAAATAAATACAACTAAATAAATACAACTAAACCTGAATGGTAATAACAACTAAAAGAATAGCTGTCGCTATGCTAACTTGAAATTTAGGGTTAAATTAGCTGTTTAAATGGTTACCATAACTATTATTTGTTTCCGTGATACGCAGCTGTAGCGTACGTGCGCATTATTGATGCACCGACAGATAATTGTATTTTTTTACTTGGTTCAAAAACCAAATTAGCTCCAGTAAAACCGTTAACTGCGCCTTGAGCTAAATGCGGTGGTGCTATTGGCCCGCTGGTTAGGTCGTTTAAATCTCATACTGTTAAAATACTGCCACAATTAAATATAATCGGTACTCATGCGTGGTCCGATTCTATGATCGTGTTGTCCAGGAATCATTCAAAACATATGTGTCGAACCGCTTACATCAGGTCCAGACTTTGATACCTACCTGTCAGTGGCATCATATTGATTCATTAAACAACCCCGCCGATTGCGCGTCACGGGGTGTCATGTCGTCAGTGTTAGCGCATTTAACCTTATATTGGAGCGGTCCAACGTTAATTTACACAGATATGTCCGGGTGGGAACAAATGTCGTTCCCAGTCCCCGTAGACGGGCTACCCGAACTTAAACCTGTAGTTTGCACTATTGTCGTCGACGATGCGCGCGCCAAATGGTTCAGTCATTTCTCTTTGTTCGATCGCCTATTCTCAAATCAATCGAAAACGTTTTTCGATCACCGATCAATCGAAAATAGCACTGGTTTCGATTTTCGCCAAAAAGTGTATTCTCAAAGTGTTTTCGACTGATGATTCGATTTATGTATTCGATGTAAAACTTCGACTGTCAAAACCTAGTCGAATCCTAGATTTTCGACTGTGATTGTTATCATAACATCAAAACAACTTTAACTTTTTATACCTACGTTACGTCTTTAATTCAACATACGGATACCTAGTTAAGAATGATGGACGATGATTTGGATATGCTAATGCATTTTGGCATTAACAATTTATAGTTACAAATAAACCAAAATATTTTTGTGAACAACGAGAGAAGATGCATGAAGCAAGAGGATCCGTTTATTGGTGAGTCATAATTTACACTACAAAACGTATTTAAAATGATGAATACCTAATAAATTGTATGATGTATTGTCAGAATTGTCGGACAGATTATTTATAGGGACCTACCGATTGTCTAAACAATTAACTGAATACCTTATATGTACATTGACGCCATACATGATCGAACCAAATACTACTGCTGGGCTATCTATTAAAAGAAAGGTGGGTAAAAAATATCCTCATGCCTCTATATTATATTCTACGCAAAGCAGAACACGGGTAGCTCCGTTAGTTTAAAAATTAGAGTGAATTGACTATCTTATAATATCTAAGGGTAAGATTATTATCTTGACAACCTCAAGGGCTTTTTATTATATTTTAATTTTAAAGCGAGCTATGAGTATTATAAAATTGTAAATTGTTTGTACATTTTAAAGTACTCAAGTTTTTTGAAATTCCATATTTTATGATAAAAATATTTTTAAAAACCAAAATTTTTAATATAAAATCTACAGATGCCAAATGACTCTTTTAGATTCTGAGTGAAACGATGAATGTATTGATTTTACAATGATGTGTGTTTTTTTTTAATTTTTAATTTCTTTTGTGTCTGTGTACACGATAAGTAGTCGAAATAATGCTTCGATTTTCGACTTCAGTATCTTGTTCGATTGGAAAGTGAATATCGTTGGTGCATAGGGGAGGTCAAAATTTAAAATTCCCAGTACTTTTCAAAAGCGAAAAGAAAAACAAAATAAAAATTAAGGAAAAACGGGAATTTTTACGCAAAATCGATTTTTCAGAAAATTGAATTTGGTTTTTGGTGTAACTTTAAAACAAATGACCGTAGATACATGCAATTTTCACTGGTTGTTTATATACACGATAACATTTTAAAAATATTTTTATTTATTTTGAACAGTTTAGGGACATTTTCATTTTTCATTTTTTTTTTAGTTTTTTTTTCTAGAAATATCAATAAAATGTTATTTGTTGGTTAAAAAAACTTGAAAATTGTTTAGAAGGCTCCTAGTATATTGTTTCAAAGGCAGATGAAAAATATTAAAAATCGTTAGTCACAGTTTTTTTTATAAGCATTTAAAGTTCAAAAATTGACAAAATATGGAAAAATCACGAAAATTAGAAAATTATTTTGAGTTAAGAATTCGTAAAAATTTTTTTTTTTCAAATCTAAGATTTGAAAATGTAATACAAGATTACTCATAAGTAAGTCATAAGTAAGTCTACCTTTATCAATAAAAAAATCTCTACCGGACAATCAAATTAAATCTCGAATTAAATTTTTATGAGAGTTTGAAATTCAAATTTTTACAACATTGGATGTTCACTCGATTTCTCATGTAGCGATTTCCTTATTTTGTTGTTATTCATAAACGAATAACTATAGATACATGAAAATGATTATTTTATTATTATATAGGTATTGACTGCACTTAGATTCTTTGCTAGTGGAAGCTACCAACAAGATATTGGAGAACACAGAGGTGCTGCTGTAAGCCAACCATCTGTAAGTAGATGCATAGCAGAGGTAGCAGTTGCATTAAACAACCCAATGATATTAAACAAATATGTACAGTTTCCAACAACAATAGAAGATCTTAATAATGTTCGACAAGGGTAAACAACCAAGACAATTTATTTAAAATTTTTAGAATACAATAAAGTAATAGAATTCAAAAATTAAATATTATGACTTGAAAGTTGAAATTGTATTTAACAACAATAACAATTACTAAAAAGTATTAACATTTTTTATTGAATAGGTTCTTTGAGAAATATGGTATAGGTACCTGGTGTAATTGGAGTGATAGACTGTACTCACATAGCAATAGTACCACCTAATACTGATGACCCATTTTATCCAGAACATATATATATGTTACCGTCAATGTCGTAAATTCAGGTAATGATGATATTGACTAGCCAATTAATATAATGCCTGGGTAACTTGGTCATTATCTATAATCAACATATATTTGTAACATTGACTTGATAAATCAAACGATGTTATAATTTGATAAATTCACTAGTTATTATAACATATCCTATCGTCGTGTAGTCAATGTTATCTTTTATCGTTTTAACTTTAAAAACCCACGTTAAGATTAGGTATCTGTTTTATAACGAATAATAATAGGTATCTTTTATAGTTTTAATACTCACGGCAACTAACCTAACATAAGGATTGTTACAGTCTACGTTGTACTTTCGTATAATATAGTTTATAGTTTCATATAGTTTTTCGTTTCGAAAAGTGTTGAATTGTATTATTAAAAAAATGAATTCAAATGAAATGCGTCAAAAATTTTACAACGCATTATCTGATTTATTGAAAAATAAACGCGAAGATAATAAATAATTTTTAAACAAAGAGGAATATATGTTAAGATTGCAAGAAGTTAAATTAGCTAAGGAAAAAATTGGGAAGAAAAGTGCAAAGGATTACAGATACATTCGTAAGTATGATATAATAACACTCAATGAGCAAGAACGACTTATTAAATCTATAAGAAATAATTCAGAAAATGTACACTATTATGTATCAAATAGCAAAACAAATAAATGTACTTGTAGATCTAATAACCGGCTTTGTACATCGAAGTGCCATAACAGCTTATCATGCGAGAATAAGTGATACCCATACGTCATAATCAATAATCAACATACAAGTATTAAAATAATAATTATTATGAAAAAATTAATTTTTTCTTATATTTTTTTTTCATTGTTTATTCTTAAATAGTAAATATAATATATTATATCTAAAATTATCAATGGCTACATAGTTTTAGTCAATAATGACAATGACTGGTCAATCATAGAAATTATGTATTAATATTAAATTTGTTCTATTATTGTCTATCTTAGTTAGGTATTCTCTAAAATGACTAGCCAATAATATCAATGCCTATGTAAAACAGTCACACGAAGACTCCCGGGTTTTGACGCCTTGCGGCTACAACCGCGGACTTCACATTAGCGCTGTGCGCTAGTCGAGAGCCGCGGAGGTTCACGGTCGACGTACGGTGGCCCAGTCCGCCGACCGCGCGTCGTCTACGGACCACGAGCACCGGGACCGAGGTCCCGTACCAAGAAGACAGGCCGAGTGCCGCCTGAATTCGCCTGGTCTGGCTGTGCGCTATCCCCACACCGAGTGTTTCTGGTCACACTCAACCTCCGATGATACTACACCGGTATAGCGGCTAGACGCCCGAGAGGAACCGACAACGTACCGGTGACTCGCGCCCCCGGGACGTGGCGGCCGTTCATCAGAGGTTTTCGCCTGTCAGCGAGAACTTAGAATAAGCATCTATTGACTTAACCACAAAGTATTCGTAAGAATACAACCACCACGATTCCTACCGGCAACGGACGTCCAGGGGCGTTAACCATCACTGGACGCCCGCGGTGAGTGGCGTCGGTACCGACGGGGCCCCACTCACTCCCGTGGCACTGAAGCGTCTTCAGTCAGACTTTCGCCCCCTCAGAGTCTACCAGTTCTGTCGGCAAAACGGGCATTGGTTTGCCCTAACCGCGGACGGGCGTCCGCGAGGTGCGAAATTAATCTCGGCCACCACCCTTTCGAACTATCTTCAGCAAGGACCCGTGTCCTTGGGTCAGTCTGGCCAAACGCCCCGACCCGGATGCCTGCCGAGCCGAGGCGCCCAGCCCAAGCTGACGACAGCCCTACCTTTCAGTCAAAGGTGGGACACTTTGCGACGACCACCCTCGCCTACCGAATTAGGGACTCTAAGCAGACGAGCCGTCAGCCGCGAGCCCGTAACACTCACCGCAGTGTCCCGGAGACATGTCCAAACCCGGCTTACGCTGAGACGCCCGGCTGCTGGACGGAGCGAACTCCGGCGCCCGTGCCCTCAACTCATATTGAGAGCACCACCGCCTGGGTCGGTTGCCCAGCCGGCGACCGTGAACCGGCCCAGAGGACATACTGTCCGGAACTACGGGTCATTTAATCGAAGCTGTCCGTGGCCGGTTATTAGTTATTCGCCGGCTACCCGACTCGGAAGCTACCGAGGGAACCGGGCTTTCCTCTATCCGCAACCCGAGGACGCGATCTATACCGTGCGTCCACGGTCGCGAAACTCACAGTAGGCGGCTGTGGTTTCGCTAGAAAACAGTCAGTGTTAACATAGACTAGTCATTTTTAACAATACCTAATTATCATCATTGGCGGTAACATATATAAACAGAACAGGATACCATAGCATTAATACTCAATTGGTTAGTACATCTTATAATAATTACTGTTGAAAGTCAAAACATTAAAAATTAATATTTTCATTTGTATACTTTTTTAATTTTTCTTTATGTTGTAAATAAAAATATGCAACATCTTAATGCATTTAAATACTAATAAATAATAATAAATTCTAGATATGTGATTCAGATTTAAACATTTTAAATGTATGTTAAATTTCCTGGCAGTGCACATGATAGTCACATATGGCGATTAAGTCAAGTACAAGGACTTTTAGAACATCTCCATTCAATCGGACATACTTCATATTTTTTATTAGGTATAATATAAAGGTAAATATTTAATGGTGATTTAAAATGTAGGTGTTATTTTATTTTTATAAGGAGATTCAGGGTATGGACTCAGACCATGGATACAGACACCGCTATATAATCCAGAACCAAATACTCTAGCGGAACAGTACAACAAATGGCTATGTAAAACAAGATATATTATAGAGCGTTGTAATGGAGTACTTAAAATGCGTTTTAGGTACTTATTTTTTATATTTTTAAGGAAACTAATCTAAAAGAATAAGTGCATAATTAATTAAATTTAATACAGATGCCTACTTAAGCACAGAGTACTTCATTATCATCCTGAAAAAGCTGCAACTATAATCAACGCATGCACAATACTACATAACATTTGTATAGCTAATAAATTGCCTATTATTAATAATAATGATGAAGTCGAAGCAGATGTAATTCCTGATATAGTACCTATACACGATGGAGGAAATAGAATAAACCCAGAGCTCACTGCAGGAAGACATTTTCAACAACATTTAATCCAATTGTATTTCACATAACAGTCACATTTTATAATAAAAAATGTTGTTATATTCTGAATTAATAAACACTTTTTTTTATATTTGAGTACACTTTATTTAACACTTGTATTTATAACAGTTATGAATAAAGACCGGATTTATATGTTTTTACATATCGTTACTGGGTCTATGCAGTCTTATGAGAGTAAAAAATGTGGACCATTCGTTCAATTCTGAATGCGTAGAAAAAAGTTTTTTTTGCATATTTGAGAATATTTCATGGGTTAGAGAATATTTAACCCATTTAGCATATTTTGGAATATATCGTAAATTGTGAGAAAAAATTTCTATTTATTTTTAATTTTAATATTACGGTACCCAGAAAATTTTTTTTGAACATTTACAATTTTTTTTTTTCATATTGATAAAAGAAAACACGCAGTGTTATACACAGATATAGATAATAAACTATTAGACTAGATTGCTAACTATAGTGATAACAGCCGACGCCAAAAAAATGTCATGTTGTTTGTATGGTGCAGTTATCACCTGTTAAACCGAATTTATTATTATATTTATTATCTATATCTGTGTATTATCACCACGATAAATATTGATAAAATACCATAGCCTACAACCTACATGTTGAAAAATTGGTCCATCATAATACCAATACGCAAGTATAAACAATATGTTGCTGTGCCGTTCCCTAAACAAGGCTAACCTGCAATGCTGGCAGTTGTATTCTTACTGATAAGATCAACGTATACGTTTATCAAATATTCAAATATCCAAATTTCGTTTTACACTATAGTTGTCTTATAATTACTTACATATTTAAGTGTCATTTTTAAAATGGACAAATTAAAAAAATCAGTGAATTATAAAAACTTTTTGAAACAATGGATAGAACCACATAACAAAAAAGATATTGTTTTAACAGTGGACAGCGATTGTGTGGTGTATTGCCAGGTATGTAATAAAATGATAACTTGCATCAAGAAATCTCAAATAGTACAGCATATCAACACAACATTACACAGCAGTGCTTTAAAACGTAAGACAGATAATAAAAAGCAACTGTTTGTATTGGAAGCTAAATCTAAAAATCCAAATATTTTCAATGAGGAACTTTGTGCATCTTTCCATATTCCATATAATAAATTACAAGTTCCTCAGTTTAAAGCTTTTTTGGAAAAATATACTGGAAACCACATACCGGACGAGAGCACTCTCCGTAAAAATTATCTTGGGCCGTTGTTTGATAAAACTCTGGATTCAATAAGAATTCTTATTGGAGATTCAAATATATGGTTTACTGTAAATGAAACCACTGATTTAAAGGGACGGTATATTGCAAACCTATTAGTTGGAGTTCTTAAAAATGATATGCCTACACAACCATATCTTATTTCATGCAAAGAACTCGACAAAACGAATCATTCTACAGTATCACGATTCATAAATAACAGTCTAAAAACATTATGGCCTTTAGGTGGTCATGATGAAAAAGTACTTTTGATGCTCTCAGATGCTGCACCCTATATGGTGAAAACTGGAGATGTTTTGAAGGTTTTTTATCCTAACATTATACACACAACTTGTTTAGCCCATATGCTAAATAGAATAGCTGAGAAAGTCAGAGAAATCTATCCAAATGTTAATACATTAATTAATAACATAAAAAAATCATTTTTAAAGGCACCTTCTAGAGTTCAACTTTATAGAGAAGAACTTCCAGGTGTTCCTTTACCACCCGAACCAGTCGTTACTAGATGGTGCATATGGATTGAAGCTGTGATTTTTAATACCGACCACTACTTAGGAATAAAAACTATAATAGGGAAATTGGACAATGATTCAGCAGCTAGTGTTGAAAAATGTAGACAGATGTTCATGTTGGATTCAGTTAAAAATGATATGATATATATAAAAGCACATTTCACTGATCTAGTTACGGCAATCACTAATTTAGAACAGTCAAATTTGACTTTGGTGTCATCGTTAAACGTTAAAGATTGTACAAACTATTATCTGCAAACTAACCAATATACCTGGTGAAAAGGGTATTATAATAAAAACTAAAGTGAATCAATTATATCAAAAAAACAAAGGTTACCAAATGTTAGAAAAAGTTGGGAACATTTTATGTGGAAACAATGAAGATCTCCCAGAAAATTTCACACCCAGTGTAGTGGCTGACATGAAGTTTGCTCCTCTAACATCTGTCGATGTTGAACGCTGATTTAGTCTCTATAAGCACATATTAAGCGATAGAAGAACTAACATGAGTACAGATAATATGGAAAAATATATTATTGTTAATTCATATAATAAAATTTAAATTGTAGTTCAAGTTTATTTTTTATTTTTCAGAAAGTAAATATTTACCATAGTACTTATTAGTATTTACCAAAGGAATATTGTTTTTTTATTTTATATATGTATTATTATTTTGTATTCTTAGTGACTTCAGTGCAATTTCATTATGCAAGTGTAAAACACTTAAATAATTATTATTTAAGGATTGACTATTGTTTAAAATTTTTTTTTGTTTTATTATGTTTTAATATATATTAATGTTTGTTATTTTTTCACACTGTGACTTAAGTGATTAATACAACTTTTAATTAAAATATACCAAGGAATATTGTTTTTATGTTTTAATATTATACTGTTATATTTATATTATATCCATATTTCACACTCGTACTAAAGTGCAATAGTTTTCTATTAGGTATAATACGCAACTTTTAAAAACCTAATTATACCTCACTATTAAAATAATCTTGAAAAAAAATTTTAAAAATGCATATTAAAGCAAATAATGATGTTTATTGAATATTTTTGCATATTTTAGCATATTTTTGCATATTTTATAAATTTTTGAGAGAATATAATGAGAATATTTGAAGGTTTTTTAGAGAGTATTAGCATCATATTTTGGGTATTTTAAGAGAATATAAATCCGGTCTTTAGTTATGAACATTTAAGATTAATTATTTCATATAATGGTACATAGTATCTAATATATATACTTCCTTAGAGGATGATTACTCATAAGAATAACATTGTATGTATTTTAATTAACAAAATTTAAAAATAAAACTATTACTCAAATAACATTAACATTAACAAAATAAAATATATAAACATAAATTATTACACTTTTAAGATCCTTTTAATACTTATGTATTTATCACAGATTATTATTTAACTTTTCATTACATAAAAAAATTAATTAGAAAATATTCATACCTCCTTAAAGGCTGCATTAACAAAATAAAATATACAAACATAAACTATTACACTTTTAAGATCCTTTTAATACTTATGTATTTATCACAGATTATTATTTAACTTTTCATTACATAAACAAATAATTAGAAAATATTCATACCTCCTTAAAGGCTGCAGCCCTCATTATGATAACTTTTTCTTCTTTTGCTATTACAATCCTTTCCAAAAGAAGAAGTTTCTGAGCATAATAATCTTTAATAATATCATTTCTAACCTTCGAAAGAGAACTCACATCATTGGACATCTCTATCAATCGTTTAAGAAGATTGTGTTTACTAAAACAATTTTCTTTAAACATTTACTTATTTAGAAATTAATTGTCAATTTAAAATACCTCATTTTGTTTGTTGGTGGTTGTGTTTTTGCTGTACCAATTTGATTAGTTTTGTCTATTTCATTCAATGCCAATTTTTCATTTTGTCTAAAATATTTTTTTTATTTTGTTTTAGTGCAATAATATTTAAAAAAGAAACTTCAATGTTTATTAATTACCTTTCAATAGCTACATTATTTGTCACTGATTCAGGATAACCATACATATTTGTGGCATTGTCTGCATTATCATTATAAATTTGGGTAGATTCTGCAGTTAAATTTGGTGTATGCAATGAATATTGATCACCATTATTTGGAAATGCTATTGAATCTTCCGAAGAAAACTCAATGTTAGTTATGTTTTTTAAAGGCCTACAATAAAAATAATATACAATAAATACCTATAGAACATTTTAATAGCTACAAACATTAAACAAAAATAACCTATATTTGACCAATTAAAATATAAATTGTATAACCAAACTTATTGATCAATGATACTTTTTGAACCAATAACTACACAATTGTAGCCCTCAAAGTTGACTATTGGCTCAGTTGTTTGCGATTGTCCAAAAATTGAAACATCACCAATGATACTTGAAATTTTATTATCTAATGGTTCTAAATCAAATAGATCACTTGCTTCTCCTCCACCAGTTTTCATTAGACTTTTCCTTAACTGAACGTTTTTGTTCTTGGTATTGGATTTCATGTCAATCCAACACTGTCATTGTTTTGATTAGAGTAAAAAATAGAACAAAATTCAGTATGCAATTAACTCACATTTTTAAATTATGCTTACTTTTCTCCATTTTTCTGCATTTTTATTTGCACCAATTATACTATTAAGTTCCTGAGCAACTTCATTCCACAGAGCATTTGCCTGTTTATGAGTAAAGTTTGGACCAAATTTTCCTTTTTGTAGCTCAGGGTGAGCTACCATAAACTCAACCAGCGCATCTTTTTGTTCTAATGATGCAGATTTTCCTTTAGTTTTTTTATTTACTTTATCCATAGTTTTTAAAAGGTGGTTAGTGGAGAATAGTAAGAACTTACACGATCACTTTGCAAATTTAAATGTTTAGCTGTTTATTAAATTAGCGTTAGCTCGTTAGCCGTATGCAGTGATCCCTCACTAACGCTTATATTTTGAGTTTGACGACGTTGATGATTGAGTAGGAGAAAAGGTTGCAGAGTTACAAGTTACAACGTTATAATTTAAGTAATTTATTTTAAAGTTAATAATAATATAATGGTATTACATTTGAATATAGAAATTTGAGGACAGAGCGATAAGCGTCTGCCCGAGAGATTAGTGGTTAATACTAAGTACTTACAAGTAGGTACGTCGTACTAGCACTGAACTAATTCTAATTTAGATACAGACGGAGACTAGTATATATACAAAGTCTCCCTAGGTTATTAGGTACACGGTAGAGACTCGGAGGTGGATCAAAGGAATACCGGCGGTATGAAAGGTACCGGCGTAAATGTTAAAAGTTGTCGAATAAACCTTGAGTTGTGAACTGGTTTATTTGGCAATATGTATTATTAGAAATCGTTATGCGATTTTGAAATATGTAATAAACCTCAGGGCGTGGTATAGTCGTTGATCAATATATCATATAGTGCAAAGTCCTTATGATGTATAATTATAGGAAAGCGACTCTGTCGGTTTACTACACGTAGTTACTTAACAACAGCGTAAGTCCGTAACAATTAACTTAAAAAAAAATCATAACATTTATAACAAATAACTAATAAGTCACATAATATTATCCGTCATCCTCATCCATTAGCAACTGTTATCAGCTGAATAAATTACTATCTCATGGAATAATTAGCATTTTAGTGATAACATT
This sequence comes from Macrosiphum euphorbiae, assembly GCA_949089665.1. NCBI lineage: Eukaryota > Metazoa > Arthropoda > Insecta > Hemiptera > Aphididae > Macrosiphum > Macrosiphum euphorbiae. Next base: position 46,953,298 of record CARXXK010000002.1, on the reverse strand, counting down.
ACGATAATAGAAAACTCGATCGAAAATCACGTATTCGATATTTAAATATTCGATTAGCTTTTGAGAATAGCATAAATCGAAAAATAACAATCGAATTAATTATTTCGATCGAAAGTTGACAATCGAATAAATATTTTCGACGATCGTTTTCGATTGATTTGAGAATAGGCCCCCAGGGTGATAGCGCGTGTTCGCCGGTTCATTAATTGTTGTCGTACGGGCAGATCTAGGGTAGTCCGTCCGCCTGAATACTTGTGCAAGTCGGAGCTCGATGATGCCACACGCGTGCTAGTATTAGTGTCGCAACGCGTTCAACGCGACGCGAGCTATTGAACAGCCATCGTATTTCGTCGAAATCACTATCAAAATTATGTTTAGAACACGATTCCGCACGTTCATTGTTCTATATTACCTTTTTTTTCTACCCAACTCCGTATTGTATTCGAATGCGACGTTGCCATGTAACGAATGCGATTCCGCGTGTTTATTCTTGTAACATGAGATTGATACAATTAGTGCATATTATTTAGGGACCTGAACTTTTCCATATTTACCACGAAATTTCAAGTTCAAACTAATTGAAAATAAGATAAGTCGGGTCTTTTGATAAAGTCGATAAAGATAACAATATACATAAAAAAAAATGTGTTCTATATGTCAACCAGCATAATTTACCGAGCATCCGAGTCTATATGATTTGATTAATATTTGTTATGCTACCTAACATTATAACGATAATCTCGTAATGACGAGATTATTTTGATAAATTACCCATAATATAGTTGTTGGTTGGTGTTGTCAGTATGGCGATGGTAAAGTATACTAGTCTAGTCAGAACTGTCTAGTTAAAACGCAGCGCTTGTGTACGAGTTTTTTACAGTGTTAAAATTTATATTGATAGGCATGGAGAATCGTGTTCAAAAAAAAAAAAAAAAAACGTGCGGAATCGTATTCCTCCCAAAATTATCGCCCCTTATCGACGCCGATTCGGTGATCTGGGTAGGGGGGTCGTTTAAAACACTCCCTGTTAACATACGATTGTAAGCATCCCGTCCTATTGGCAAAAGAGTCATATTTCGCTAAGTTATTATGCGAAAGGTGTCACAAACTAACTTGTCATTCGGGACCGCGAGTCATGACAGCTCTGATTTCGCGACAATATTGGGTAATCACGCTCAGGTCAGTGCTGCATGGAGTAATGTCATGTTGTACCGTGTGCGTGCGGCTGAATGTGTAACCGGTTCAACCGTTAATGGCCGACTTAAAAGCCGCTCGAGTACAGCGGTGTAGGCCATTCGCCCTCGTAGGTGTCGACTTCGCTGGGCCGTTGCAAATGCGGGATCTCGGGCTCCAAAAAGACCGCATGTACAAAATCTATATAGCCGTGTTTGTCTGTTTCACTGTTAAGGCTGTACACCACCTGGAAGTAGTCTCCGACCTGTCTACCGAGGCATTTTTGGAGGCTTTTGACCGTTTTGTCACCCGAAGGGGTTTACCTAGCTATATATATTCGGACTGGGGCACAAATTTCGTCGGGCAAATAAACAATTGCACAACTTAATAAATAGCCCTGAGAATCAAGTTGCTATTGCAAATTCGCGTTCTATAGTTGAGTGGCATTTCAACCCCCCGAGTGCTCCTCACTTCGGGGGCCTGTGGGAGGCCGCCGTGCGGTCCACTAAGCGACTATTGGTTCGAGTTATCGGGACTCATGTTCTTACGTTCGAAGAATTTACCACGGTATTGACGCGCATAGAGGCGGTGCTTAATTCTAGGCCATTAACACCTGCGTCCACAGATCCCCGCGATTTGGAATGCATAACGCCGGGTCATTTCTTGATAGGCCAGCCTTTAATAGCCGTTCCTCCGAGGTCCACCCCCGATGCCAAACAAATTTCCGGGATAGGTGGAAACTACTTGACCAAAGCCATTAGGCGTTTTGGAGACGATAGTTGAACGAATATTTGACCACTCTTCAGGAGCAGTCTAAGTTTACCCAAAATGCTCCTAATTTAAACGTCAATGATATGGTGGTAATTATTGACAATCCCTGACAAAGCCCCCCGCTGATGTGGCGGCTGGGCCGGGTCATGGAAGTAACCCCAGGGGCTGACGACATTGTCCGTGTTGCGCGGGTGCTGACCAGCACGGGATATATAACACGACTTGTCGTTAAGCTAGTACTACTACCCGTTGAATGACAGTCGCCGTCGAGCATTGCTCTCATTGTACATCCGTCACCTCTTGTTTTATTATTGTATGTTGTCATATGACCCCCTAGAAACATTGAACCTTCCGGGAGTCCTAAAACTCTGGTGACCACATTAATCTTTGTGTAATTATGAATTATGTTTATTTTGTTTTGTTTCCTCTTTTTATGAAATTATACAGTTGTACGGTATGTCCTTAATTTTGTTTTTTTTTTTTTTTTTGTTATTATTTATACAAACTGTAAATGAACATTGTATGTTATCGACGTCGGGCGTTGGTGCACCCGCTGACTACTCTCCGCCTGATTCCATACCCAGCCATCAACTAACTATTCAATACTCAGGCTGATATTGGCATGTAACGTCATGCAACTTTACTGGTGATGCGAAGCCTCACGAGGGGAGGATGTTTAGACACCGACACTGTTTTGGCGCGGATCAGTTTACCCCTCTTCAGTCACAGCTCCGGGTGTTGCCAGTCTGGCCATCCAGTGTCATTCCCCCCAATCGGTCATGCTGCGCCGCCGACAACGGACGCAATTGACGAGTCGCCGGGGGCGTACTGGCTCTGTCGGTTTTGTACTTGTTGCCTGTACGCGTTATGCACGACGCACCTCGCGTGTATGTGTATATTTCATTTTCACGCGTCTAGTGCACTATTCGGTCAAACCCTTATGTCGGCCGGTGCAGTATAAACCTACCCTACGTGGTATTGTGGGTGTTTGACGGTCGCCGATATTAAAGTATTTTGCGTGTCCATATTCAATTTCGGTCGTGATCATCCAGCCGGCATTGAGTACCACCATACCACGTGGTAAGAACGGCCACCACCAGACCAAGGATAACATCGAACTATAATTCGTGGGAAAAGGCCGACTGTTCAGCGTTCCTGTCATCGGCTATTTAAGGTGCCCTAAATCCTCGTCGATGCAGACGCCGTTTAATTGGTATCGTTTCGTTATTATACTTATAATACTGTACCATTTTATATTATTATTATTTATATATTGTAAATGGCCCTGGTGACACCCTGTGTATTATTATTGTAATTCTTATTTGTATAGTGGAGTGTCCCAGTGGCACATTTTTATATTATTTTGTACTATTGGTTGAGAAATGCAGTATGAATAATTATTAGTGTGGAGACGTCCACCATATGATACCAGTATATTGCCATCGTATAATATAATTTGTAAATGAGGTATAACACGCACGTTTATGATTTGGTCACCCTTTGCTCATCACCTATGCGAGTCACGGCAAACAACTGCCCAAATCGTAAGATTTGCAGTGGCGCAACAATTGTTGACGACAAAGTATTTGCATTGTCATTATATAAGCAGAGTGGTAAAGCTTACAGGATGCTTTCTAAAGTATTTGCTCTTCCATCGTGCAAGTGTATCACGGACATGTTGAAGAAAATACCATTTCAAACAGGAATTAACCAAAGAATTTTTAAAAATTTAAAGAATGCAGTTCAAAAATTAAAAATAAGTTAGACCGTTATTGCACAGTTATTTTTGACGAAATCGCACTATCAGCATCATTACAATATATGGCACAAGAAGGCAATATAGTTGGATTTGATGATCTGGGTGAAAATAATATGTCTAATAATTTTGCCGACAAGCATTGGTATTTATGGTTAGAGGATACAGGAAGAAATTTTAACAACCAGTTGCTTTTTACCTTACCAGTAGTGGAATGACCAGCATTATATTATCAGAAATTATTAAAAATGTTATTGAGGCTGTGCAATCAACTGGGGTCACATTTATTTCAACAGTTTGTGACCAAACATCCACAAATGCAGCTGCTATTAATAGATTACAAAAAAACCCTAATAACATTTATAAAAATAATGGTCAAGAGTTTACAGTATTTGGTTTTGAAATAGGAGGCCATGACATAGTTCCTTTATATGATGTGCCACATTTGCTTAAAGGTCTGAGGAATAATTTAGTCTCTAAAGATTTAAATTTTGAACATAAGTGGAAAAGCCATGCGGCTTCTTGGAAACATATGATACAATTTTATGAACTGGACAAACAGCAAAGCACAGAAGGAGATCGTTTAACACCCAAACCGACTGACTGTCATGTGTATCCAGCTAAACTGAAAAAAATGAAGGTTTCTAATGCAGCTCAAATGTTTAGTCAACGCGTTGGAGCAATCATGAAACGATTTGCTGAGATAAGGTTTATAGTATAATCCATTATAGGCTATTGTAAAATTAATAACAAATTATAACTTCTAATATATTTTTGTATTTTCACAGAAATTCCAGTAATATATAAATTATAGGGCCTTGATGCTTCAGCACAAAGTACAGGACAATTGTGTTTATTTGTGGACAAGTTATTTGATAGTGCAAACGGTAACTCCATTAAGCCAGAACCTGGAAAAAAATTAAGAAGTGCAGTTACAAGAAACTCGTCTCATTGGGATTTTTGTCAAAAAGCATTAATCACTCTCAATTCAATGAAGTACATAAATACAAATAAATCAATTGTTCCTTCGATTTCTAATTGGATAAAGACAATAAAGGGAATTATGCACTTTTGTAAACGACTTTTTGATTGAGGCTTTAATTTTAATTTAATTTTTAATTTTAATTTTTTTAATTTTAATCAAGATCCAATTGAAAACTTTTTTGGTTCTATTCGTAGTCATGGAGACAGGAATATAAAAACAACACCGACAATGTTTATTTCCGGCAAGATACAGTTATCCCAATCATGATAAGAACTCTGTCATATCGTGGTACCAACCTTGAAAACAAAAATCCCGAACTATTCGTTTTACTAGATAGAGACCGCACACTTGAAATACAGCGTGGACAATCTCTGAAATTCTTCCTGGAGACAAAATATTATATTATATAATAAATAATTAAATAATAAATATTTTATATTAAAAGGAAAATTATTATATAAATGTATGTATATTTTTTTTTCTATTTTAAAAAACGTTTTTCTAAATTATTAGAAAATAGTGTAGGTAGTCATTTTTTTAGCAAATTATTTAATATTTTATTTTATTGTGATATATATATTTCCTTTTGATTTGAAAGTTCATAATTTTTAAAATTATTGAAGTGTTTAATAGTACAATTGGTCAGTCAAATGATTAATGAACCATAGCTTTAGAAGCATTCAATCAGATATACAATAAAGATGTAGTAATAGGTGGTTGAAAAGTAGATATTAAGTGACCTTGGCTATGTGCAAGTTCAAATTGACTTATTTTGAACAGAAAACACAGAAAATTATATTTTTGTATTTAACCAAGTCAGAATATTGATAATGGCTGATAAAACTATAGTTTATCATATGATACAGTTTGTTCTATTTTTAGTTGGTCTATTGTTGTTATTTATATGGAGTGAGTGCAACATTTTTGGGTAATTTCAATTTTTTTTTTTTTAATACATTGACAAATGACAAGTGAGTCAAGTGACTTTATTTGACAAAACATTTTTGACTTAACCTAATTGTTTAAGTGTATAATTATTCTAAAACTATATAAAAAAAATGAACGATCAACAAGTGGACAGAAATTTACATTTATTAGATCACAATTAATTTTTACCATGTATCTTTACATTTAATAACCTATTTATTTAGTTATTTAAACATAATATATATAATATATAAGAATATATAAGTGTTATAAAATAATTTAATTATTTATCACCTAATTTAGTTATATATCCAGACATTGTTGATGAACTAGAGACACTAAGTTGTGGCGAGTCTGATGATGATGATGTCTTATCCGACGGAGAAAATGAAGGTGAATTAATTTAGAACCTCTGTTGTCTTGTCTAAAACAAATTGGTTTTCTGTTAAAATATTTTTTTTGATTGTGTAATAAAAATTAATACTTATATATATTAAATTAAATAACATAGTTCCAGTATAACAAAATCCCGAGACTTACACAGTTACACCATAATTCCAGGAGTTCAGGTTGGATCTCAAATTTATGTGGACAACTTAAATTTTAAGTACTATAAAAAAAGTTCTGTAAGAAACCGTTTGTAAGTCTATATACCTGATGAAAATTATGATTAGAAAAATAAAATTAATTATTACTAAAACTTTACTATAATTGAAATAACCACCTCTATCTTTTATGTTCTTAAAGATATTTAGTTTGCCACAGAAAAAATCATAATGATTGGCCATTTTGCCCTGCCACAGCTATTGTTAACTTAAACAATCCAGGTCACCTTTCATTAAACCGGAAGCATATCCATAGGCCTGAAACAATAAATAAGCCATTAGCATTCTTTAGAGAAGCAATTTCTCAAAGAGTCCTTTCACCTGGAAATTTATCCTCTTCTATTAGACTAGTCTACAATCAGGAAATTGTCAAGTAAGTATAACCATGAAACAATAATACATTTCATTGTACCTAAAAATTGAAATTGTAGTCACCCTGAAGCAGCAGAAAACTATCCATGTCTCCAAACAGAACATAGAGTTAAAAGACAGTGACGTTGTAGGCGACCCCCTCTTCCCAGCTCACTAGATCATTTAGTACATAGGTTCTTAACCGGGGGTCCATGGACCTCTTGGGGGTCCGTAGATGGTTACTCAGGGGTCCACGGGGTGACTGTGAGTTTTTTTGGATTACGCGAAAATAAATTTGTTTTGATAGCGTTTTTAAGATAACATTAATAATGCCTTGCCCGCTCGTGCTTGAAAATTAATTTGGTTTAAATTTCATTCAATTATTTCGATTCTACATTTTCGAAATCAGAAACATGGATACGCAATCCTTTTCTAATGGAATTAAATATAATTAATGATTCAGACCTCGTTAAAGACACATTAATTGATTTAAGATCAAAAGAAATGGCACACCACGATTTTCAAACAAAAAATTTAATCGAATTTTGGTGTTCATTGACAAAGGCTTATCCACGAGCTGTGTCCATTTCAATGACATTTTTGATTCCATTTCCTACTACCTATCTCTGTGAGTCTGGATTTTTTTACAATGGTCACAATTAAAAAAAAGCAAGAAATTGATTGGACATTAAGGACGATATGCGTGTTACTCTGTTCAATACGATCCCAGATTTCAAAGCAATATTACAATCAAAACAACAGCAAATGTCACATTAAAATTGGTTTTTGGCTATAAAAAAAAGTGATAATTCCCAATAGTTGAATATAGTATTAAGTCTTAGATTTATCATTAAAAAAAATTAAATATTAAAATAAAAATTTTATTTACCTATTTATTTATATATTTTATTTTTTTCTTGGAGGGGGGGTCCGTGATTATATTTTATACTTCAAAGGGGTCCATGGCCCGAAAAAGGTTAAGAATCTATGATTTAGTACAAATATTAAATGATCCCATCCACAAAAAGTACAGTCACACGATTCGAAGACCTCCGACTAGGTAAAAAAAATATATATTAATAGTTTAATAATAAAAGCAAAAAGTTAATCATAGTATTCATAACAAATCAATCACTTACATGATGAAGTATACTAATGATGAATGTAATGATTCTACAATGATATGTGTATTGTGTATAAAAGTGTGATTTACATTTTATAATAATATACCTGCTATTATATTATGTCTTAACTGGAAATCTTGAAATGAAGAAAAAGATTTTAGATTGTTATTTGTCATAATAGATTTATAATTATTATAATAATTTTATAAACAATTTATTTAATACCAAATAAAAATGGCTTATTTAAAATTATGTAATAAAATTAGTAAGTATACATAATATGAAAATACTATATGATATTATATATTTGGATAATAAAATATTCAAATAGTAACCAAATTTAATTCAATAAAACGTGAAAAAAAACATACTTAACCTAAGTTTGTAACATTTTACCCAAGATCAAAACAATTATCTAATACTTTATTTATTGTAATATTGTTAACATATTATTATCTTTATATATAAAAATGGAGACAAAAAATTTGAAGTAGCATCAGATGAGAACGGCTTGGCCGATTTTGCTCAAATTTTTTTAAATGATAGAGAATGTCGGTGAGCGGGTTTATATCATAAATTATGGACCTAATTCATGTTAGTTAGAGATTTAGAGACAAAAACTGAGTTACACCGGTGGCGCCCTCTAGCGGATAAAAATATAAATATAAATATAATATAAATAATAATAAAAATCGAAAAAAAAAATATATTTTTATATTCTGGTTGATATACATTTTTTATTATAGACACTTATAACTTTAGAGTAAACAAATATAATAGTTGGCACATTATTCATTTTACTTTGAAACATTATCGTTTTATGTTATCTATGAACTTTTTCAATCAAAAACGACTATTGTTTTTTGGAGAGAATTTTTATGCTTGAATCATGCCTCTTATGATAAGAACAAACATTGGACGGCGTACACGTAATGCAAGACACATTAATAGTCACATTTTAAAATAATATAATATCTTCTTATTTATTTTATCCAATTAAATAGATAACAATACAACTAAATAACAAACTTTGAATATAAACAAATGAATAACAATGTTAAAAAAACAATATTTTTTTATTAAAATTAAAAATAAAGAAAAACTTATGTACCTAATTTTATTGAATCAGTCTTTGATTTACAAATTATAAGCATATGATATGTGTTTACATAAGAGGATGAATAATGTACAACAAAACTATTTTTGTCAAAAATGTAACTTGGATCCTTTTCAACAAATCACCATTCAAATATACGTCATTCAGATAGCACATCTATATACAGGGTGATTCTTTTATCAAACAACACTCATTATTTGAAAAAGTATTGACTTTTTTCAAATTTTTTTTTTTTCAAAATTGTAGATTTATGCTGTTCTAGAATTGTATATTTTTTTTGTATTTTTCACCCTTATATTTATTAGGTAAACCACTATCAACTTTTGATTTTCAAATGGTAACCTATACTAAAAATTTCATAATTGAATAAAACTATTTTTTTCATTAATTATTACGTTCAAATTTTCATTTTTCGTTAATCCGTTGATGAGATATTGCTCCTCAAAGTTAGGTGGTTTTTGGAGATAGTTATAGTGTGTAAATGTGTTATACCTCGTCAGTAGATACCGCAGCTATCGGGATTTTTATGTCCCAGGGCAAAATATATCACACTTTTCAAATCAGTTCATGAAGTACTTAGAGCCCCTAAATGTATTTTATTATGCCCATCTTGCAGGGAGTCATGAAGTTCACCCCCACGAAGGTGATTGCGGCACTGGTCAGTGGTCGTAATAATTATTATCAATTATAAAGACCAGAAGTTACAAGTAATAAATTCGATATCGTTCGACCCAAGATATAGCGGTGATAATCTTTGTACCTGACAGCCGATAATACCTACATACAATAACAAACGATCATATTATTATTGGTCTGCTTCTGTTTGTAGCTTCGATCACAATTTAATCTCTACTCTATTCTATGCTACGACACACCATAGACTAACATACAGAAATACAGAATTATTTTAGTCCATAAAAGTTAATGTTGTCCATGGTTTATCATTATAACTGTCTATCATACAGAAAATACAGTGTCACCAACATATGTGTATTTACAAAATAAATAGTAACAGTAACTTGCTGTTTATTTATGTCACAAATAAAATCCCGTTTTTGTTACTCTAGTAGACTGCCTGTACTACAGTTGCAACAACTGTTAACTGTTTTAAATCGCTGCTGTAGTAGTGTACAGTAATTTATTGTCTGTAGTTGTCTGTTACTCGTTACTGACTATTATAATTTATAGCATGGTGCATACTGCATAAATATACAATATAATATGATATAATAACCATATTTAATAAATTAACAATAAATTAACTTAATAGGTAACTTAATTTTTTTTTTATACCTATAATATACATATAACTGTGTATAGCTTTGGTAGATTTAACTAATACAAAATAATGTGTTAATTATTATTATAGATTTAATATATCTATTTTATGCTGTTTACCTTTTGGATACTTTGAACATGTAAATGCCTATTAGGATTTAAGTTTTTTAGTGATAATTTTTTTTTTTTTTTTTTAACAAATCAAATATCCTCTTCTCATATAAAATATCATTTGTTTATTACAAATCTGGAAATACAATACTCTGAACTAATTTAATATTAAGTATAAACAACTCTTTTTTTGATGTTTGCAATTTCAATTTAATACATTTACAATTTCAAATCAAATATTAGTATAATATAAATAATTCACCGTACATAGCTTCAATAGTTGTAATATACTTTGTAGGACTAGGTCTTTTTGACCAATCACATGAATTTAATCAATATGTAGGTATTTAAATAACAATGACATACATCTAAATATACATATAGGGCACTGATCAACTTATATAATTATATTTTATGTAAAAAAAAAAAAATATTTTCAATGTCGTGAATAGGGTTTGAGACCATTGGCGCAACTAGAGGGTGCAAACGGGTCTTTAGCACCTCTTGTTTTTTTAGATTTAACTATCATTATTATAGTGAAATACCCCCAATTTAATGTTTTTAAAATATGAAATATTATAGCACCCCACGTTTTAAATTTTTTAATGTATATTTTCTACTTTAATATGATGCAAGTGATAACCACTAACAAAAACTAGGGAGAGAATAACCATTTTTTAGATTGCTTAATTTTGATTATTTAAATGTTTTTTTAAGCATTTGATTTGATGATTTTAGGTTCTGTTTAGCCCTGAACCCTGTTCACGGTAAAATTTCTCACATACTATACTGATATTATTATGAACCATTAAACAATTTTACCTTAATAAGCCTAGGACTATGAAAAACCTATTTCAAAATGATGATACAGTTTAATCTAAATGTTCGTTTTGCAGTTAATATGCAAAATATGAGTAAAGATAAAACGTGTATTCAAAAAATTAAAACAAACTTTTCAATCACCCCAGACTTAAAAAGCAAAATTTAAAAATGGTGTTAATAATATTCTAACTTGAATTTAGTACTAATTATTATTTGGTGACAACACCAATCATTGACAGAAATAATTTAGTATTTATCATTATGACATTATACAATGTAGCACAGTAGACTAATGTTTTTGGATGTTTAGATTATTATATCTCTTTTGTTAAAGGGCTTGTCCGTAAAAAAAAAAAATGTTAAAATAAAAAATAAAAATAAAATTATTATTAATCACATAGCCAGCTAAAAATTCTTAATTTGATTTAGGACATAATCTACATATTAAACACAAAATAAATATCTATATCTATGTATATTATCTTTTAAGTTGTAATGATTGATGTTGTCACCTAATTTAAATTATTTATAAACTAGCATACAAATTATAAAGCTTTAACAGTAGCACAATTTTTAGTTTTCAATACATTATTTTTTTTTTTTTCATTCCGAAAATCGGTTAAATGATTACTGATGTTCCTCTCCACTTATATTCCTCTTCAACTTCCAGTATGTTCCTATTCTGGTATCTTCAATCACTTGCTTCAGAAATGGAGTTCTAGGCCTTCCTTTTCCAGGTTTCCTCCTGATTACGTGTCCGATCCATGCTTTTCTTCTCAATCTTAGCGTACTCTGTATTGATTTTTGATTCTCCTGAATACCTCAACATTTTTTTTATCTTTTCTGTCTATTGAATTTTCAGCGTTTTCCACATCATACTTTAAAAGCTTTTATTTTGGCTTTCTCAGTCTTCAGTAGTGTCCCAATCTCTGCTCCATATAGATCTACATTCCACACAAAGCCTTTTATAAGTGATTTTCTGCTGTCCCAACTTATTCTATTTGAGGTAAAAAGATTAATTTTCTTATAGTAGGCCTGTTTGGCATGCGCTATTCTACATATTCTACATACGTATATGTACGTTTTTCTCATCGCTTGTGATTGAATAGGTATGTGAAGTTAAAGTGTTCTTTAAGCGTGTTGTTCATTTCTTCGAACATGTTAGTTATGTCTTTTTCACTTTCTGCAATTACAACAACATCATCTTTTCAATACATATCATTGGTAATGTGTAGTTATAGTCCAACTAGATTTTTTCTACTTCTTCCCAATAATCCTGATTATTTAAAATATTTATATGTCAATATAATAATTTAATAATATTACAGTTAAAGATATTAATACTCACTTAATTTATTTTATAGTCTGTTGAAATATTTAAAATATTTAATATTGAATATGTATAATATTGATTTTCCTGATTTACATATTTCATTGTGAAATCTACTATCAGACAACATTTTAAAGACCCAGTTTGTGCTTCAAATCATCGGTCTTAATAGACTATCAATATGCCACATTTAAATGTGCAAGTAAAATACAAAAAAAACTCTCAGAAACATCTTAGATGGTTGTAACTATAATTACCATAGTAATATTCCATTTTGTATTTACTAAGTACCAGTGTTTCATTGGTTAGGTAGACATTTGAACAAAAATTGTATATGTATAAATGATTGAACTGAAATCAAAATGTTTTAAGTTAATGAGATATATTGTTTTATTAATTTTAATTTTTGAAACTACCAACTAGTAAAACTTACCAATAGGTGCATTGTATAAATTGAATTGCAAATTATCCAATTCACGTGCGATTAACCAATTTAGGTACTTAAATGTTTGATTAAATTACTAAATAAAATACAAAAAGTGGTAAATATTATAATTTAAGTATACATATACAAGAACTAATAATATTATAAATTCACCATTAAAATTTAAACACTTAAAATTGTTAAGTATTAACAAATAAAAAACTTTATTAAATATTAAGTAATACCTACTTATTACCGACTCACGATTCAAATATTGTTGTTATCGTTATGACTTATCAGTTATCTTATAAAATTATAACCTAAATTAAAACCGTTTATTCACTCAACGTATTGTTGGTATGTGATTAATGTTAACCAGGTATAAGGTTTACTTCCATATCATGTAACCATGGAACCAGACTTTAATCGTCCACAGCGAACGAAACAAATAACAGCTGATCAAAATTAGTTTTACCCATAGATATAAAATTTTATATCTGTGGTTTTACCCACGATTTCACATAATCGCAAATCAGCCTATATAATTAACCATATCGTAGTACCCGTATTGTTCTGTCTTCTTATCCGTAGGCCGTTACGGCGTACTCCATAGGTATGGAGGGTGGTCGAGGGTTTTACGGGGGGTATACGACGTGAGTAGGTATGCCACCACGAGTGACACTAATGGTCCGATTACTTAAAATATGACATCATGACAATAAGTTAATTGTAGCGAGTAGGTACAATGAATATTAGTTATCACTATTGTATACATATATCTTGGGTTCGAATGATATCAAATTTATTACTTTTAACTTCTGGTCTTTATATTAGATAAGTATTATTATGACCAGTGGCGAGATCACATTCAGTGGGGCGAACTACATGACACCCAGTCAAATGGGTATTATAAAATACATTTAGGGGCACAACTTAAGCTTACTGTACCCACAACTTGAGTTGATTTGAAAAGTGTGATATCTTTTGCCCCGGGACATAAAAATCCTGATAGCTGCGGTATCTACTGACGAGGTATAACACATTTACACACTATAACTATCTCCAAAAACCACCTAACTTTGAGGAGCAATATCTCATCAACGGATAAACGAAAAATGAAAATTTGAACGTAATAATTAATGAAAAAAATAGTTTTATTCAATTATGAAATTTTTAGTATAGGTTACCATTTGAAAATCAAAAGTTGATAGTGGTTTACCTATTAAATATAAGGGTGAAAAATATAAAAAAATATACAATTCTAGAACAGCATAAATCTACAATTTTGAAAAAAAAAAAATTTGAAAAAAGTCAATACTTTTTCAAATAATGAGTGTTGTTTGATAAAAGAATCACCCTGTATATACAAAACTTAAATCAAGCAAAAGAGGAAATCTTTGTTACGGTTTGGCTTCGAAACTTCTTATCCAATTGTCATGCATTTTTTTTATGAAAGAGGATATCACGGAGCAGGTTTTAGGCATAAATAAAGTCCGATAATGTTAGTCAATAATTAGTTATCTATATATATAAAGATGGAGAGTGAAAAATGTCGTTACCTCATCAATCGAGAACGGCTGGTCCGATTTGGCTCAATTTTTTTTTAAGATGTTCGTTATTACCAGGAGAAGGTTTTTACGAAAGAAAATTTTAAGAACATCCATCGGAAAATTAGGAAATCTGGATGTAAAGAATACAACAGTAGAGCTAAACAGTGTATATATATTGGTTGCTATTGGTTAATCGGGCATGTTTGTTGATTTGTATTATTTTTTATAAATATATATACATATAAATGAATGTTTATGTATAGAATAAACCTCTGGGAAGAAGACAGGCTATTTTAAAACGGTTAAATTTGGTTTTTTTTATTCATCTGATATTAGTACGGTTAGGTTAGGTTAGGATTTTGTATTAATAGATTATATTAATCCATTATAGGTGGAACACGACAAATTTGCTATAACTTTAATACATAAGAGTTAAATCATACAGTTACGTACAAACAGCACGGGTTCCGCGATCTACCGCAGGTAGATTGCCTACCTGATAATATACTGCTGCAAATTAGAATTTTTATTCCGGCCAACGAAAAAGTTAAGATACATTTTGAACACCATACACCGAATATTATAAATAACGAATTGAACACAGTTTGAGGCATATAGAGTTGGTACATTGAACGGGAAACGAAGTGCACGGGATCAGCTAGTATTATAAATAAATTACCTGGTTTGTATCGACCGTGCATTATGAAAAGTTTCCATATAGTCGCTGTGTACTGTGTAGTCACTACACTAACTAATTATCACAAATATTATATTGTGAGTGTCAAATGTAAATTGTGTATACTGCAGGTTAAAAGTGCAAGTGTTCAAAAAGTTTAAATTTAAAACCACTCAAATAACTCGTTATCGCCACATTGAAAATATATTTGGTTATTTTGGTCATCTGATTAACTGATTTATATCAAATCACGGTCTTATTGATTTACCCCCATATACCGACCCCTTCCTATACCATGATAATGAATAATGATATTAATATAATATTCTAATGTTATTATAAATATTATTTATATAATAATTTAAAAGTACCTATAAGCTATTTATAAACTTACAATGGATATAATTTATGGGACGGACTACGTTTCGTACAGTATCTCACCATGAGCCCAATTAAATTCCCATTCGGAATTTTTTTTAATATTTGACGTTGGTAACAAAACATATTCCTTATCACGATTGGGATAACTGTACCCAGCCCGTTTATTTCATCGTTTAAAGCGTTGTTAATAAACAACTTCACGTCTAACCAATCGGTAGGATCAAACTGTACAAATAATTATTGTGATAGTGCATAGGATAATTTAAAGAATTTATTATTTGATGAAGTACCCTTTGTAACGTCACAGCATTTTTTGCACTAATATTATTAATATCATAAACACTCCTGTACCCATATTACCATTAATTAACATACTTTATTTATATATTGTTATGATTATCGCGCGCTAATGCAGAAATGACCGCAGTGTTATGCAATAAATGTTCCCCGTTCCCCCCTTCATCATGCAGTGTTCGTCGTCGACGTGCCGCGGTTGCCCGCCGCCCGTCACCTCCAGCGCTTTTGTCGCGTCCGCCGGTACGGCCCGCAGGCAATACTGTACTCCCCGAATATATTGTACCATCCCACAAAACGACGACACTGACCTGCCCCACCAACGACAAAAAGCTCCGCCGCCGGCAACATACCACCGCTGTCGCCGGGTCACCGCTCAACACAAGTCATTCTTTTTTCACGGCTCTACACCTGCCTGGTCAACTGCGAGATACCCGTACTGACAACGACCGACGCATCGACCACGCGGCCAACCGATTGATGTTCATCACCCGATCCTATAAGACACAAGTCAATTGCCGTCACCAACCGATTTCGTCGGATGCTTGTTAGCTGCCATCATTTGTGAGAACCTGCGTCCAACAACCATGATGGGCTAAGACACCCACGAGGGCCCGGGCGGCGGCCGAAAGCTGATCCAGCCAACATCGACCACGCAGCGCAGTCAAAGTCGTAATATGTTTGATTTCCCCTGTCCCCCCCTTTTCCAGCACGTAAGCCACAGGTTATACGGAATTCACGTTCGTATAACCTGTGCGCTTGAGGAAGCGTCGCAAGACGCGGGTCCCTCACAATAATTTCCCCCTGTTTTCGGCTTTAACAAGCCCGGCACGCTTTCCCGGTAACCCTGCGAGGACACGCCATGAGTGATATTATGGTGTGTCGCCTCCCGTGGTCCGGGAAAGCATGCGACAAATTAAAATTATATTTTTTTATATAATTGCCATATTCTGGCTCCCCGTCAATATTATTAAAACTCTTATTATTTTGTAATTGCCATGTGCCCCCATATTATTATTTTGCATTTGCCATGCGCCAAATTATTATATTCGATTATAATTGTCATATTATTATTATTATTTGTAATGTTAAATTTTAACCTTAACTTGTAATGCCAGTTAATATATCTTGTTAATAGCCCAAAATTATCATCTTTAAATATTATCTTTCTCCCCTTAAATAACTCCTCTACATTCACTTGTAGTTGCGTGTAACAAAGCCTATGAGCTCCACCGACTTGGCCCTCGGGTCATCACGCGGTGCGGCTCATAGGTCACGGTGTAAGTGTTCCCCTTACATCGTGGGTGGTTTACGGAGCCCTAAAAAGCTCCGGATTCTCTCACCTTAGAAGAGACTAACATTCAGAGTCCAATGGAGAGCATGATTGAAATTGAAATTCCAGATGTTGAAATGCCCATTGCTAATTCTTAAGTGAATTCTGGAAGTAGAGGTTATGTTGCTGGATGGTTAATAAAAAAAATAAAAAAATTACTAAGAATTGTCGTTTATGTGTATCCATGCTTTCATCTGACGTTGTTTTAGATGAAGATTTTATAATACAACTACGAAATTATCCTCAATGTAAACTAATTCTCCCAGATAAAAATGTAATTAATTTATATAGCTATGTAATACTATTTTATAATTTAAATTTTCATCATTTTGCCAATAAAGAAGGTGGTTGTAACATTTTTAAAAATATTGTGGAACAAGTTATTCTTCAAATTTTTTTCCCTTAAAAATCTTATTTATGAAAATCATGATTTGTCTATTATTTTTGTAAATACTGTGTGTAAGTTTTTAATTTATTCATACACTAACCATATTAATCGCATATTAAGTAAAGGTGAACAACTAGTAAAAGCAGATCTTATAAAATTATCTGCAAATACTTATTTTAAAAAATATTCTAAGAAAAGAATTGCATTATAGGGACAAAATGTTAATTTTGTATAATAACTTAATAAGTAGGTAATAACTAATTATTGTTAGCAATATAATAATAATATGTAATATTATATGTAATTTTAGATTCTGAGTGAAACGATGAATGTATTGATTTTACATTGATGTGTTTTTTTTTTTATTTAATTTTTATTTTTTTTTGTGTCTGTCTTCACGTTTTAGGACAGTAAAAGTGCTTGGATTTTCTTCAACAGTATCTTTTCTGATAGGAAAGTTAATCTAGTTGGTACTTTGGGGGGGGGGTCAAAAGTAAATTTCCTAGTAGTTTTCACAAGCGCCGGGAAAAACCACATCAAAATTAAGGAAAAAAATCGATTTTGGTTTTTGGTGTAACTCTAAAACAAATGAACGTATATACATGAATTTTTCACTGGTTGTTTATATTTGCAATTTTATATACACGATAACATTTTCAAAATATTTTGATTTATTTTGAACTGTTTAGGCACATTTTCATTTTCCATTTTATTTTAGTTTTTTTTCTAAAAATATCAATAAAAATGTATTCGTTGGTTGCGAAATCTTGAAAATTTAATAGAAGGTTCCTAGTATATTGTTTCAAAGGCAGATGAAAAATATTAAAAATCCTTAGTCACAATTTTTTTTTATAATCATTTAAAGTTCAAAAATTGACAAAATATGGAAAAATCACTAAAATTAGCAAATTATTTTGAGTTAAGAATTCGTAAAAATTTTTCTTTTTAAATCTTAGGTTTTAAAATGTAATACAAGATTCCTTATAAGATTATCTACATTCATCAAAAAAAAAAAATGTCCATAAGGAAGTCAAATTAAATTTTTATGAGCGTTTGAAATTCAAATTTTTACAACATTGGATATTCACTCGATTTCTCATGTAGCGATTTCCTTATTTTGTTGTAATTCAAAAACGAACAACTGTAGATACATGAAAATTTCACTGAATGTTTATATTACCATTTCCTATACACCATATAATATTGAAAATATTTTGACTCTTTTTCAGCTGTTTACGGACATTTACAGCTTTCAATTTTTTTTAGTTTTTTTTCTATAAATATCAATCAAGTTTTATCTGTTGGGCCAAAAAGTGTAAAATTTTATATAAGGCTCCTGATATATTGTTACAATATCAGTTGAAAAATATAAAAAATACATAGGCACAATTTTTTTTTATAAGCATTTAAAGATCGAATTTTGACAAAATTTATCAAAATCTCGAAAATTATCAATCATTGTAATTAATAAATTATAAAATATTCAGTTTTTATAGCTAAGGATTGCAAATTTAAAACAAAAGTTCTCATACATAGTTCATTCTGTAGTCAAAAAATCTGAAAAATATATGAACACAGTTATTTTTTACAGGGATTTTAAATTCCAATTTGGACGAAATTACATATTAAAAAACCTAGAATAACTATTTTAGTTATTTTGTTGTGATTGAATAATATTATTCGTGGGTACTTGAAACTTCTAAAGTGTACTATTATATATCTATGATAGTATCACGGCTTTTGTTGACGTATAACGCGTTATAAGTACCTAATGGATATTGTGATATGATTAATTTGGAATTTATTATAGGCACCTATTATAGGTTAACTTTTTGTTTAATACCATAGATACGTATATATTGTACATTATAATATGTCTTATACCTAGACTGACATACTGTCTCCGCTCAGAATCGTTTTTCTTATACAATGATATTATATCGTTAAATTCAAATTTAATATCATACATTATACAGTGACCCACTTGTAACCTACTGTACAGCAGAGCGACACCCACTTGCCCACCTTTTTAACCCGTAAGTGGTACGACATTTTAAGAAGTAAACCAAAACAACAACTGCAGCGATCTATGGGACCAGACCATACCACTTACGGGTTAATGTTGAGAGTTGTACGCACTGATACTGTTCGAAAGCGGAAGGCCATACCACCAGTTGGTTCACGCCCGCCGACTTGCCCGCCAGCTTCGCCGTCGGCGCTGAACCTTCTAGAAGCCGCCTGGGTGTCCTATCGCTTCGGTCGCACGACGGCGCCACGCCGCCACCGGTCCAGCTTTGGTGACTTGCACGTCTGTCTTTTTCTAACCGTTGGCACGACGCCTTTTCCGCGTCGCCGTGCCCCCAACTTTGTATGTGCGTCGCTACCACGTGTGCCGTGTGCGATCGAAAGCGGCGTTTTTACCGTGTGCGTGCCTGAGCTAAAAGCTTGTCTTGGTAGCGGCCCAGCTGTATACCTACAGAATTACGTTGGTTGAGCGTTTTGGTGCCGCTACGTATTTGGCCCGAAACCTCGTGGTTCTCCTTGTCAAAGGGGCTTGCAAGTTGCAATTGTTATTTTTGTGCTGCCGCTGCGCTGAATGCGTGCAGCCCCGAGCCCGTTGCGCCGTCTTGACGTTTGTTGTGTTTTATCAGTGAAATAACCGTGTGCAACCGCCACGATTGTTGCGTGCAGACCGTTGTGTGCCGCCGTTAATAGTTAAGCGAGCCGCCATTACGTGCTGTGTGTCCCCTGAGTGTGCCGCCGCATCAATCACCTGCGTGCCGCCGTCCTACAGTCAACGTCGGAACCACATACCTATCTACCGTCGACAGAGGACCGGGTTATTCATATATATATTTTGTAATGCTGTAATTTTGTTGGTTTGTAATTTATACTATTTATATTGGGGCGCCCTTTCGTATGTTTTATCTACTTAGCTCTTTACACTGCAAGTCGATATTGCCAACCGCCTAATTCGCAGGAGCGTATCGGCGATCAAACATTGGTAGCAGAGCGTGGGCTTCTACGTGGGGCTCAGTAGTGGTGTATTTGGGCTGGTAGTCCCACTGAATCGACGTTAGTACGTCTTTTCGGGCAGTGTTGTGGTTGGTTACCCGGTAGTTATAGGTGAAGGGAAAGAAGAGGAGCGCAATATGCGCATACTGGAGCATGGTACGGCATCGCGGTATCCCAAATCCGTGGCATCCATGCGATTACTTTACGGGTCAAGGATGAGGCAGATTTAGCCGTTGAGTTCAGGGTTAACGTGGCTGATCTTGACGGGGAGTGGACGGTTTTTAAAGTAGAAAATGACTCGGTGCTAGAGTGTCGCGTTAAATTAAAAAAGATGGAGTTGTTTGATCCAGCCTTACACTATGAAGTACGGGTGTTGGTAAATGCGGCCAAGGCAATAGCCGACGCGTTAGCCCCGAAAGGTGCGGATTTGGTTGACTTGTCAAACTTAAAAGAGAGGTTGTCCTCTAACCCGACGCGTGCTGAAGTTCCAGGCAAAGGTCCGCGGTTACTGGAGATACCGCTACCTACCTTTGACGGAGATTGTCGCTACTGGCCCTCCTTCCGTGATAGGTTTATAACAGTGTTAAGTCAGTGGCCCCATCTGTCAGATTTTGACAAATCATACTATTTAATTGGCAGTTTAAAAGGTAGCGCGACCGACGCCGTTCGCGGCATTTCTGTTTCCGCCGACAACTATAATTTATTATGGTCCACGTTAACCACCCGTTTCCATCGACCGCGCTTAGTCGCCGCCTCCTTAATTGATAAGATGTTAAGCGCGCCGTCTTTTGCTCAAGAAACCCACCCAGATTTGAATAATTTTGTGAGTGTATTTAACGAGAGTATGTCGTTGTTGATAGCCCTCAAGATTCCGGATTTAGGGTAATTTATGTTATTTACTGTTGCGTTTCGGTGTTTGCCGGTGTATACTCGTAAACTGTTTGAGTCATCCGTCAACGTTGACTACCCGTCGATCCAACAGTTATTAGACTTCGTGCAATCCCGAGCGGTGGTGCTCGAGCTTGATAGTGAAACGTGAAAAACCGGAGGCATATCAAACGCTTCAAAATCCGGACAGGCGACCGGCCAAGCCCGCAAAGGCGGTGAGCGCCATTCGAATGTAGAAGGTCCCCGGCCTACGTCGTTAGTTTCTTCAAAATCTACTAATAGTGCCTGTCAATGTTGCGCTGGTCCTCATAGTTTGACGTTTCAAGTCTTGGTCTGTTGATGCGCGTACGCAATGGATTCAAGGGAAGCGGCTGTGTTATATTTGTTTTAGTAGCAACCATTGGGCTCCAAAGTGCAAATCGAAAACTTGTTGCCGAGAATGTTCGCGCAGAACAGAGAATGTTCATCCTCCCGCGACAGATACCGCCGAAGTGACTGAAACCCCCTCTCCGGACACGTCAGTGTGTGCAGCTGCGATACAGCCACCGCAACACCAATCGTCCGCCGTATTATTAGGTACCGTGTTAGTGCATGTACGCGATCGTTCAGGTACCTGGCACACAATGCGCGTGCTCGTTGATTGCGCATCACAGATAAGCGTGGTGACCGTTAATTGTGTCAGCCGTTTAGGTCTAAAGCCACGGTCACACGGTGATAGCAAAACGCGATAGTTACTATCGTGAAAGCTGTTATCGAGAGACTGTCATCGTGTGAACTGATCGATAGTGACTATCAAACTATCACGAAAGCGATTCTCATACTATCATGCATGCATGATAGTGGATAGTGGATATCACGATAGTGATAGTAATTATCATCGTGTGAACTACCAATGTTTTACTATCACAATCACACTTTTAAAAAAACGTTATTATCACTTATTTTTGTAAAATTATATTATATTATATTGTAAATTATACTTAAAATCAAAATGAATAAAAGTACATTTAATATTCAGACATTTTTGGAAGAGTACCAAAGGTCCCCTTGCCTTTGGCTTAAAAGTGATCCTGAATACAAATTACGAAATAAACGTGAGTCTGCTGAAGAAAAACTACTTGAAAGTTCAGGACTCACCACTCTCAAAGAATTGAGGCAGAAGATCAGAAGTATACGGTAAATTTTTATTAATTTTATTGTTTTTTAATTACCTAAGGCTGTAATTTTTGGTATTTCAATATTATTCTATATTACCAAACCAATGCATAATGGATAATATTAATACATTTTTCTATTAAAATAAAATGTATACATAATAATATTTAATTAATACTTAAATAATACCGAAAGTTGTATTTAGTAACAAAATTAAATTAATGCATTATTATTATGTATTGTGAAAAGTAAATTATAAACTATCTTATTTGTTTATGTTATTAGGTGTCCTTATAATCAAGAAGTTGCAAAAATATCAAAATCCATGTCAACCGGATCTGGAACAGCTAACATATATGCTCCAAAATTAAATTGGTTTGCCACAGCTCATAGTTTCTTGAGAAGAAATTTTTATGGTGTTAGGGACTCAGAAACAAATTTAGGAAGTATAGTATATTATAATGAAACAAAAGTATAACTATGCAAGTAGAGTTTGTACTAAATAATACATTTTTAGTAGATCATTCGGTTTTGCCAATTCACAGCACCTTCCCCAATAAAATAGTCAGCAAAATAATCTCTCTTTTGTCTTGCCTCTGTTGTAAAATTGCGTTGCATTGGTGCTCCTAAATGGAGTAAACCTGAATGGTCGGAATCATTACGCCATGATCCTGGTATTATATGTCCCATTTCTGTGTCTTTAATGTCGACTGAGATACAGTTAGATGACGTTCCATTCTTACGAATCCAGTTATGTAATGCACAAGCTGCTTTCATTAATTGTATTGTTTTTTCTGGTGTTAATGAGATGGGTCGTCTAAACACACGAAAACGACGACAAAATTCCGAATGCATTTTCAACTATTCGCCTTGCACGGCAGTGTCTATAATTATATACTTTTTCACGAATACTTAAATGGTTACGTCTTCCATATGGCTTCATTAGGTATGTTTGCAACGGAAAAGCCTCGTCACCCAAAATCACACAATTGTTTGGTACATCTAATTTATTTTCATCTAACGATTTTTTAAGAGATGATTTTGCAAATATTACTCCCATAGCTTCCTCCAATGTCAATACAAGTGAAATTATATTCATGGTCAACTAAGGCTTATAGTACAATACTAAAAGTACCTTTGTAGTTGTATTAATCAGACCCCGTATTTGATGGACATTCCATAACAATATGTTTCCCGTCAATAGCTCCAATAAATGAGGGAAAATTCCAAATATTTTCAAATCCATGAACTATTTTTTGCCATTGTGATTTTTCACGTGGAACCTAAAAAAAATATTGCGTACATTTAATTTTTATAAATATTTATTTATTCAAATTTTATTTTAGGATAATACATATTCAGAAACTACTATTGCTACTCTATCCCAAGAAAGTGGTACAACAAACGAAAGTGAAGAACCAAACCATGCATCCACAGATAGTACTGTCATATCTACAAGTACATCTCAAGTTACACCTCAGTAACCTAAACGTACTCAAAAAATAGTGGAAGAGCTAGTTATAAAATATGCAAAATTGACAATTCATTAAACTATGCAGTTGAGACATTAAAATCTGTTTGTGCTCAAAAGGCAACCAACAACGAATTTTCAATTTTTGGACAATATATTGCAGCTCAACTTGAAAAGTTGCCAATAAAACAAGGTTTGTTACTTCAAGAAAAAATTCAAGGTTTAATAACTAACGCTAGACTTGAATCTGAAACAATTTCAAGACCATTCATCAAGTACAAGTATCTCATCAGATGATTCAGTTGAATATCACATTGTAAATCAGAATGAAAATGATGATGTGGATGCAATTAGTCCACCCCTATTGGAATCTAGTTCAGCTATTTCTTTATTTTATAATAATTGGGAAAACAACTAAATAGATTATTTTTAATACAACAAGAGATTTTTACATATTTACTAGTTACCTAGTTATGAAGTTCACAGTTATGTTTATTTTATTTTGTTTTTTTTTATACACATTTACTAGGTACTTAGTTACTTTTAGTTATGAATTTTGCAGTTATGTTTGTTTTATTTTAAAACATAAAAGTTTATTTGTTTATTGTTAAAGTATTTACACTTCCACGCGAACTCTTAAACCGTTATTCGAACCTCGCGTTGGCCGACCCTGCGTTTAACGTCACGTCGTCGATCGATTTATAACTGGGCGGTGACGTATACGCGTCAATTATGGACGGTCGGAAGGTGAATGTAGATAGCTCTCTTCCGGCGGCATTTAGTTAAGTTTTCGGGTGGATTTTGATAGGCCCCTTGTCTCATAGCGTTACTCGTGTATTCGACGGTTTCGCTCGAAGGGATAGTAGAAAAATTTTGGCAGGAAGAACCGGAAGATGCCCCCGTAATTTTTACCGACGAGGGGCGCTGTGAACAAATATTCCGCGATCAACACTTACGGTTGCCGTTGGTAAGCCGACACCAGTGTCCGCCGACACATTTTCTGAGTCCCGTGACATAGCTGTACGGCGGTTCGAGTCTCTCGAACGAAAATTGGAGAAAAATCCGAAACTTAAATCACTATATGTGCAGTTCATGTCCGAGTACATGTCGTTAGGTCACATGTCGGTTGCCGCGTCATCCGGTCGATATTTGATCCCCCATCACGTAGTATACCGCCCCGAGGTGAACGAGAGTAAAATTCGAGTTGTATTTGACGCGTCCGCGCATGGAGCTCGTGGGCCGTCGTTAAATCAGGTATTGCTGCCGGGCCCTAAACTTCAGCAGTACATTATTGACATATTAACTCGTTTCTGGGTCCATAGGTATGCGTTTACAACTGACATATGTAAAATATACCGACAGGTGTTAATTTTACCCGAGTACCGGCAGTATCAACATGTTTTGTGGCGCTCGTCTGCACACGACGAATTAATCGAATATGAACTAAATACCGTTACATACGGCGTAAACTGCGCACCTTATCTCGCGTTGCCTGTGTTGTAGGCTATTGCGCGAGACGATTGCGCTACCAGTGAGCCGGTACAGAATGCCTTAACGCGCCAAACTTATGTTGACGATATTTGCGATGGCGCCGACTCGATCAACGACGCGTTAAACCTCCAATCGAATTTAATTTCAATTCTTAAAAGGTCGGGTCTTGATTTAAAAAAGTGGGCTTCTAACACCGAGGTTATTTTAGACGCCGTCCCGGTCGCAGACAGCGTAAGTACACCAACGTCATTCGAAGACGTTGACGGGCACGGAATAAAAGTATTGGTACTAGAGTGGCACCCGGGTGGTGACTATTTTTGTTGCGCATTTCACCTTGATACGTCACCTGTACTGACAAAGCGAGGTATCCTTTCACTAGTGGCGCGCATTTTCGACCCACTAGGGTTTTTCGGACCGGCCGTCTTTATGGCCAAAACTGTCATGCAGCGGACTTGATGACAAGAGTTGTCGTGGGATGAACCCCTTCGTGACGAATAGGTCGCTTTCGTGTCGGACTTTCCATCGTTAAAAAAATATTAAAGTACTGCGCTATATTAATTCAAGCCAAAATGCCCCGTGTTACCTGCTAGGTTTCTGCGACGCGTCGCTGCACGGGTACGCCAAAGTTGCGTACGTGCGAATGAGAGACGCGCCAGTCCGGTACCGTTGTAAGTAACGTCGACTCCGAGAGTCTCATTCACCATAGTGCGTGTTCGGACCACCTTGACGTCCATCACCGTACGCTTGATTAATCACCTAACGCGTTCGTGCATTATACCTTTCTCGCTTGTCGCGTTATTGATTGCGTCCCCGTTCGCCGGTCCATAGTGGTTCGCGATCCGCCGACTTTGGGTTTTCACGTGGTTTCCCACTGTGCCCTGCTGTACGCCGTTACGCCGCGAGCGCCGCACCAGTCAGGTGTGCCAATTCCATCATCGCCGGTGACGGGGGACCGCCCGCAAAAGGTGTCTCTGTTATCATCAACACTCATAATCGAATGTTTTCAGCGCTACCAGTGGTTTTATTTTGCGTCACATTTTGTATCTCAGTCCATGTTTTATACAGAGGGCGCTGTAAACTCTCGATTATGGTTGCCACCCCCCGCATTTGCTTCTTGTACATACTTTCGAGGCCACTGATAAGCTGCTCGTTTCCAGTCCATTATATCTTAGTCCGTGGATTGAATATAATAAGATTCGTCTTATTATCTTCATATATCTTCATATTTATTATCTTCTATATCTTCACAGTTATTACAAAAATATATGTTCTTTTTAACAAGACGAATCTTATTATATTCTATCTATTGCTATCAATATTATTGTACTGCTGATAATACAGAATCGTATCACAGAGACGTTCATAGATAACAGTGAAGTCACGGATATGGATCCGACAAAAATTTTTTCCTGCGAAGAGCCGTTCGTGTCAGTCCGGGCCACTATCACCATAGTTGTGCAGATAAGACTGCCTTTGTTGTTATTAATGTTTAAATATCTTTTGTACATCGCCATTCCCGATTAGTAGGTCATTGTAAGGTATGGTCATATCCCCCGTTTATAACACTATTGTTTATTATATGTGCCGGCAATAATAAGTTTGTATAGTGCCACAAGCGCACACCTTCAATTTGTGTATGTTTTATAACTAGTCTCGTTATGTGTTAAGTTACCTACTCCTATTCACACACAGGTTATATCAGTTACAATTACCCGCCGCAAGTGTCGTACGGCCAGCTAACGATATTACTTCAATAGCTCCGTGATGGTTCAACGTGATGGAACAAACTTTTTACTTGGTTCAGAAGTTGATTGTTTTCTCTTTATTTGTAAAGTTTCTTCCTCACTACTGGAACCTAGAGAATTAAAATAATTTCAAAAACAATCAAATAAATTAAATTATATTAAGTACTTACCTACCTAAAATACGAGGTAAAATAATAATAAATAGGAAACTTGACAAACTATATCATTTAATAGTGGGTTTAATAGTAAGTACTTAAAGTAACTTACTTATATGGTACTTCTAAAATTATAATTTTATAAAATAATACAAACTGGCATTATAATAATCTTTTTGGACTTCTTTGTTTTCAGTGTCTGAATCACTTTGAGACTCAGCACCTGATGATATAAACAATTCAATTTCTTTTGCAGCAGCTGCTTCATATGAATCTAAATATTGTGGGTATTATTAACCAAAAAAATTAATTTACTATTTAAAATTATAACTATAGGTAAGTGATAATTTAATACTTAAATTATAATTTACCAAATTCTTCTATAAGTTTGACAGGATGGGTGGTCCATTTAGGCGAATTCTTTCCTCCTTTCATGATTGACATTGCCGTAACACGACTAGCATTGGGCCATGAACAGTTTGAAATTCCATCTTTTAATTTTTTCAACCAACCAATCACTATCACTAACAGCCTAATTTTTCATAATTATTGTTTCAACGCCTTCCAACATTATTCACAGGTGGACGTTATTTACACGGATTTTAATAAGGCTTTTGATACCGTGAACCATGCTGTCTTAATGAAAATTCTAAAAGATTGTGGCACTGGTGAGCCGCTATTGTCTTGGCTTAAATCCTACCTAGATAACAGATACCAATATGTTAAACTACCTAATGTTAAATCTAATGTGTTCTTTACCCCCTCCGGTGTTCCCCAAGGTGGACACCTGTCCCCTTTGCTCTTTTCCATCTTCATCAACAGCCTTAGCAAAACACTAAAACACTGTCAAGTTTTATGTTTCGCGGACGACATCAAGCTTTTTATGAAAATAAACTGCATTGAAGACAGTCTTAATCTACAAAGTGATTTAGATAGATTTGTTGCTCTTTTTGATAAATTAGGTTTGTCACTGAACCTAGGTAAGTGTAAAGCCATGAAGTTTACTAGAACCCGCTCTCCATTAACGTTCTCCTACCATATCAATGAATCAATAATTTCTCGCTGTGATGGATTTACGATGGATCTTGGGTTCAAACTCTCCAGTAACCTTGACCCGGGCCTTCATATTGAAATGGCTTGTTGCAAAGCTCTAAGAATGTTGGGTATAATAATGAGATTGTCAAAGGACCTTAACCTAACTTCGTCATTGAAAGTTTTATACTGTTCGTTAGTCCGGCCAATTATTGAATATGGTGCCATTGTTTGGGATCCCCATACTGCCGACAATGCTTGCCAGGTCGAAAGGGTACAGCGCAGGTTCTTGCGATTTACAAGCTTCCTGTTAGGCATCAAATCTCCACCTCATGATTATTCCCCAGTTGCTATTCAGCTTAATCTAGCCTCACTGGCAGAGCGCAGGCGCATTATGGGTAGCAAGTTCTTGAATGGACTGTTAGATGGTAGTGTTGATTCCCCAACTTTACTATCCTTCATTAATTTTAAAGTACCCCAACGCTCCACCCGCTCCATTACTCCATTTCATGTCCCTTTTTGTTCCACCAACTACTTACTAAATGAGCCTTTAAGGCGTATGATGCATAATGCCAATCTGGACCCCACTTTCTCTTTTAGTTAGCTCTGTCATATTTATTATTATTGAAATGCATATGTATATTTTTAATATTATTGTTATTAATATTATTATTTTTTGTTATTTTTTTCATCTTCTATTTACTTTTCTTTCTTTGTAAACCATATTATTATCAGTTTTTTCTATGTAAAAAAAGGGCCTAGCCCGTATATTCCAATAAATAAATAAATAAATAAATAAATAATAGAATATGAATTTTTCTTCCCAAACAATCCTATACTGAACGATTCATCCATTACATAGGTAAAATACAATAATATATAATTTTAAGTACAAACTAAAATACACTATTTTACACACAGGCGTACTGATAGAAATATTATACCTAAACAATTCATGATATCAAACACTATTATTATGTTAAATACCTATAAATATGTATATTAATATAAGTAATAAGTAATAGTAATAATAATAGTAATAATATTACCTTTGTTTCCTAGTTCATTTGATCCATAGTGGATGTGTGTTGAAATTTAGAAATCTGTATTGTATAGAGAAACAGTCCTCAGCTGTATAATTGTTTTTTTTTTTTTTTTTAGTCCGCTTTATAGACAAAGATAATTAAACACAATCGTACACAGGGAGGATTAAACAAATACACTTGTGTTGAATGTTGAGTGTAAACGGCAGTAGACGATACTATACGCGCGTAACTTAAAAACAGTACGATGTACGAATCCACGAACTAAGTTAACTAATTAACTCGCGGACTCCCGTGTGTCTATTCACTAATCACTATACAGTTCACTAACACAGTAGGTAACACCAGACTATCTTGCTAATTTAAGGTTTTTATTGCTATTTTTGGGTATATTTTCACATAATTACAAATAAACACATACGGTTGAAAAACTAAATTACCTACCAACAGCCACCTACGAATATATGAACAAAAACAATGGGACCATGGATAAAATAAGGGAAAAAATGTCGAACAAAAAAATGTGGGTCAGTATCGATGAGAGTATGAGATCACCGATGCAGAGGGGCGTTACATTGAAAATGTAATTGTTTTCCCTCTTGATGAAAATTGTGCAGGCGACATTTTTTTTACTAAATTCGGATGAATTAGAAGAAGCTAACCACTGAACAGTCAGTAATTTTTTTGATAGATCAATGAGTATATTATGGCCACGTGGTATCTAACATGATAACGTACTTTTATCCTTATCTGACTCCGCACGATGTAATGGTTAAAGCAGGAGAAGTTCTAAAAAGTCTTTATTCAAAAATGATTCATGTTACATGTGTCGTACATGGACTTCATAGGATGGCAGAAGAAGTAAGAAGTCAATTTAATGTAGTAGATAAAGTGATTTTAATTATAAAAAAATATTTAGATAAGCCCCTAGTCGTTTACTTTTATTTAAAACGGAAGCTCCAAACCTTACTTTACCTCCAAAGCCAATTCTCACCCGTTGGGCAAGCTGGATTAATGTAGCGGTTTATTATTACTAGAGTTTTAGAAAAATACACCTTATTATTTTCATGTTAGATATAAATTATGCAGTTAGTATTAAAGATGCTCAATACTACATCATAAAACCTGGATTAGAAAACAACTTATATTTTCTACTTTTTTAGTGTTCATTTACAGATTAATAAATTTTATCTGGCATTGTTCATTCACAGGGAAATGTGTGTTTATTTACTCGGAATTTTGTTCATTCACTATTATAAAATATAATATGACATACCATATAATATATAAATAAAAATTGAACTTGATGATACTAAAAGCTATTATGATAGAAATATTTACTTGTCTACAAAACTTTAGGTGTTCATTTACTGATGCAGTTACCTATTTCTAGTTTTTCTGATAATTTTTATTTTTTGACCAGTTTTTCTACTTTTTTATAATTTTCTCCTGGAAAGTTGTTTTTGATAGAATTAAAATTAAAAATAATTCTTTTCTTATCTACGTGATCGGGTAGTCCGTCGTTGTCAACGGCATCGTTGCAGAGTTATCCAGTTATTACTCGTTGGGGCTCTTGGATAGAGGCTGCAACTTACTATTGCGAACATTTTAGAACAATTCGTCACGTGGTAAGTTGTCTATATTAAAACGACGAAGATACTATTAAAAAAAGCAAAACTGTGCATGGTAAAATTGGGTTTAGAAGCCGATTTGGCATATATAAAAAGTAATTTCGAAGTTCTTACTAAATCCATTACTGTCTAGTTCACTTGCTGTGGTTGAAAATGTGAAATTTTCTTTGTTAAAAGGAAATTGTGGAAAACAAGTTCTAACTAAACTGCAAAAATCCATAAAATCCTCAAAGTCACGAAAGTGAAGTTTAATTTTTTTTTTATTATATAAAGATAAAGATTTATTTTTCATTTATTTTTTATCTTCTTGTTTTTTTTTTTTAATAAATATATTAGCTTAAATTTAAGTTTTTTAAATGGTTATTTGTGTGCTTATAAATTATAATAATGTTTTTAAACTCTTATTTTAATTATTATAAGTGCTTTAAGTCCTGAGCAATGATAATAAGTAATAACAATATAAATATAATATAAAATATTCACACTTACAAACCGTCACCGCTCTGAATCGTTTTTCGTAAATTTAATACCGTCCATTATATAGTGACTCACTATTGTAACCTAACGTACAGTAAAGGGACATCCACTTTTTTAAAATAAATATTTTGATCAAAATTTTTGACAATTTAATACAAAGTTACTTTTAAGTTAATGTATAAAATGTAAATTTTTTATAGCTTTTTTAAACAATTTTATCGAAGTAAATCTACAATCTATAAAGTTTTGTACAATGATTAGATAAATAATAATTAACAATGAGTATTAAGATTCACTGATGGGTTTCTATTGAATAAAATTAAAAACCGATGCAAGCGAAATTAGAGCTGGAGCGTTATTATTCTAACTCGGTGACAGACAGGAGAAAAGGCGCATAGTATCCTCGTTTCATCCCATTTCGCCGGAGCCTATTTTGCCCAATTCCTCTTGGCTGACAAAAATAACAGTTGTATATGCATTGATAACAAATCCCTTTGGCCGAATACTATTTGTCCTAATCCCATAATGCTGAAAAATCCTAGGTTTTTTTACTCATTAGAGTATCAGACCTAAGCACTATAGTATACACCAATTGGAAATTTACAACGAGCGCGGTACCAAGACAGTACTAGTGCTAGTACTTGCATTAGTCTGGGATGTACTGGCAATAAAGTACTGGCATTACAGTATCTAACTAGTTTTCCATCGTTGGTCGATGATCTGTTATGAATCTCTGGTCAGATAGCAGTTGCAGTAGGTGGCTACTAGTTGAGTTCCACGGTAAGAATTTCTTCGGAATTGCGGCCCGAGATTTTTGGGGGCATACGAATTTAGGCCCAAAATTTAAAATTATTAAAATTCTTCATTTTCCTTCACATTTTTATACAGACATAGGACTGTCTGTAGCATCAGTAGATATTGCAGGTAGGTTAAAATGATGTTTTGTTTTTATTCAAAAATGTTGGCACTGTTAAAAACGTAAATTATGATAATTTATAAGGTTAAAAATCTTTCTTTTAACGTTTTGTATTTTTTCCTCATTTTTGGAGCTTGATTACATTTTTTTGGGGCAATAATATCAAACTTAAAATTTTGCTGCTGGTATTTTAATTGTTTGATCAAAACAAAATCGTATGGTCTGTTTCGCTTCTATTCCAGCTTCACCGGTGTGCAGTTCTTTTATTTTAATAATATAGGTACTCTAAAAGTTTTATAGATGTAGTTTAAATTTTTATTAATCATGTAAAGTAAAATATAGGTACATATACTGTACATTATGTTGCACGTAGTGTAGAGTTTCGGGCTCTATAAATTATTAGTTAAGACTAAAGGCTAAGTGTCAGTACTAGTGTCTCTGGTAGTTGTATCCTCCTACCATGTTTGTTTAGGGTGGTTTTGGATGAGCCACTTGGTGTCAGGGCCTATGCCAACATTTTGGTTTGACCCCACTGCAGGGGCGGCTCCTGGGGGGGCACTAGAGCACTTGGGAAACCTCCCAAGCCGTATTTCATAAAAATGTATACCGTTAAAACCAAAATTACAAATTTTACTCCCCCCTTCCTATAATAATGTCACCTGATCCGCCCTTGACCCATTGACAATATTCGGTTGGTAATCGATAATTTTGTATTTTGTGTTTGAAATATCTCAGTTTATAAGTGTTTTAGAGATTTGGAATTCCGGTTAATCCCCCCACTTTAAAATTAACTTTTCATCACTGAATTTTCCTCGGGATAGTGCATACTTTTTGCTAATGGAATAATGGAAGGTTTAACAGAGTTTAAACATTTTTCTGGTGCAATAAATGATGATTGTTTTAAAATTTCAATACTGCTTGGCAAACGTTGTTGAAGCTGAGAAACTAGTTAGACAATAAACTTGATGCAAACACTTCTAACAACTTTTTCTGTTTCTTGATTTGGTTAAGTTTTTTTTATTTGCTCCTCATCGCCATACCCTAAATAAGGATTAGGGTGTAAACAATTTTGAGCATTAGATTTTAACAAATCTTCCTTACATGCTTTAGTAACAACTTTTTTGGCTAAACTTTCAATCAAATAAACAAGACTGTTTAACAATTTTGTTCGATCAGCAGAATTAAATTGGAACATTGTATCTCAGCAAGTATAGGCTTCAAAAATGTAAAATATAACAAATTATTTTTGTCTGTAAACATATTACACAGGGTTTTTGCTTTATAATAATGTTCTTTTGATCCAGCTAGATGAAAATGATTTTTTAGATCATTTCATTGATCAAGTATTTTGCTAACCGCTACTTCAATACTAAGCCATCTTGTCTGTGAAACTTTCACAATCTTAATTGGATCAATTCCATTATTAAGTGTATTGTATAGTATTTTATGATTTAATTGATGAATGGAGGAGTGGGTAAACCAATTGTACGTTTCTGACAGCAAAAATTCAAGGTGATCTGGTAATTTATTTATTTATTTACGGAATAAATCCATTTACAATATTAATATATAGTGTACAGTGTAACAAAACATATGATGAATATTTAGTTTAGTGATTACATATTATTTAAACCTAGATATAGTATAAGTATAGTTTACAATAAATTAAATATAATAACATTTAGACTAAATTAACAGTGAACAATTAAAAACATTGAAACAAAACAAAAAATACATTTTAAATAATCAAACATTAAATTCTGATTTAATACTATTTATATGGCAAAGACTGGTTTTCATTTTGTACTGTTTCTGAATCTTTTGCAGTCTGTCGTTAAGCACATGCATGTATATGTTTCCAAATGTTAAAATAAATAACATTATTCATGCAAGTACAAGTGTGTACACATATCTTACAGATATTACAACGTAGTAGACAATCACATGATACTGTGATTTTTTCGTTTCTATATTGAATATTATCTCGGAATTAAGCTACCAATTATCATTAACTTCAACAACCATATCCGGTGTAATTGTTGTACTTTTATTGTGAGCTGCAATAATTTGTGTCAGAGTATAAGACATTTTTTTGTTTTGAAATTCTAATGATTCTTTCGAAACTTTTGTCTCTCAATAATGACATTAGAGCATTAATCGATAAATCTAAAAGTTTGAAGCTTTTGCCTTCTAAATAACAATATTTCATAGATTTATGAAGTGCTTCAAGGTACATGTAAGCAAGGCCGTAACTGGAAATTAATTTCGGGGGGGGGGGGGGTTGTAAACCAAAAATGTGTGTTCTAATTGTATTATAATATTGTGTAGGTAATTAAATATGGTTAAAAATTCATAATATTGTAGAATTATAAATAGTATTTATTAATGAAATTCACATTAAAAAATTTTTAGACTTAATATTAATTAGATTATTAAACTTAATTCTATACATTTAGTTTGAAAAATGGTTTATATTTTATATGACAAACTCTATATTTCTTTGTTTTTCATTTGAAAAACGATTGATTACTTCTTCTGGATCTACAACGATATTCCTATGTACACTGAGTAATGCTAGGCCATTCAATCGGTCTTCTCCAGTTGCATTCCTTAGGTAATTTTTTATTCTTTTCAGCGTCGAAAAAGTTCTTTCCGGTGTCGCCGTAGTTACTGGTAAAGTTGCCAAAACTTAATAAAAATGGAATATTTGGGAAAAAATTTTTGTTACAATTTGAATATGCTTCAAGTATTTCAGGAGATCGTTCTAATATTGGTTTATCACACCATTTTCTTTTCCAAAGTTTTAACTCGTTCGAAAGTGCATCCAAATCTAAAAACTCTGAGTATAATTCGAAATCACTTGCTTCTAATTCAGAATTAGTACATTTATTGGGAATTAAAAAGCACAGCGAAGATATTATTTTTTTATGGTTAGTAAAGCGTTCTTTTAATTGTCTTATAAAATCATCAAAAAATGGTATTGCAATAGCTATACGAAAATATGTTAATGGACAATTAGTAACAATAATCACACGATTTTGTTGACGAGCTACTATTCTGGGAATTCTAATATTTTCTTCTCCATCAATAGATTTTAAAAGAAGTTCAGATTTTTCAAAAATATCATTAAACGTATGATCAATATTTTCACGTAAATGAATTAATTCGTTTAGTATTGTCTCGATATGTTGTACAGCTTCTACTAAGTCACAGCTAACTGATTGTAAACTTTTACACAGTGGAAGTGTCATTGAAAACAGAGTATTTGATGTAACCATACTTAATATAAATTCACTAGTAACTATTGCTCGATAAAATTGAATTGATTTTGATGACGTATTGATGTCTTGAACTAATTGTAATTCTTCCAAAGTTTCAACAATGGGTTGGAAAATTTCAACAAATCTTTGAATTCCGTTGTGGTTTTCAACCCAACGAGTGTCACACATTGATGTCAGTTTAGTCCACTTGGTATTAGGTAAAATGTTTTTTATTTTAGTTTTTAATATATTTGTCCACATAGCCGAACTTTTAATGAAGTTTCCAATAGATTTTATTGTACCAATACAATTTCTGACGTATTGAACATTGCACGAATGAGCTAGCGCTAAATTTAAAGAGTGCGCACTACAATGCACGTAAAGTGCTGCTGGATGACTTTCCCTTATAATAGTTTGGATGCCTTTAAGATATCGTTAATTCCAAGTGCTTGTAATGAATTTAATATTACAGAGGCTAGGTTTTGACCAGTTGTACTGTGAACTGGTACAAATTGTAAAAGTCTTCACGTAAAACATAATTAATAGTATCAGTTGTCTCTACTGAATCTATATATCTAATACAAAGAGTCAATTGCTCTATGCGTGATATGTCGGTAGTTTCGTCAACGAGAACCGAAAACGACTTCGCTGCATTAATTTTACAAACTAAATTATCTTAAATTATTTTCCCACAAATCTTAATAAAAATTATTTTGTATACTAGGACTTATGTACATAGCGTTTAAAGACTGATTTTCAATATGATTAATTAATTGTTTGTCTCCGCATGAAATTCGCATACACAACAGTGCTCTAAAATTACCATCATTATGATCAGGTTCAACAATATTTAAATCAAGAGGACCCGAATCATTTCGCCCTCGAAGTGCTAACTCTTGTCGGCCACAAAAAATAATTGTTTTTATAATTGGAACGAGTTTTTTTCTATTTTCAGAAATTTGTAGAGCTCTTGCGGAATCGAGTTGTTGTCGAATATCTGGTTGAAGTTTGGTATACGTGTTAATAAAATTTTCACCAAATATTACACTACTTTTATGAAATTGTGTTGTGTTATGATGAAATAAAGTTTCAATAGCTTTTTTCCAATTATTAAATGGCTTATTAACTAAGATTCCCAATTGTTGATGATTTCCCTTTCCTCCGAAATCCCTGGCAAATAAAACACAAAACGTGCACATTGCTCCTTGTTCGCCTATTGTTGAGTAAGCAAGCCAAGAAAATCGTTTAAACCAATTAAACTGGAATTTTAAATTTCTTTTTCCAACTATGGGAAATTTATAAGTTTCATCGGGTGTCCATTTATTTACTAATAATTTATACTTCAATTCGTTACTTACAGTTTGATTCAAATATTTCCCAATATCATAAATATTAACGTTTGAGGTATATATTTCATTGTTCAACTCTGGACATAAACTTGATGTATGTGGTGTGTCTTCGACTTCATTTTCCAATAAATTTAATTTAGGCTTTTTTATAAAGAAATTATTCATCATAGTGTTTTGTCTTTTTGCCATTTCAAATAAATAAATTAAACACTTCGTAAATCGTAGCACTCTAAAACGTCAGAACGTAAATCAAATGTCAACTAAATATTGGAAATGAATATTGCCCGTGAAAAAGTTTTAACTATTATCAAAGACTATTAAGATAAGATACAGTACTATATAATACTAAGAAATAGTTCTTTGTCGATTACACATTCTGGTGGTAATGTATTATACATATATACCTATGTAGTAGGTACCTATAATATTATCAAGAAATCCAGCTGATAGGTACACCCGAAGTGAAGTTATTTTTAAGTTTATAACGTAGACCATAGCTGTCATTCGTATATGCACGTATCAACGTTTATCGATTATTCTAGACTGAAATAGTTATTTTATTACGACATAAAATAACGAGAAAAATTTCGGGGGGGGGGGGGTTGACCCCCCACCAGATACGGCCTTGCATGTAAGTATTAATACCAACATGTTTTCTATTGAAATAGGCCCACTTTTCTGCTTTCTGTGAATATGTACCTAGTCTTAAAGTACTTTCCTAAATCTGCTGTATCTTCATCATTTATAAGATCATCTAATACCTTTTGCAGCTCAATAACAAAATTGTTTTCGTCAGTTTTGTATAATAAAGCTTTTAAAGTTATGAATACAATATTTTGTTTTTCATTTGAGTGAATCTTTCATACATTTTTTGCCCAGTTCCTTAATACATGCCAAGTACACAATAGCTGTTTGCCTGCAGGTCTCATTACAGTAGGGTGACCATACGTCTCGTTTAAAACGGGATTGTCCCCTTTTTGATCATCATGTCCCGTTGTTCCAACAAACATCAAACTTTTTTGACGCTTTTTGTCAAGTTTTTAAAGATGATCCCGTTTTAATCCCGGTATCTCAATATTGTTTATGAAAAAAAAAAGTTAATTAAAGAAATAAATACCTACAAAACAATAGTATATAGAACTACGGTTTAAAATTTGAAGTTTGATAGTTTAAATATAACAGTTTTTGTGGAACGAGAGTTGAGTGTGATGAACAATAATTTTTTGTCAACGATAAGCATGAAACATATTAATATTATATAACATATTTTTTCAGTGTATTTTGTCAGTTATGTTTAGTATACACAATTAAATTTACTAATTCATTATGAGCCAGCATAACCTAATATTTTCCAACGACATACCTCGTCTGAACTTAGTGGCGTAGTAATAAATTGTATTCAGGTTTATTTTCCTCCTATTTTCGAAAATATTTGAGATGTAGCTAATTGATAATAAATAACAGCAATCTAAACGAATGAAAATATTGACGATGTAGTTGTAGAAAATATTAGGTAATGTACTAATGTACGAACACTTCTAACTGTAATGTCTGTCTTGGTCACTGCGCGTGTCGTCTCTTCTATTTTATAATTGTTGTTAGTGTTGTTACATTTGGTTTTTTTTAAATGCCAAAGAGGATATACACGTTCAACTCATTTTTAAAAACGGAATTTACTTTCCTTAATCAATCTGAAGAAATGGGCAAAGGCTGTATTTTAGATCGAGCATGGATGTCTGAACGATATAAAACAGCAAATGGAAAAGAAAAAGCACTTGTTGGCCATATCCAGTGCTTCAAAAAGTGACAAGGTAACATCATATTTAATTAAACTAGGACCATCTGGCTTAACCAGTGAGGGATTAAAAATTGCAGCAGAAGAGGGTATGTTTGCATTCCACTCAATAGTACACAACCATTCTTTTAGGTCAATGGAATGTACTACATCTCTAATAAAAAATTGCAAGGAAAAAAGTTTTCTTGTACGCGTACTAAGTGTGAATCAATTATTCTGAATGTATTATATCCTTTCGCAATGAATCAAATAATAGAAGAACTAAACGCAGTTGATTTTGCAACATTTCTGATTGATACTGACACGGTACGCAGCGGCAACCAGTACAAAGTACAAGTACCAAAACGACCGGTCTACGCTTTTGACAACCGCCACCACGGGCTACGACATCGCCAACTCTCGCACTACGACACAAAGGCAAGGCGAGACGGGAAGGCAAGTTGCGCAAGACGAGTACCGGCCGCCGGCGGTTCGCTCTCTCGTCCGCCGACCGTCCAAAAACGATCACGCGTCGTCACGTCATTGTGTAAAGAAAATACCCTAGAACAGGAGTGGCCAACTTTGATAGACCCGCGATCGACCTCCGAGTTTTTCTAGGTGGTCGCGATCGACCAGAAAAAAAAAAAAAAGGTTGTCAATAAACAAAAAATATATTATGTGTACAGGCGTTGTTACACTTATTTTATTACTTTTTATTTACAATATAAATTCACAGTTTAACACTATAACACTACACGTATTTTAATATATTTGATTACAAATTATTATTTTTAACTTATTACTATTTACTACTATAACTATACTACTAATTTTATTATCATTACTATTATTATGTTTATTTAATCATTCAATGAGATGTTTGTGTTTGCATTTGATTTGATAATTTCACAAACTCTGGGGTGTATGATGACAATGGTAATCTCAAGCTATCTTCAGAATGCATATCACTATATCAGTCAAACGTGATCGGGCCTTACTTTTGGTTTGAAGCAAGTACGAAAAGGCCGATTCACATAGATATGTCGACCCAAAGCAGGAATATACTAACTTAGCACATTGTCTTAAATTGTGAAATTCTTAATTGCTCACCAAGCGACAAAAGTTATTTTCTGACGATCTAGCTTTTAAGTAGACGTTGCATCGCATATTGATCATCTCATCCTCAAGAGATACTTCGTCAATTTGAAACAACTGTGCTGCTTTTATTCGTGGGATATACAAAGATACACAAATTGTTCAAAACTTTAAGAAAATGCCAAAGGGTGTCGCGATTGACTTGAATTCATCTCGCGATCGACCGGTTGGCCACCCCTGCCCTAGAATATCCCTACATTTCATGTAGATACATAATAGTGTTTTCTGTATCACGAATAAACGAATTTAACAATACTTCAATACTTCAAATAATAAAAATTTGAAAATTTTCCCCATCCTCAATCGATATTTCGATCCTAAAACGAGTTAAAATTAAAGTGCTTGAATTCACAAATTTGAAATTTTAACAAAACATCAATTCTTACACAAAATTATTGCTTTTTCTCTCGATAATTGTAATACCAATTTTGGAGGTGCTGCAAGAAAAGGAATGAAGAATGTTTTTACGAATCTAAACAATAATTTAAAAACTAATATTTGTGGAATTGGTTGTGCAGCTCATATTTTACATAACGTTATGCAAACAAGTACTGATATTTTACCAATTGATGTCGAATGTATAGTAAACAAAATATTTCAATACTTTCATATTTATACTGTCAGAGTTGAAGAATTAAAAGAATTTTATGATTATACAAGTACTCATTACAGAAACGTATTTGGAAGTGTAAAGACACGGTGGCTATCCTTACAACCAACAGTTTTGAGAATTATTGAAATGTATTCTGTATTAAAATTATAATTTGACTCTCAGGATAAATGCCCCACCATTTTAAAATCATTTTTTACCAATCCTGTTTCAATCATATGGTTTTATTTCATACAAAGTCAGTTAAAAGTCGTTTGTGGTACAATGTTAAGAATAGAAGGCGATAATATATCTGCATGTGAAGTATCGGAAGAGTTAGAAATACTATGTGGAAAAATAAAAAATAGAAAAACTCAACACTTTTAAATTTCTAATGTGAAATCACTACTCTTAGAATTAGAGACACAAAATATACTCACAAAAAAAAACAATTTTTTAAAACAAACTGACCTATTTTTGTTGTATGTTAAAAAGTGGGAAAATCCTTTTGAAAAAATAAAAGTATTTCGTTGGGTAAAATTAATTGCCCAACATGGGGTGAAATTCAATAAAGCTTAACATTTATTTTGCAAAATAATAACAAACAACTGGAATGTGGATGAAGATAATATTTTTGATGAGTATAATCATGTAGTACATGTAATAAATGACAATTTAAAAGAATGGCAGAATAATAATATTTGTGTTGAAGAAATATGGTGTGGTGTCTACACAATTTTAAAAAATAAATATAAATTTATCAACAACTTTTGGAAGATTGTAGCATATTCTCTAGCAATGCCAGGAACTAATGCAGCAATAGAGAGAATATTTTCTATTACAAATTATGGACGGACGAAAAAAATCGTTTTCATGTACCTACTATCAAAGCAATTATAATTATCAAAAATATTCCTGTAATGATTTTTATAACTTTTTGTTAACTCAACCAAAACTATTAAAAGCAATTGGTTCATAAGAAAAATATGAAACCAAAGATTGATATAGAAACCTAAACTAACCAACAAGACGTGTTTTATTAAAATCTATTCAATATTATTCAACATTACCTATATTGTTTGTATAATGTAAAATTTATTAATAAATATTGGGTTTTTTTTTTTTAAGAGTAGGTGTCTACCTAAAACTGTGTCCCGTTTTTTTTTTTTTATAAAAATGGTCACCCTACATTACAGCATTCCATGCGTTGTAAAATACCGGTTCGTCATAAGACATAACAATTTTTGCATTAATATAAATCACCTATAACATTTAAACAATATTAATACTGAACAAACATTTTATTAGGACCGATACTTTGCAGTAGTGACTGAAAAAATTTGTAATAATAATACATACATGTCCACAGAAACATCAAAAGTAAAAACAAATACTTTAAGCTAAATCACTGAGTACATAAAAACAATAGTTAGTAATAATAATTGTTAACATATTATATATAATGTAATTATAAATTAATACAGTGGATTCCGCTTAATGTGGGCACGTTGGGACCAGTTCTGTTTGCCGACATTAGGTGGTTGCCCATAAAAACCGAAATTAGTTAAAAAAAAAAAAAAAATTATAATACAAAAAAGATTTTATTTTTATTATCATATACTTATATAAATTTTTTTTTTCTTTAGGGAGAGATCTTTTCGAGACATATTGTACGTATTGTCACGTTGAAATTCATGTTACAACTGAAATGCTGTTATTGACGCATTGCAGAACGTGTGCCGTCTATCGCTTTATTTTTATCGCATCTAATAACATTTACACACATCAAAATCCCATTAAGGTTTAAATGGCATAATGATTTTTATTACTTTCGATAAATACAATCTTATGGATATGACGAAATCCGATTAAATTAGTCGTTTTTAAATACATATGATTATTGTACATATTGTGTGTATTCTAACGCTATGATAAAATAAAATTACCCACATAAACCGAATCGAGTGCCCATATTACGCGGTTAGATTTAACATTGTTAATATACAATTGTATTGGGACCAGACCTGTTTGCTCACAATAAGCGGATGCCCATATTAACCGGTGCCCACAATAAGCGGATTCCACTGTATACCTTCTATAGCATTAAAATTTAACAT
Organism: Macrosiphum euphorbiae; assembly: GCA_949089665.1. Classification (NCBI taxonomy): domain Eukaryota; kingdom Metazoa; phylum Arthropoda; class Insecta; order Hemiptera; family Aphididae; genus Macrosiphum; species Macrosiphum euphorbiae. The sequence goes on along the minus strand of CARXXK010000002.1, from coordinate 46,910,639 downwards.
GTTGGGCTCGATATTAATGTTATGAGATTTTAAATGCCCAATAAATCATTTTATAGATGGAAATGATTTTGTGCAATTTGTATATGAACATAACGTATTACTATGCTGACCATATAAACGAGTCTTAGTGTGTTTTATTATATTGGACTTCAAATCAAATGATGCATCGCAGTAATTACAATAACATACATTTTTAACTTTCGTAGTATCTTTATGTTTTGTTCTTAAGAGGACGCCACACCGAAAGCGAAACGTATACAACGACCGAGAGAACGCGCTGTTAGGTGTTTTCGCGATCCGCAAGCCGCTTAAGCCGCGCCCACTACTCACAGTCGGCGGCTGGCCGACAATTTTGCTCATTCGGGAGCGATGTTTATTATTTTATCAACCTTCGTCTGTGGCGGATCACGTAAATATAAAATGCATACACGTATATTATACCGCATTACCGCCGTAATATTTTTAATATTCGAGCGTACCTATACGCGGCTTTTATTTATTGCATTATTAAATACTTACTTCGTAAAAAATGTATTAAATACAGTAAATAATATCTAATATATAACTGTAACCTAAACTAGTATTACCTAAATATCTAAATATTATATTTTAGTAGGTTAATTAAATGAATATATATTATTTTATGTTATACTGTTACCACATAGGTATATTTTTTAGATTACATTTCTTGCGTATCTCTAACATTTCTAAAACATTTTTCACACATCAGTCACCTATTATTATTTATAAGGTTCTACCTTTCTACCTATCCTACAATAATTTGAAACCTACGATTTACTAATAAGTAATAACAAAGATATTATGAATTACGCGTGTATTCGATAATATTATATTTATTAGTATGTAATTAATAAATAAAACTCTTGCTTACTTTAATATGCATACCGATACCAATACAATAAAACAAAATTTTTTGAAAGGAAATAAATTGGTTATGGAAATATAATTAGATACAGTTCATAATTCAAGTAATAACTAATAAAATTAGGTATTTCTTATTTTTTATTTATAAAACTTAATGTAGGTACCACACTACTATTTATATTACTTGGCTTTATCTCGGTCTCGTATATCACTTTTTAGCATTCTAGTTGGGTAAAGTGGTTGTACTATTTCCGATAGTAAACATTGTCAATAAAATCTAAAACAAATAACATTAAAAATATTTTATATTACAATATTATAGTATAAGTCTTAATTGTAATCATTAATTATACATTTATACTTCACTTACGCTTTGAGTTTATGAACCATTTTAGATTCCCAAAATGTAGAATTATAAAGAATAGTTTCGATGTTTGTCCAATTATTTGTATGCACAACAAAATAACACAATTTTCGACGACTGATATGTAATTGCCCATCATTTGGTAGTAATATGCATGTTTCAGTTTTTAATTTTATTTCTTATTCACAAGACTGCAGTATTGTAAATAAAAGCATAATAACATATATATTATATATATATTGCTAATTATCATTACATCATATTTCATTATAACATACAAATAACTTACAAGATTATTGTTGACCTCTTCTATAGCACTAGTAGTATCTTTAGCAACATATGGGCATTTGATTTCTACTACAGCATCGTTTTCAATTAAACCATCTATAAAAAAAAAAATATCGGTTAAAATATTTAAAAACATGTAAGGATATATTATTTTTTATCAAAATACATGGCAATAAAAAACATGATTTACCAGGACTCGTTGCTTAAATATGGATCATTAGGATCAATGATCAAACCAACAAATTCAATTTTATTTTTTATAATTAATTCCGCTTTTTTACGTGCTATGTCTTCTACTTCTCGTCCGTATTTTAGCGATTTTAACTGAGCACTTGGGGCGTAAAGTATGTTATATACATAATACTGTATTTTTGCATGATGTGTTGGCACGCATTTTAAAAATTTGTCCAAAACGTGATGCTGTAAGTCGTATTTTTCTTTCATAAAACCATTTTTCGTTGTCACTTTGATCTCGGGTATCGATTTCAACTTGCTCAAAATTGACATCATTCAATGATGTAAGAAACATTAATTTTTTGGTTTCCAATTCTTCTGCTGACAAAATTGCTAAGAGAGGTTCAGCTAAACCATAATCGGCATCTGGTCCATATGAACGCGGTTTCTGGTACCTCCGCTCATCCGGAAATAATTGTATTTTATTTTTCGTGTTTTTTCGAATCTGATCAATATTTTTCATAAACTTTTTTCCAAATATCCCTATAAAATGATAATAATAAAAAAGTGGGCAAGTAGGCAAATACTCTGATGCAAAGTAGGTGTCGACTGTATCTCGACATTTGTCATTGAGAATATGTAACTGTGATAAAAAGCAACATTTTAATTCAACGATAAATTATTGTATACAATAAAAAGAAACTCTTAGTGGAAACAGCCTATCTTTTTTTTGTAATCAAACGATTAGTATAAAGTATAATATAAAAAAAAAGTAGTAGGCACCCTCACACATACTTGGATGAGATACTATTTAAAAGTACTTCCAGTACATATTCCAGATAATTAAAAAAAAAGTATTTGGAATACTTAAAAAAAAGTATTCCAAATATACCTTAAATGCGATTTATACGGAAAAATAATGAAATATTTTATAAAATGTTATTGAACGTTAAAAAAGTAGGTAAATATTCAAAAAATACTGTATTTAAAATATTTGTAAAAACTAAAAAGTAGTTAAAAATTTGGAATACTATCTAAGTCTGCCTATACATTATTTATTTATCAAATATACTAGTGAACAAACTAACCTGGACTATTATTATTTGCCATTTTCTTATGTATTTTTCGTAAAAACTGATTGGCATTGAATGAAATCACCGCTGCTTCAACTCTCGTGTTATAACTTCTACGACCTGAAAAGTTCAATCTTTTTCCCGCCACATGCTTATTTATAATTGCATTGAATTGCTCGCATATATTATGTTTTGTTTTCAATTAGGCTCTCTGCATTTAGTACTAATCTGGAAATGCAATTTTTCATTTCTCTCAATAAACCACCATTTTCGGCTTCTGGGATTAAATTTATTTCAGAGTTCGATTTTGACCCGGTACAAAAGTAAGCCGCACAATTTGAATTTTGTCCTAATCGGTGATATAGACCAGTGGTTTTCAACCTGGGGGTCGCGAATGATAGGTTTGGGGGTCGCCAAAAATAATAGATGAAATGATTTTTCCATTTTATTTAAAAATAAAATAAAGTTAATTTTTAATTTTGTTTTATATAGAGAATTATAGATTATAGAACATGCTGAGGAGCGTATAATCTTAATTTCTTATATATTATCTTATCGATAGCGGATATGGATTATTAAATTGTTCGTAACTCGTATCGTATACATAGGTATATTTGAACAATTTCAGTCGCAAATATTTATAATAATCAGTTCCTACTTAGGTGTCATTCGTGCAGTACATGTATCTCACGCGCATAGGCGGTACTAGACCCTCTTGGCAGGGGGGGCCAGAAAATATTTAAACTATCTAACTATATGTTGGGAAGGGGGGGGGGTCGTTAATGGGTGACTTCCCCTTAACCCCAATAAAACCCCTTCTAATTTACTCATTGAATAATTTTGTAAATAAAAATTATAAATATAAATAATAAAAACATTTAAATTTAAAAAAAAACTATTTATATTTTACTATATTAGTCCAAATTTTTAGGCTAGTAATACCTCATACTAAAAAAAATAACATGAATTTTTGTACAGTATATTTTATTATTTATTATAACTCCATGCGTCGCTAAGCAAATTTCGTATGGAAAAAAAAATATATATATTTTTTTAGAGTTAGGAAACCGAGATTTAAGGAATTATGTATTAATACAGGTACGGTTCGCAGGAGGGGCAGTTGCCTACTCTACCACCCTCGTAGTACCGCCTATGCTCACGCGATATAAAGTACGAAAAGTACACGAAAGTACACGAAAAAAGTTGGGATGGATAAGAAATCCATTTTCTATTAATATAAATGAAATGAATTCTGAATTAAGTTTAGTTATGAACGAGGAATTAATTGAGTTATCTGCCGATGAAAATCTGCTTACCTATAAAATTTAATGAAACTACAAGTGATAAATTTTGGATTTCTATAAAATCAGAATACCCAGAATTGTCAAAAGTAGCTGTATCAACACTTCTGCCATTTGCAACCACTTACCTTTGTGAAACGGCGTTTTCAGCTCTTACAGTTATAAAAAACAAATATCGGACAAAATTAAACTTAGAATCAGATCTAAGAGTTGCAGTCTCTAATATAAAACCTAATATGGAAACAATCATTTCAAAAGCTCAAGCTCAAGTATCCCATTAACAACAGTTTATGTATTATGTATTTTTTTTTATATTTAAATTTATTGTATATGCTTGTATTGTTTTAAAATAATGTTGTATTATGAATTAATTAAATTTTTAAGTGTAAATTAATCAAAATCGTATAACAAATAAATATTTTTTCAGTAATTAAATCAAATTTTGATGAATAAAACAACATTTTTTTTGAAGGGGGTCGCAGTACAAAAAAAATAAAAATGGGGGGTCGTGACCCAAAAAAGGTTGAAAACCACTGATATAGACAATTGTCTAAATCTTTTCGAAGGCCTATGAAATATTTGAAAAATGGTTGAATGGTTTGGCATTGATGAATATACACAGTGATATAATGATAGACCCCGATGAGGTCCTAAATAAATTAGCGACCAAAACAAGAAGACTACGGTTGATGTAAATTGTAATGTAATTAAAATATTTTTTGACTTTAAATGTTTTAAATAATGAACAATAAAATTTAAAATGATATGTTTTATGTATAGACCCAAACCGTACCCCCCCCCCCCCCAATTGAAAAATCCTGGCTACACCACTGTGCCTAACATTGATTCCATTTTATTAGTTTTTTAATTTTATTAGTTTCCCATTGAAACTCTCTAATTTGTTATTTGTTTTGTTCATGAAATTCCCTGTCATGTAAGTCATGCCTATAACCCATTCATCCCTTATTCCATGCCAGTTTTTATTATAATATTCGATGACAGTTTCTGGTGCTACAGTCTTCAGGTGCTGATATAAATTGTTATATTCCAGTTCTGACTTACAGTAAATGATATTTTGAATGATTTCTTTTACAGTGTCCCTTTCATTGGGCGTGATATTCCGGTTATCACACGTAATTTCACGATTAAATGTTCTTAGTGTATGGAACAAACATATTGTGAGTGCAGTATTAGGAAAGACTTGCTTAATAACATTTCTTTCTTCCATGTCCTTGTACCCGTGGTTTAGCCGATATTGGGTTATATTTTTTGAAAGTTTCAAAAAACCAGCACAGGGTTATTTCTTCCTCATTCAATAGTAATCCAATTGCTGCTATTTCACTCTAAAAACATTATCGGAAAATTATTAGTATTTACTTGATATTATATAATTTTGTAATAATTTAAAATTGTAATAAAATATTAAAATATTACTTCAGGATATGCTTCGAATGATTCAGTCATAAAACTGTCCTGTATAAAAATACCATTGAGGTTATTTTCCTCATCTGTTGATATTTCAACAGAACAATTATAATTAGTCTTTAATTTATTGACAGTTTCAACTAAATTGTTGTTTGAATAATTTTTTTATTTAAAACATAAAATATTAATAGTTAAAGAAATATTTACTCTGAAAAAAACCACTGAATTGAATTATAATTCTTTCTTACTGCCTGTAGTATGTATGTTTGATAAATCTTTCAAGGTAACAATTTTTCCACTTTCATTCATTATTTTATGTTGGATCATTTTTTTATTTGCCTTAAGGTCCATTGGCTCCAATACAATTGCCTTACTTTCGGGTGTGATTTTTCTTTGATTAGGAAGATGACTATATAATACCTGGGAAACCTCATGATTGTGGTCCTCTGTCATTTTTGTTATTACCAGGGCTTTTCCATCGTCTGACGCTTTCAAATATATGCCAGCTTCACAGCCTTGGCGCATTGGACTTTAAACATTTTAATATTTTAAATTTTGGCTTTTACAACTTAGTAATAAATATTTAGTTGCTACTTGCTAGTAACTAAGTAATAAAATAAATGTACTTACGATGTGGAACGTTGGTTTAGAGTATTTTTATGTATTTTTAACTCTTGAGGAATAATTGCTCGCAAAATATTGACCAAAATCTGCAGTATCTGTATTATTTTTTAAATCATCAATGACCTTTGTTAGTTCTATGTAAAATTTGTTTTCATCAGTTTCATACATTAAAGATTTTAACGATTTATACACCATAGATTTTTTTCTTGTGAGTGAATTTTGGCAAGGTTTTTACTCAAATTTCTTAGTACGTGCCAAGTACATAATAGTTGTTTAGAAACCTGACCTATAATAGATTGCCATGCGTTGTAAAATGCAGGTTCATCGTCAGACGTAAATACATTTTCTTTGATAAGTCCTACTACACGCTGGATGCATTCAAAAAATAATTTATATGTAGATGTATCTAATTTATTTGTAAAACAGAATGCAACAGGAAAACCATTTCCATAATTGTCTACTTCAAGTAAAGTATACAACTGAAAGTTATAACTGTTTAAACTGTGTTCCGTCTATACATATTTTATCACATCCAAATTTTTTTAACATTTCAGCTTGGTATTCAGTCATTAAAATTAAACAAAAATCATCCCGAATCAAATGTGTTGTGGAATCTTCTCCTTGATGCTTAAAATATAACACTGGATTTGTCTCACCTTTTTCTTTTATTTTCTCTACCCACAGGCGAACACTAACAAAATCAAATAATTTTCATTCATCTTTGTAGAAAAATTATCAATTTTAAAATCACGTTTAATATTATGTAAATCTCGTTTTTCTAATAAATGGATTCTTTTAAAATCAGTTATAGTAGCAGAATTTCCAACGTCATTTAAAACTCGTTGAACCGTGTTACACCCATACCTAGTTTTCCTAAAACAATGTAAACATAAATATTTTTAAACTGTGATTAGGATAAGCTACAAGTAAAAATGTATTTATCCTAATACTTTTTAATTTTTAATGTGTACTCAAAAGTAAATCAATCATATTTTTTGCATTTTATTATAAGTACCTGCTAATTCACATCTGTCTTCAGCATGTAATCTTTGTTTCTCTATTTCATTATCATGAAATAAATGAGTACTGGTTTATACCGTCAAAATATTTTCAAAACTTGGTAGTTAATAGAAAATGAAAATATAAACATTCGGTGAAATTTTCATGTATCTACAATTATTCGTTTTTGAATTACAAAAAATAACAAAATCGCTACATGAGAAATCGAGTGAATATCCAAGCATGTAATCTTTGTTTCCCTATTTCATTATCATGAAATAAATGAGTACTACAAAAGGCTGGAACCCGACTGAGCACGATTGACCTTTTTCACAACCCGATTGAGCATGGTTGGAATCAAACAATAGGAACCCAAAAAAACCCCAAAAACATTACGATTGAGCACGAAAATAGGTGCGACGTTGCCATTGTGTATCGTAGAATATTATTTTTAAAAAATAAGATACATTTGAATGTAAATGTTTATAAATAAAAATCTTTTATTGGATTTTAATCACATATTATTACATATGTACGTCAGTTAGTTTATTATATTATATTATATTACAATATTACAATTACAATTTATTCCGGTAAATACTGAATATAAAAATATATAATATAAAAAAAATTAAATAAAAAAATGTTGAAAAATACCAATCAAAATGAATTAAAAAATAAAAATTTAAATTTTTTTCCCTAAATACTTATTTCCAATTTTAAATAAGTATTTAAGTAAGTCATCAACATTTTTTAATGCAGAGTACTCCTGATAAGCCTTTATAGTGAAGTTTATTTTTTGGTTTTCGATAACACTAATTTTTTTATGATTATTACTTGCTATGGATTGAATTTTCGTGATCGTTTCAGCCTGAGTTTCCTGTAACACTATAATAACCAAGTGTATATGTGGATGTGCTTTGTAAAATTGGGAATTGTATGTCCTGTGGAAACTTTCAGCTGCATTAGTTGTTCTAAAAAATACAAATTGGAGAATTAAAAATGTATCTATGTCTATCATAAAATTTATAGATTCCGTATAGATACCTTGGATTATACGATGGTTCCTCAGCCCATATATTTGGAGGAAATTGAGATCCGTCATCAATGTAATTATTAAAAATATAATCGGAAAATTCTGTGCAAGCAATTTCATCTGGACATACACTGATAAGTTCGACAAATGCATCAGCTACTTCATGACTCGGAAGAAAAGCCAATCCAAAAAACACTTTTAACCAATTTCCAAGAGCATCGTCTTTTTTTGTATATGCTAATCTGAGTACAGGGTCACTGTTTATCTGTAATAATAATAAACTAATTTAATTTAATAGTTACTAATTTTATTAGTTTTTATTTTATACTTACTTTCCTCCACCATGATTGCCCTAAATGAAATCTGCATGATAACAATTGGACATCTTCAAAAACTTCAGAAGCGGCTTGGTGAGCTGCTTTTTTGAAGTCAACATGTAATTTTTGTAATTTGAACTCAGTTTCATTACATTTCATACACAATTCTTTAAGAAATAACCAAATTTTTTTATACATCTCTTTCGATTTCTCAAACAAAAAAAAATAAACTAAAGGCAAATAATACCCATTTTTAAATCCGTGTATTGTATATAACTGCATAAAATATTTAGGAGCGTAATTGAATGTACCATCGGCAAATAAATCACTGCATTTTGTTGTCATAAATTTTAGGTTGTCGTCGCTAGTAATACATACAAAACTATCATCTTCAGGAATATGTATAAATTGCTGTCCATTAAACATAAAATCAGATTGAGTTTTTATTAAATTTAGCTGCAAAAACATGTCTTCTCGTGACTTAGGTAATTCAGGAAGTGTATTTCTTCGTCTATCATAAATAGCCTTTCGAACTGTTTTCAAATCTTTATGGACAATGGACGTTAGTTCAGTATTACGGAGGAGTTCATGTCTAATTAATTTAAGAGGTTGAATTGACATAGATTCTTCAGCTCGTCGTTTGCAATTTTCTCGTAATACTTGCCTTTGAATTTTATGTACTGAATTTCCGTCATGATGATGTTGTCCATTTGATTGCAGTACAATATTTTTCTCTTGGCCAGAATAGATTGTTGCGGTACAATCATTTTTTGTGCATCGCCATTTCAACAATTCACCATTTTTCCTGGACCCAATAAACCTGTACTTGAAAGCTCCAACATTTGCCAACCCTTTACCTCTCTCGGATAAAATAATTTTTATTTCCTTATTTTCCATCGTAAAATTTTTTACACTACCGCACTACGAGCACGAGGCAACAGAACAGACTGACTGTGACCAAGTCTTATTTACAGCATAGGTACATACAATAACAGTTAATCACAATTTAGTGCAATCGTTGTAGATAAAATTGTGGTTTCCTATCTATCCCAGTTATTTTCAACTTCCGTGGGTATACCTACCCATCGATCGATAGCAAAATCATTAACCTATTGGTAATATCTACACAACATACGTAAGTACTAGTGAAAATCTGACAACGTTGTACACAATATTTTTTTTTTATCGTGCTCAATCGGGTCGTCTAAAAGGTCGGCCGATAACGACCATGCTCAATCGGGTATCACCGCTACAAAATGCTATCTGAAATTGGACTCCATTTTTGTATACTTTTATGTATGATGGACAAACCTTTCCAATTTTTACTGATCCACTACTTTTAGGATTCCTTTGACCCTTAAATATAAAATGTAACTAATATTTTAATAATATAATTTTAGTTTATACGTTTTAAATTCATGAATCGTTTATTTCAAGTAGAAAAAGTGGTATTACCTTGCTAGCTAATCTTGGATGGTATGACCGATGACAAATATAATATGTGTATTCTACATTATGGTGAGTTTTGGTAGATGTTCTTTGAACATATTGACAAATATTAGTGTCTTCAATATTGGTTTTCCATTTCTTAAATTCTAAACCAAATAATTGTTTTGACAATTTTTATTTTTATTATTGGTTATTATTTATTTGTAAAATTTTTAATAAATCAGGATACCTTCTATAGCAGGGGTCGGCGGCAACCTTTTCAACCACGCGGGCCATATTTTTTTCAATTTTTCATCAAGGGCCACATTAAAAAAAAAATTACATATTATGATATAATACTTATAATTGTATTGCTGTTATATTTGATTATTTTACATAGAATAATGAGAGTAAAAAAACAAAAATGTTACTGGAAAAATTGCATTTAAGAAAAAATTGTAAAGTTGTAAATTAATGCGATTTTTGTGTCTGCAGTTTATTACTTAAATTTTCGATATCAGCTTGCAGACTTGTTGTTGAGACTCGTTATACAGCTAGTAAATGTTCATCACTAAGGCGTGAAGAGTGCTTACTTTTTCTGTACTTCATAATGGAAAATGTCTGCTCACATATATATGTACTTTCAAACGACGAACAGTAGGGCTAATGACATCATTAGGTGGCAAAAATACCTTTTATCTAATCTAACTATCTTATCAAATAATTATATATAATTGGTAGAGGAGTTCATATACTATCTAAAACTAGTTTCGTGTATTTGTTGACGCTTAAATTTACTTAGTTTCGACAATCGTAAAGAAAGTTCCAAAGTATATAATTGACATTTCACAATATAACTAACTATTAAAAGAAGTACTTTTTTTTAACAGAGCCTTGTAACTTTAAAGTGCATCAACTTCAAATCATTATGGAGTCAATAGCAACAGGTCAGTTACATTATGTTAATCCCATAATTATTTTAGATTTTAGATTAGACGTGTAAATTACATTTAAACATAGTGAAATAATACTATGTCATTCTCTTATGATTTCATAATATTGATATAAAGATTAAATTCACCTAGGATTCTTTCCGAGCTGTAATTTTTGCAAAATATAATACCTAAAAAAGTAATCTATCATATCAACAAAAAAAAATTTGGACATATTTGCACTATTTAGTTCAAGTAGCTTCAGAATATGGATTCACATTACAATTTCATACGAATATTTCATATAATGATATTTTGTGTTATTGTTAATTCATTATTTGCTTCCGTGTAAAAATAATTATTTAATAAATGAATCTTGTTTCCTATTAAAATATGTGCAATTTAATAACTAATCAAAAAAATAATAATTCTTTTAGGATCGGGCAGTACTGACATTTTTCTGACTCGTAAATTTTTGTATCAAAAATTGAACAAATCTGGTCAAAGTAAATTGGATGATCAAATTTTATTTAAAAAAAAAATATTTAGAAAAACGAACCAACTGCCCAGAGTCTAAAAAATCAGAACTACATAAAAAGATATCATACTTCATTTCTGATTTAAAAAAAAAGTGGTCAAGTTCTTATAGGATGAAGGAAAAATTTGAGACTAAAAACTCTGTTTGGTTAGAAACATCACTAGGTTTCCCAAATTATAAACTTTCTTCAAGTATTTCTGAAGTAGGTAGACCAAATATAAGCTTTATTTTGGCATCAGAAAGAACTAAACGGTTGAAAACTCAATATTTGAGGACTTCAACTTCTACCGATGAATTGTGTCATACAGGCATACAGCACATATGAGTTTGCGTGCATCAGGTAAAACAGATACGGCAAATTTGGTAAAAGAAGTTACCAGTACAACGCCTAAACGTGCTACTCGTTATAAAATGGCTTTTAACAAATGGGAGACGTCCAAACGCATTGAGTTGGCATCAGAAGAAGCATTATCTATGTTTGTAGAAGCTGAACTTCATCAATATAATATCATAAGAAACAAAGATAAAGAACGATTCCCATCATGTAAAAAAATTCAACTAGTCAAAAAAAAATGTTACCCAAAAAAGCAATATATTTCAATTACTAATTCAACAGTTGATATAAAACTGCAAGGATTATTAGATCACACAATTTTACGCCTTATGAAAACTCAACATGAATTGATTGAAAGACAAGAACATTTGCAAAAATTGTGTTTAATTACTAAGGGGGGGTTCGACGGATCGTCTGGTCATTCAGAATATAAACAAAAGTTTGTAAACAGTTCCACTAATGATGCAAGTATTTTTTTGTCTTCGCTGGTACCTCTAAGGCTCATATCTGGTGATCCTCATTTACCAATACAGCAACAAATTGTTCTTTGGAATAATTTGAGGTCTTCATCAACAAGATATTGCCGTCCTATTAGATTTCAATTTGCTCATGAGACAACGGACCTTGCTAAAAAAGAGAAAGAATATATAGAAAGCCAAATACGTGAATTAGTACCCACGTTATACGAAATAGATGGCCGAAGAATTGAAATTAACCACACATTATTATTTACAATGGTTGACGGTAAAATATGCAATTCATTGACAGAAACAACTTCAACCATAAGATGTTTTTTTATGTAATTTAACATCGAAAGGACTTCAATAATATTGAAAAGTGCAAAGCAGCAAAAATAGTATGCGAGTCTGCATTAGAATTTGGTATGTCAACACTACACGCTTGGATACATTTCTTCGAATGTCTATTACACGTAGCATATAAATTACCATTAAAAACATGGCAAGCTCGTGGCGAAGAAAACAAAAAACTTAACGAAACCACCAAAAAAGTAATAAGGGAAAAATTTAAAAATCAACTTGGATTAATAGTTGATAAACCGAAACCTGGGTATGGAAACATTAATGATGGCAATACGGCTAGACGTTTTTTCGAAAATACAGATGTATCAAGTAGTATTACTGGAGTAGATGTAGAAATAATCAAAAGATTTCGAAATATTTTGAAAACTATGGCTAGCGGATATACAATAAATCTAAAACTGTTTGAAGAATATGCTCTAAAAACGGCACAATTATTTGTAGAAAAATATCCCTGGTATAACATGTCACCTACTATACATAAAGTATTAATTCATGGACCAACTATAATAGATAAAGCAATACTCCCTATTGGGCAGTTAGGTGAGGAAGCCCAGGAGGCAAACAACAAAATGTTTAAATGGTACAGAGGAGGATTCACAGTCACAGGATTTCTCGTCAACTAACTAACGAAGACATAGTTAATAGGTTGTTAATTTCGTCTGATCCACTTATCACTATACTCTGTTCAAAATAAGATCGTGACCCGGCGGCCGAGTTGTGCGCATGGGCGTGGCTTTGTTCCGTGGCTGCGTCCGACGCGTCGCTGTAGTGGGGACGGCATCTGGCCATATGTCTGACCGCCGCCCGACGAAAACTGGTCGCCGCCGGGTCACGATCTTATTTTGAACAGAGTATAGTATGCACTAACCTATGAAGCGGAAATCACCTTAGAATCAACTGTAATCCAGTTATTACAATCACCAGATATCAATGAATCGGATTCATCTTCTTCGTCAATCAGTGATAATGAATTAATTTAAATATTTGTTTTTATTATTTACGATATATTTTTTAATATATGTACATACTTGGTAATATATTGTTATTGTAAACCTATACGATTGTACGAACACAAGTTTGAAGTATATTTATTTGTAACGTATTATAAACTAAAAAAAATAACAAAAATAATTTTTGCCAACTTTTCATGTCACTGGCCCCTCTGTGCGACGCTTTAAATTGTTGTGCGCATTGTCTGATTCCAGGGAAGGTACAGTCGTTGCCAGATAAATTGAGGAGGCGGCGGCGGCGCTTTTCAGTAAGTGTAGCCCAAACTAGTTGCTGGCAGTGTGGTGCATAGGTCACACAGTTGGCTACGACGCGCGCATTCACCAGTTCGAACCCGGTTCAGTGCAAACAATTTTAAATTAATATCGTAAAATATTTTTTGTAACAATTGTTGGTTTATTGATGTATTTTCGGTAATAACTAATAATATTGAAATACGGAGAACCACTGGTTTTCCGTTATCGCGCCGCCGCCGCCTGCTCAATTTATCTGGCAACGACTGTAGATATTGGAAGACAACTATAAAATTGAGGCAAACTAGTTGCTTCCCGAAAAGAATTTTTTGGAACCTTGTCATTTTGAAGTTCAATGACTTCCATTTGTAAATTATTCTTGACATTATTTATGTCCACTTGAAAAGGATTATGGAATAATTTAATTTCTTTATCGTATTTATAAAAATCATCAAATCTTGTTGAAAATTCGTTTGTTAATTGTTCAATGATATTGAGAAATTTAGGTTTCACTAAATCCTACTGCAATGGTATTAATATAAAACGATGTTCATCACAATTTTTTCTTTTTTAGATGCCATAATGTTTGAATTTACTTGTAAAATGAAATTATATTACAAACGCAAACAGTCACACGTACGGTGTAATACTAATCGCTACAAACTCAAAGTAACTATATGAATATGACTGAGTAGGATGAGCAGCCATCATTATCTTCAACTCCGATTAGATAATAATAATTTTATAGATTAAACAGACTATAAAAATGTATAGAATAAACATTAACTATTAACGGTTAGATTAGATTTTATTTATAAAGGAAAAAGATTTATAAAATATTGAAAATTATATGAAAAATGTTATTGAACAAAAATAAAACCCAAAAATGAACCACCTTTGTGCTGGCCATCAAAAATTGCTTTGCGGGCCGCGGGTTACCGACCCCTGTTCTATAGTATTGAAACTTAGTGATTCTGTGTTGATGTCAATGTTGTGATCATTTTTTAAATGCTTGGAAAAACATTTTAATGTCACAATTCTCAAATGAACATTTAATTTTTAGTTCACTATGTTCGTGTTTCAAATGTCTGATGATATTTTTTTTTTAAATTTAATTTTTGATTGCAGTTGTTACAAGTGTAACCATTTTTCTGTATGCGATTCACCTTATAAATTATTATATTATATTATATTATGTATTCAAAATACAAGATGACATATTCAGACATATTTTGTATAAAATAAATCAAAATAAAAAAATTGTTATTTTTAATGAAACAATTTTTGTGCTTAATTGATATTATAATATGCACCTGTCGTAAAATATCTGTATGTTTTTTTTAAATATTTATTTAAATTAGATACTGTTGAAAATTTACGGCGTAGGGAAAGTGGCGCTCCCATCGCCCAGTGTACCTCCAGTACACTGCAGTAGCCGTACCCTGACCTTAAGTGGTTGGGGTAGTCTGGTCCTCCAGGTTGGGGGTTGAGCGCAGGGCTAACAACCCTGCCTCGTAAAAATGCTTTGTTCAGGATCCTAAGAACAAGCCTCGGACTAGATTTAATGGAAAAAGACATGGAAACGGAAACACGGAACTTAATTTTGGAACTTGGAACGTACGAACTCTTTACAAACCCGGTGCTGCACAAAGTATGATTAAGGAAGTAGAAAAATATGGTCTAGGAGTAGTAGCTCTGCAGGAAATAAGATGGAAGGAAGCAGGAAGTATAGACATGGGCAATATGACAATCCTTTTTGGGGGGTGTGACGAAAGAGGACAATATGGAGTTGGTTTTGTGGTACGTAATAATATAGTACCAACGATAAAAGATTTTAGAATAATTAACCCAAGACTGGCGTTGCTAAAAATAGAGACTAAATGGTTCGATATCGTATTCATTAACGTACATGCACCTACGGAGGACAAATCACAACAAGAAAAAGAAGATTTTTATACTGAGATAGAACAACTACTAGAAGGGATTAGTAATAGCAAAATAAAAATTGTACTAGGAGACATGAACGCCAAAATAGGGAAAGAGAGATCATATAGACCAACTATTGGTACCCACAGTTTACACGACATGACTAATGACAATGGCACAAAACTTGTGGATATGGCCATAGGGAAAGGTCTTAAAGTCAAGAGTACAATGTTCCCGCATAAGAACATACATAAAGGGACATGGGTGTCACCTGATGGTAGACACGTAAACCAAATAGATCATATATTAATAAATGAGAGATTTGCCAATAACATAACGGACGTAAGAACATACAGAGGAGCTGACTGCGACTCAGACCATTTCCTAGTGGCTAGCAACCTTAGGGTTAAGCTAAAAACAATGAGTAGGAATATGAGATCGGAAATTGTCAGGTATGATGTAGAGAAACTCAGGGATAGTAGGAAAGCTAGAGAATTTCAAGAGAACATACAGAAAATGGCACGAGAATTTAACTCAAACCCCGAAACAGTAGATGAGCAATGGAAAATAATTAAACATACCCTTAGAAATGTGTCGGAGAAAGTTTTAGGGAAAGCCCATAGAACGAAGAAACCCTGGTTTAATGCTATATGCCAAGAAGCCCTGAAAAGAAGGAAAATAGCAAGAGAAAGATGGTTAAATGATGCTAACAATCAGGAAGAAGAAAGAATCTTTAGAGTTAAAAGGAAAGAAGCTCATAACATTCTTAGATGTGAAAAGAGAAAGTATGTTCAAAATGTAATAAGGGAGGCAGAACAAGATTACAGGTCACACAATACACGGCAGCTATATCACAAGGTAAATAGTTTTAAAGGCGGATATAAAAGACAAGAAAAATTTCTGAAAATGGACGATGGAAGCCTAGTGACAAATCAGGAAAAAATAATGGAGAAATGGGCAGAGTACTTTGAAAAGCTACTCAATTGTGAAGTACCAGTTGATACATTTACATATGGACACAACGAACCCAATGATGATCCCTGCCCACCCCCATCAAAGGAAGAAATCGAGCAACAGATCAAAAGGCTCAAAAACCACAAGTCACCCGGGGAAGATGACCTTCAAGGGGAAATTCTAAAGCATGCGGATAGCTCCATGATAGAAAGTATATACTTGTTGATAAAAGAAGTGTGGGAGACGGAAATGTTACCGATAGATTGGGGAGTAGCATACATATGCCCAATACACAAAAAAGGCGACAAGCAAGTCTGTAGTAACTATAGAGGAATAGCGTTGCTAGATACAGCATATAAGGTATTATCATATTGCATCCTAGATAGAATCAAACCTCTGGCCGAACAAGTGGTTGGGGACTATCAATGTGGATTCAGGCAAAATAGGTCAACGACAGATCAGATATTTATAATCAGGCAGTTATTCCAGAAAAGCTGGGAATATAATAAGGAACTCCATGTTATCTTCGTTGATTTTCAAAAGGCGTATGACAGTATAGATAGAACTAGCATAACCGAAATTCTGAAAAATTTCCATTTCCCAAGGAAAATAGTACAATTAGTTGAAGCTAGTATAAGACAAACTAAAGTCAAAGTCAAAGTAGGAAACTCGACATCGAGGATGGTGGAGGTAAGAACCGGACTTAGACAGGGGGATGCCTTGTCGCCAGTACTCTTTAATTTGGTATTAGAGATGGTGATCCGAGAAATAAATATTGGAAGAGATGAAGGTGTAAGAATGGATAGAACTTGTTTTAGTCTGCTCGCCTATGCAGACGATATAGTCTTGCTAGGAGAAGATGAACAAAAAGTGGTAGATTTATGCGGCAGGTTAATAGAATCGGCAAAGAAGGTAGGGCTACATCTCAACATAGAGAAAACGCAGTACATGAAAGTTAGTAGGGAACTAGATAACCTTCAGGAGACCGAAACCATAACAGTTGGCCAGTACGAGTTCAAAAAAGTAGAAGATTTCAAATACCTAGGTACGATTGTAACACAGAAGAATGAATGTCAAATTGAAATTCAACAAAGAATAAAAATGGGAAATAAATGCTTCCATGCACTAGGCAAACTACTAAGCTCGAAAGTCCTGTCAAAAGAGGTTAAAACTCAGCTGTATTTGACAATCATACGACCAATAGTCATGTATGGTTCACAATGTTGGACGTTACGAAAGACTGAGGAGGAAAGATTAGTAGTTTTTGAGAGGAAGGTACTTCGTAAAATATATGGACCTATATATGATCAAGAGCTTCAAGGATGGAGAAAAAGACATAATCAAGAACTGACGGAGCTTTTCAATAGACCAAATATTATAAACGAGATCAAACGGAGTAAGTTGGAATGGGCAGGACACGCAGTTAGGAAGCAAGATTCAATGGTTCAAAGGGTACTCCAAGAAAACCCAAAGAGAAAAAGACCACTGGGTAGACCAAGGCTACGCTGGGAAGATGGAATTAAAAAAGATTTCCTAAGTGCTGGTGGAGCGGAATATGATCACATGGACTGGAAGGAAGTAGCGGAGAATAGAGAAGAATGGGAAAGGATTTGTTCTATGGCAAGATGGTCTCAAAGGCCTTAATAAAAAAAAAAAAAAAAAAAAAAAAAAAACTGTTGAAAATTTAGTATTACATAGAACACAATCTCTGGAACTCATTGCACTAATAATTTGTATTGTAATATAAATTAATCATAAAAAATAAAAAATAATTGTATAATTAATTGTATACAGTCAGTTTAGACAAAATGCAAGTACAATTATTATTTTCATATAAATTATCTCTTATAATAACTGGGATTTTCTTTCTTATAGAAATAAGTAATATTATACTATCTTATAATAATAAATAATAAAATGTTGATAAAATTAGTTTTATTATTATAACAATCTGTAGGTTTTGAAACGGTTTGTAGGGGTTGTAAATAACAAACGACGACGAACACGTTAAGTAGGTACTTACGACGTATATTGCACAGGTAATATATAGTTAATATTATTATAATAATATGCGTGCGGCGTTGACAACGGTCCGACGAGAGATGCTCCGTCGCCACCGCCGCTGGCTGGGCCGGCGGCCGTGCCGCAGGCGGCGGCCAGACCGGTTGTCGGTCGCGATCTCGCGGACGTCGATAGAGACACCGCGGTCGTTGCGATAACGACCGCGACATACTCCCCCCCGAGTCCACGAGACGCGCCCGAGCAACCTAGTCCACGGGGAGGATGACCGGGTTCGTGGGTGTCACCTCCATGGCCTGGATCCACCGCTCCACCGCGGCCAGCTGCTGCTCCTGGGTGCCTGGATGCTGGGCCAGCTGGAACTCTGGCTGTGTGGCGGGCGGCTGCACCACGGGTTGCTGATCTTGCGGCTGCACCACGGGCTGCTGAGCTTGCGGCTGTACTGCTGGCGGGTCGATTTGCGGCTGCACCGCTGGCCGCCTGAAACGGCCACGTCCATCCCGGACGTCGTGGCGCTGGTACGCCGGCGCTGCTTGGCGGGGTGGAGCCCTCCCCGGAGGTCCTGCCCGAGCCCTGGCGTTTCCTGGCTGTGGGGTGTTTGCTCGAGTGGACCGGCGTCCCTCGGCGAACCCCCGCTCGAACAAGGCCCACGCAACCGGGCTTGCTCGTATCCGGCCGAACGATGCGGTGGCCGCGCGTTCGGCCGACCAACCGCCAACCGTGTCCTCCGGACCATCGCCCGACAGCCTCCTGGCTTCCCGCAACAACTGCGCGGCCATAGCCCGGAGTTTTTCCGCATGCCTGGCAATCATACCGCGGGATGGCCGGTGGTTGCGGTTTGGTGGTGGATGGTTTGGTCGTTCTGCCATCTGAAACAATGTATGGTTAGTTAGTGTTCTCTGACGGTCCTACAGCTAGCTTCATCGCTGAGACATGTAACTTAATAGGGTGTTTACCCTCCGTCAAGAACACTCCGGTTCCTAGTGGTTTACCCAACTTAACCGGACCTAACCATTTCGGGGCGAACCCCGCGTGAAAACGCTTCTCCGCACTTGACTGCGGATGCGCTTTGTAGTATACCCAATCCCCGACTGTCAGATTACTTCTTCCCGGGGATTCTAGGGGTATATGGGTACTGGGAGCTTTGGGGCCTGAGACCACCGGGTTACCCCCCTCTACCACAGTAGCATCATCCGGTTCCACCGGGGAACCTTCGATTTCTACCGGAGGGTTCCGCACTGCTTCGGACAACTCCGGATCATTTTTCCCCGCGTCCGGAGATCCTTCGGCCAACTCGAGCTGCCAATCTCCGGGGGCCTTGATCTCCCGGCCAAACATCATTTTGGCCGGTGACTGTCCGGTGTTTCGGTTTTCTCTGTTTCTTACGGAGAACAACACGTGCGGCAGGTAGACATCCCACAGATGATGAGGCTTATCAACAAGTAAGGTTCGGAACCCTTTCTTCAGTTCTTGATTTTGCCTTTCTACCGGGTTGGCACGTGGGTGGTATATTGGAGTCGTCCATCCTTCCACTCCCCACCTCTTTAGTGCGTCTCCCATTGCCTTGGACACGAACTGCGGGCCATTATCTGACAATAATGCCCTCGGGTACCCGAACCGTGGGAACAACTCCCGTTCGAATGTATCCACAATCGATTTGGTCGTCGCCTTTCCTAGGGGGTACGCCTCTACCCAGCGACTGTAACAATCAGTTACTACCAAAATCGTTGTCTTACCCCGCTGCGTCCGTGGGTATGGACCCATAAGATCGATGCTCAGCACCTCCCAAGGTTGCCGTGGGACTCTGGTGCATATACGATCTTCTGGTTTGCGATTCAGTGGTTTTACACGTGCACAGACGTCGCACGCCCGCACGTAGTTACGCACTGCTTCACGCATACCGGCCCAAAAGAAACGACTCTTTATACTTCGGTACGTTTCTTTCCACCCTGGGTGATTCGCTGCTTCGTGGTCGTGAAACCTTTGTAGCAGAATCTGGGCCTTGTCTACCGGGACGACCACCCCCTCTTCTCCATGCGCGATGGATCGTGGGTGGCGGTGCAACACCTTGTCCCGGATGACGTACAACTTCCGAAGCCGACCGAACCTTGCACCATCTCCGGAGAGTTTAGTAACTATCTCCCTTATGTTCGGGTCGTTTTGTTGCCACTCTCGGACAGCTTGCAATGTGACGTTTCCGTCATTTCTCTTCGGCTGGATCGCTCCACACTGGGTGACACCCACACCGGATCCTCCGGACACGCCGGACAGATCACCGAAGACTCCGGAAGTTCCTCCGGACACTCCGGGCCGAATCACTGGGGGATCGTGGATATTGTTCTCCAACGATTCTTCGTCCACTGTATTCGGTCCCACCGGACAACGGGATAGCGCGTCGGCTGCTTCATTTTCTACTCCGGGTACGTGCCGGATTTCAAAATCGAAAGCCCCGAGTTGTAGCGCCCATCGCGTTAGTTTGCTGTTGGTACAGCGAGCTTGCTGTAACCATCGGAGTGCCGCGTTATCTGTGAATAACATAAACTTACCAGACTCAAGATACGGCCTGAACCTGTCAACCGCCCAAACTATGGCTAGACATTCACGTTCGACTGCCGAGTATCTTCCCTGTGCTGGATTGAGTTTCTTGCTGGCGTAGGAAATGATTTTCCTGTCACCACTCTCCCCCCGCTGGAAGAGCACGGCACCAACTCCGACTTCGCTTGCGTCGGTCTGTAGATTGAATGGCTTACCCGGAAGAGGAGGGCAGAGCCGTGGTGCGGACACCAAAGACTCCTTCAACTTCCGGAACGCCTCTTGCTCAATTTCTGACCAACGCCATTTGGTCCCTTTTGCCAACAGACTCGTGAGTGGTGCTGTGATCTCGGCGTAGTGTGGCACGAACTGACTGTACCAACCACAAACGCCCAACACCCGTAACACGTCTTTTGTCTTCTTTGGAACCGGTAATTCCTGAATTGCCGTCAGTTTCTCCGGTTCCCGGTCTATTCCTTCACCGTCCACGACGTGACCTAGGAATTTGATGTGTGCCACCCCGAATGTACATTTTTTCGGTTGGCACGTCAGACCGTAAGACTGGAGTCGCTCCAAGACTCTCTGCAAGTGGTTTAGATGTTGTTCGGGACTCTCCGAGTATACCACAATATCATCCAAATAAACCAACACAAATTTACCAACTAACCCACGGAAGACTTCGCTTACCAAGCGACAGAATGTGGCGGGGGCGTTTTTAAGTCCAAAAGGCATTACTCTAAACTGGAATAATCCTCTTTGGGTCCTGAACGCCGTGAGTGGGCGTGTCTCTGGTGAGAGACCCACTTGCCAATATCCTGATTTCAAATCCATGGTGCTGTAAATCTTCGCTCCACCCATTCCTCGGACCATGTCATGAAGGTCCGGCATCGGGTGAGCGTCCGACTCCGTCTGCATGTTCAAACGGCGATAGTCCACGCAAAACCTACGTGAGCCATCCTTTTTCTTCACGAGTACAACCGGTGCAGCCCATGGAGATATGCTAGGTTCAACAAAACCCTGTTCCTCCATGTCTCGCACCATTTCGGCAATAACCTCGTTTTTCTCTCGGGAGTACCCGTAAGCGTTTAGAGCCACCGGATTTGGATCCTTGAGACGGATCTGGTGCTCTATCACCCGAGTTCTGCCTACCTCTCCGGAGAAAACCTCCGGATATTGGCAAAGGACTTCTTTGACCCGCATACCGTACTCTCCTTCGGGTAATCCTGCGGTTGTTAAGTCCACTCCTACGGTGACCGGAGTTACTGGATTTCTCCAACTCACGGAAACACGTCTTTCTTTCCCCAGGTGGATTATGCAACCGCTATAGTCCCAAGCGACTTGTTGCTCCACGAGGAAATCATGGCCCAGGAAGACATCTCCAATGAGATCGTCCAAAACTGCTGCCCTGAAGCTTACCTCCAGATCCACTATCCGGGCTCGAAATTCGGAAAACTCCGTAATTTCTCGGGTCCGACCGTCCGCCATCCGGACAATCTCCGGTTCTTCGGTAAAACTCCGGCCAAACTTCTTTGCCACCCACGGTTTGACGTATGTCCTCGCCGCTTGGGAGTCCAGTAGCGCTACTACTGCCCCGAGTGCAAACTCTAGTTCTATGGCCGGTAACGGAACATCCGTTACTGTAGTTTTCCCCGTTGACACCGTTGCAATGGCTGGAGACTCTAACACTCCGGTCCGTAGACCCCAAAAGCGTTCTCTCAACTCGAACTTTGAGTCTGTATCTGAGTTTCTCCTCTTGCACTTTTCCCGTGGATAAGGAATAAACTCCTCGGAAAAATCTTCGGATGTGACCGGACAAATTAACAACTCCTGTGTTAACTCATCTTGTTCCGCATCACTTGAAATGCTGTCCGCGACATTTTTATTGGAAAGATCCCTCACCTCGGTGAGATTTTCACTTTTGTCCGGAACACTTTCAATCCTAAACGATTTTCCCGACCTGTTGTCCCGCTGGTCGAAACCCGTTTCCATCACTGAACCATTTACCCGGTCCATTGTCACGAACTGTGGTTCCTTTACCGGAACGTCGTTTTCAATGGGTTTTCTCGGGCGGCCTCGGCGATTTCTCCGGCGTCTCTCCGGAGGCTCGACGGTTTTCACCGGACAACTCCTCACTCCGGAGGTTTCCTTCGGGTGACCAAAGTTTTCCTCCGGAGGAATTACGTTCTTACCAGATTTTACCGGTTCAGAACTCTTTTGGTCCGATTTCCTCGGGCCCTTTCCCGAGTCTCCGGTCCGTAACGCTCCGAAGTTCCGTTTCTTCGGGTCAGTTCTTGTAATTTGTGGTTCCTGCTCCGGAACGTTACTCACTGCCCGAGTTGAACTTCGTTGCTTACCACTCTTCGGACGACTCGTGACTTTTTCGCCGGTTACTTCCTGGCCGGTCGGGACCCGGCGGTCCCGCCGGTCGTTTTGGCGTTTCCCGACTCCGACTTTCTTTTCGGACATGCAGCTTGCCAGTGGTCATGACTACCACATACTCTGCATCCTGCTCCCGAAGATAGTCGTTGCTTCGGATTTGGCACTTGGGATTTCTCTGCACTCTCAGCTTTTCGTCTATCCAACCATTTTGACTTTGGTGGTACGCTGGTGCTCACTCCCGCCTTATCCGTAATTACGGCCTTGCTACCATCCAGAACATGGGCAAGCGCTCGTAATTCGCTGAACGATTTCAGTCGCTGTATACGTGCATGAATTCTGAATTCATCACGCATGAGTCCAATCACTGTCATTACCACCGCCTCTTCTGTCAGACCAAGGTTTAACCTCCGATACAACTGGTACTTGTGTAGGACGTACTCCCCCAGTGTTTCGGTCTTGGTCTGAGCGGTGCTCAACAATTCTGATTGCAGACTCGACTGCAACTCGTCCCCGTTGAACTTCTCCAATAGTTCCGCCCTGAACTCTTGCCATGGTAAGTCCAACGCTCTCATGGTTCCCCACCATGTTCCTGCCTGAGCCTTCAGCTGAGGAGCCAAAACGGTCACCCATCTAGCCTTGTGGATACCAGTTTCTTCAAGTATTGCCTCGGCCTGGAGCAAAAACCGCACTGGGTCTTCCTCCCTCTTACCGGCAAACTCTGGTATCGACGCACGGGCCATATTCAACTCATTTTGAGGAATGAGCAGGCTATCCGGGAAATGCACGCGTTTTACACCGGAAAAACTACTCCGTAACGCTTCCTCATGACTTCTGCCGGAAACTTCACCGGACACTCCGGACAGATTACCGAAGACTCCGGACATTTCACCGGACACTCCGGACTGGTTACCGGAACCTCCGGAAGCACTCCGATTTCTCGGGTTTTCCCCGGTCAATCTGCTCCGTATGTTTGCCCATCGGCTCTCAAAACTCATTTTTTGAGTTTTGACCGGACGATTTTGACTTTCGTCCGAGCAACTCTGATTTGCCCCGGATAAGTCGCTGGTTGATGGTTGTTGGGTATTTCCACGGCATGAGCAACTTGCTTGCTCCACCCGTTCGGTCGACTTGAGCTTTTCTTCGGCTAACTCCCGCTCCAAGCGTTCCACGCTCTCGCTGAGAGTAGCGATTGTCAGTTGCTGCTTGTCGACCGTTGTTTCCAACCCCTCCAGCCTATCTAACATCTGCTCCATAAACTGGTTTATCAAACTCTTTTCAGAGTCGACCTCATCCTCCTCAGTTTGAGCCACCGATGTTTTCCCTTCCGGTACCTGGGCTGACGTCTCGTCAGTTTCCCCAAACCGTACTGATCCTGGATCCAAATTTTCCTTAGCCCTAATATACTCTTCTAATGCTAAGAGTTTATCGGCCTTGGACCCCCCGGTCTCAATACCACGCTTATGTAACTCCCGGTTAATCTCAGCAATAGTTAATTCACAAATGTGTTTCGTACCCATTGTGATTATTAAATTTAACTGCTATTATCTACCTAATTAAAGTACGTTAGATATGAGATTACGTAACTCGGGCTATCGCTGGTAGAGATATGTACTTTCCAATCTATAAATAGCCTAAACCAAGTTTAGCACTGTAGGATTTATGCTAAATTATGCAAATTTTGCTACAATTTACCACCTTAGATTGGACAAGCCCTTAATATTTTATTTAAAATAAAAAATCAGAATAACAAAAAAAAAAAACATTAGGAACCGGTATGATCAGGACACCTATTGTAGGTTCTTTTAACCCGATATGTGCTAATTTACTTTAATTTACGTAAAATTATTTTTTATTAAAATTAGCACTTACCTTACTCCTTTTCCGACTGCGCCAATGTAGGTTTTGAAACGGTTTGTAGGGGTTGTAAATAACAAACGACGACGAACACGTTAAGTAGGTACTTACGACGTATATTGCACAGGTAATATATAGTTAATATTATTATAATAATATGCGTGCGGCGTTGACAACGGTCCGACGAGAGATGCTCCGTCGCCACCGCCGCTGGCTGGGCCGGCGGCCGTGCCGCAGGCGGCGGCCAGACCGGTTGTCGGTCGCGATCTCGCGGACGTCGATAGAGACACCGCGGTCGTTGCGATAACGACCGCGACAAATCTTATTGGAAAACTTGTCGCCAATTAATCTCTTAATAATTTGTTATTTGTTATTTAATGTGATCTCAGGTATCATTAATACCTATACATAATATTGTGTAACAATTACAGTTACTGACTATAAATGCTTAGATGGACAGAAGAGTTTTTAACACCAACGCAGAGACAAGCACCATTCGTCTCTACATTATTAAATCGATTAACCTTTTTTTTTAATTTTTATTGGTGAAATGACCCCCTTTAAATGTAGTTTCGTTTCATAATTTTTTTGAGCTTCTCGGTTAACTTGTACTCTTTTTAACGCTGTAAAATATAAGTATAACTTAGACAACTTAGGTACCGATTAATAAATACTTATACGATTTTATGCAAAATCAAAAAAGGCAGTATATTTCGTAATCAGTGATAAACTGATAACCGTTTGAAAAATGTGTACTGATAAATGTGATAACCGATTTGACGCTATGTTGGATTCTTTTGGAATTTTTCCTCCGAAGATCCATTCGTTAATCACGGACTAACATATAACAGGGTATAGAC
The DNA here is from genome assembly GCA_949089665.1 of Macrosiphum euphorbiae. NCBI lineage: Eukaryota > Metazoa > Arthropoda > Insecta > Hemiptera > Aphididae > Macrosiphum > Macrosiphum euphorbiae. The sequence continues at coordinate 46,884,335 of CARXXK010000002.1, read as the reverse complement.
ACTCTGTGTATTGGCAAAATCGGGTGAATGTGGCCTTGAGCACGGTCTCTAAGGGGGCGTGGCATATGTTATCATTTAAATAAATTATACCAATATTATCAGTCCACAGAATAATAATACAATATATTATTTCATTAACAATAAACCAATGTAAAATTACATTATAATTTTTAATTTATATTAAAACAAAATCCTTATTCATGTTGAATTGTAAGAACCAATTAAACTTCTTGCAACTGAATTTGCTATAAAATAATACATAATATTAATTACATTACATTATCACATGATTTAATACAAAATTTAGTTCAAGTGTATGCTTACACTTAGGGGTTGAGGTTGATTTGATCTGTGACCAATCAATTGGTGAACAATATTCTAAAAAAAATTTAATAAAAAATTAAAATAATTTATAGACTAATGGACTAATATATAATACATGTATATTAAGTGCCTAGCAGATGATTTAACATACATTTTTTATAAAATGCATATAATTAATAAAAAAAAATAAATTACCTGTAACTTCCACCTGAGGACGAACTAGTTCCGATTTAATAGATTCATCTGAAATATTGAAATAGCTTTACATTACAATATTATACAATTAGGAATTTTTTATTATATTATTTTTTAATTTAAAAATAATTAGTTAAAGTAACATACCAGTGATTTCCTGTTGTTCATTTAAATATCCATTCCATTCAAATTTTGATGGAACTGCATTAGGAATCAGACGAGTCCCTATAAACTGTGACTCATCAAAATGCCTTGAACACAATTTGTAGTGCCGAAAACAAATAACTGGTTCCACGTCAACCAGATCATTTCGTCGACATAAAATAGCCCACTGCTTGCATCTGTATTTAAAATGTTACATAATGATTTAAATTTTAAATGACAATAAACCAATAAAATAAAATGAGAATAGGTGATGGAGGTGTTGTTACAGATAATGATTGTTATAGTTCTTGTACAAAATTAAAGGCACTTACCTTTCAGCCGACATCGGAAAACGATGGAAACTGATTTGGGATAATGGCCCATATTTGTTGGGGCATACCACACACTTTACAAGTTACAACCATAGTAAATTGACAAATTCAACTATTAAAATTTCAAAATTGAAATAATATTGTTAAATGTTTAAATGCCCATTGCTTTGTATACGTTTATAAAAATTCCGTAACAAAGAGGTATACACGTTGCTAACGTTCTATCAGGTTACGGATACGGTACAACTTTTATAGTCCAATACATCATACCGTAGGTTAGGTTAGGTTAGGTGATCGAGTGTCTATTCTATATTGTTCTGTGCATATAATCAGGGGTACGTAAATCCGTGAATTGGCTGAATCGGGCGATTGTGGCCTTGAACATGGTCTCCGGGGGGGGGGGGGGGGGGGTACGTGTAATAGGAAATGGCAAACAACCCGACCCCGAGAATATTAGGCGGAAACGGTTTTTCAATACGGGTATAACATTATGTTGGTGTACAGAAACAGTTTCATTGTTCGGACTTCAGACATCAGCTGATCGAGTTTCGCTTCTATATTGTTCTATGATATAATGGACTGGAAACGAGCAGCTTATCAGTGGCCTTGAAAGTATGTACAAGAGGCAAATGCGTGGAGTCGCAATCATTATTGAGAGCTTACAGTGCCATCTGTATAAAACACGTACTGAGGTACAAAATTTGACGCTAAATAAAACCACTGGTAGCGCTGAAAACATTCAATTATAAGAGTTTATGATAACAGAGGAACCTTTTGCGGGCCATCCCCCGGTCGCATATTAACAAAACGTACATGATTTCGGCACCAGCATAATTCTCATTGGTCGGTTCAAATCGACTTGTTTTCCCGCGCTAATAGTTATCACATAGTTATATATCTGTTATCAACAAAATATAACAGAAACTTGCAATAATAGTTTTCAACTTTTAAGTTTCTTTCTTGCATATATTATTAATTGTATAACATATTAGGTAATTAAAATGATTAATTACAAACATCTTCCTACGTCATTTATTAATGAAATTGTAAGCTGCAAAAATGAGGAATATGAGATTCGATCTAATATAAAAGATTTTAATTCCTGCCAAGAATGGGTAGACGAGTTTTCAGAAAAAACAAAAACAAGTTGGGTGGTTAGAAATACTAAAAGGGAAGGACAACGTTTTGTCTGCAAGTAAGTTGATATTGGTAAAATATAACATGATGCAACGTTTTATGTCAAATTTGATTTTCTAATACTACCTAGTACTTACCTATTTATCCTTGATTGTTGGATTGTGAATAAGTAATAAATAATAATATAATAATTTGTAATTGGCCCAGCCCTCCACATCAACATTTGACAACTACCACATATTTATAATTGTTTAGTAATGATTATTAATTTTCAATCAAAATTACAGATTATTGTTTGGTAACTGCAAAGCAATTTTTATTTCACAAACTCAAGAAAATAATATGCTCATAAAATATAAATCTAAAAACAAATTACACTATTAACATTTGATTCCATTATGATATAGGTATTGGATTCCCCATAAACTTAGACTTGCTTCCTGGAAAACACTCATTCCACTGTTATTTTTTGTGATTTTTCTTTTTAGTTACCTAGGTCTTTAAGTTAGGTTATTTAATATACCAAAAGGGAAGAACAATTTTTTTTAATAAGCAAGTTAATTATGTTGGTAGGCAAAGTATTTGTTACATTGAACATTGTGTGTCTGATTTGATTTTCTTATACTATTTGTGTTATTACTATTTGTCCTAATTAGTAATTGTTGATTGTTAATTTGCATAATGTATGGTTATCAAGTAATAAACATAAGTAATGCGTCATTAAGTAGTTATATGTATATATAATCGTTTAAGTACTTTTAACAGTACAAGTTAATGTGATTTTTATTGTTGTTTTATTGTGAATTTTTTTTACATAATTTTTTGTATAAAATTGTAATTCAATTTTCATTTGTTGCTGCTCATCCTACCATTAACCTCAAACCTGTTACCTCTTTGTCGACTTATTGGTATCGGTTACAACGTTTTGTTTGCAAGTAAGTTGAATATGTAGGTAAATTTAATATATATATAACAATTTAACATAATATATTTGTATTGATTTTCAGAAAAGATTATGTATGTCATCATAGTAGTTTTAAAAAAGTTGTGTCTGTTCTAAATAAGAGAGGAAAATCAAAAAACTTAACTGTCTAGCAAATATATCCATAAAAGTTAAAAAGTGTACAGAAAACACTAAAAAAAAAGATAAATATATTAAGGTAAGAAAATAAATAAGATAATAAATAATGCAAAAATACATTTTATTTTTTGAATAATTCTGATTGTTATTATTGTTTGTTCAATATTTAGAAGGATTTTATTGCTGAAATTTATATTAATATGAATCATTCTCATACACTAGACACAGCTGATGCGTTAGGGAACTTAAGAAGTATTCCTGATACAAGGCAGTTATTTGAAACTTACTTTAATGATGGACTCGGTTAGTTAAGTATTAGTTTTTACAAAATTAATAATTTTATTTTTTAATTTAAAGTTTCAAATTGTACTTAACTACCTATGTATAATTTATATCATTGTTTATTATTTAGGAATAACTGACTCAATGACATTTCATGAAGGTAAGCTGGAGTTAGAAGGTGATGAATATGTTATTGCTGATGCATCTCTAAACCCAAAGTACAGAACAGTTCAGCATTGGCATAATGTATGGAGAGAATTTAATCTAGGCCCAAGAATTGGGGAGGGCGTAATAGAGGTAGGTATTTATTATTATTTAATAGGTACCTATTTACTATCCATTAGTTACTATCAATTATTATGATTTGACTAATATTTTTATTTTTATTGAAGAAACTTCAGTCAAAAAAAGCCTCATATGAAGAAAAAGGAGTTAAGATTTTAATTAATGAAGAACCATTTGCTGTTGTTATTTGTACACCACTGATGCAACGTGCACATAAATTACCTTACTCAAAAGACATAGTATTCTCTGATAGTACAGCGTCATGTGATGCACATAATCATTCTATTACATTCATGCTTACCCCATGTGCTGTTGGTGCAGTTCCATTAGCTGTAATTATCACTAAAGGCCAGTCAATGAATGATTATAAAATTGGATTTGAATTTGTTAAGAATTGTGTTGGTCCTGATGGATTTGGTGGTGAATGTTTTCCAAAATTATTCATAACAGATGACAGTGAAGCAGAAAGACAGGCATTACAATCTGTATGGCCACAGTCAAAGCAGTTACTGTGTCGTTTCCACATATGTCAATCTGTTTGGAGGTGGTTATGGGGTAGTGAAAATAACATTGAAAAGTTAGATCGCCCTATTTTGTATGCATTGTTTAATAAAATATTAACGGCATCAAGTGTAGAAATGGCTGAAGTCGCTTATTTAAATGCCATAGACAGCAATAATAATGTTAATGTAGCCAAGTATCCCAACTGGGTTAACTATGTAAATTTATATTGGAAGCGTAAGGAAATATGGGTTTTATCTTATAGAAACTGTGAAACCCATGGACACTAAACCAACAATTTCAGCGAGATATGTGTCAGAATATATAAAGATATAGTTTTATCCAGAAATAAAGCTTATAATGTGGTTTCGTTAGTGGATTTCACAAGTACTGTAATGGAGCATTATTATATTCGAAAGTTTTGTAATAGTCGTTGTGATGTATCACGTTTATTTTTAATATCATTACAAAAAAAAATTAAGTATCTAACGATCGATATGATTGAATCATTGGAAAATAATATGTTTAAAGTACCAAGTGAAAAAGATACAGAAATGTATGAAGTAAATGCAACATTGGGGTATTGTACTTGCTATCAAGGTCATTTGGGGACCTTTTGCAAACACCAAGCAGCAGTATATTTTTTTTTTTAGTAAAGAACTACCTAATGCACCACCAGTTACAGCTAAATGTAGATATAATATGGCTGTTTTAGCATTTGGAGACAAAGTTCAACCTTTATCATTTTATAATTCATTAAATGCTCAAGACGGGATTGAAGAAAATAATACTGAAATTATTGATGTAAATTATACAAATAATATGATTAAAGTTGTTATAGATGAAAAACAACCAGAATTAATAACAAATAATGTATTAAAACCTGTACAACAGGACTTTCAAAGCGTTGTAGATTTAATGGTTCACAAAAATGACGAATTTGGATCAAAAAATGAATCGTTAAATATATTTTTGAAAAAACTTGGAAACGTCAAAACCAAAAACTCTTGGGATACATTTTTGTCCACTTGTGGGAAACAGATTTCTCTTCGTCATGCTAATAAAGCTAAAATACGAGTTCAACCTACATCAATAAGTCGACGAAGACCTGGAGTGACTAGAGACAGTAGTAGATTAGTGGTGGGACGACCAGCAAAAACTGAAAATTCGAAAAAAAATAAGCGTAAAAGAAACTTACAACAAAACATCAATAAAAATCAACCAAATGCAAAATCACATTGAAATTATACTAATTAGCTAACAATGACAATTATCTTTGAAAAGGTAAAACTAGGATAATTACTAAATATTAAATATAACAATTAATGATTTTAAATAGGCATGTACCTAATTATAATTTACCTATTAATTTATTTTATATTTTTTAGTTTTTAGATTTAATAAATAATTATTTTGTGAATTATGTAATTATACAGTGTAACAGACAGATGCGAGTTAAACGTACGACAAAAATTGTGATAAATATATGGAGATTAAATAATTTAAGGAAATCGACTTAAAATAAGTAAAATAAAAAAAAGTATTTACAAGACTTATAATTAGGTAGTAACTTTATGTTAAATTAAATGTGTTTCATATTTACAATTATCATCTTTATCTAGTTGTTATAAAAAGGATTTCTAACAATAAAAGGCATTATATAGTTTGTAAAATAAAAATTGCTTTGCAGTTACCAAACAATAATCTGTAATTTTGATTGAAAATTAATAATCATTACTAAACAATTATAAATATGTGGTAGTTGTCAAATGTTGATGTGGGGGGCTGGGCCAATTACAAATTATTATATTATTATTTATGACTTATTCACAATCCAACAATCAAGGATAAATAGGTAACTACTAGGTAGTATTAGAAAATCAAATTTGACATAAAACGTTACATCATGTTATATTTAACCAATATCCACTTACTTGCAGACAAAACGTTGTCCTTCCCTTTTAGTAAATGACGTAGGAAGATGTTTGTAATAATCATTTTAATTACCTAGTATGTTATAAAATTAATAATATATGCAAGAAAGAAACTTAAAAGTTGAAAACTATTATTGCAAGTTTTTGTTATATTTTGTTGATAACAGATATATAACTATGTGATAACTATTAGCGCGGGAAAACAAGTCGATTTGAACCGACCAATGAGAATTATGCTGGTGCTGAAATCATGTACGTTTTGTTAATATGCCCCCCAGTCACCCGCCCACCTTGTCGTTTCCAGTCCATTATATTATCTTAGTCCGTGATGTAATATACTTAATATATTTGAATTTTTGATTATTTATTATATTTTAAATTATTTTATTTTATTCATCAATCATTATTAAATATAATTACACATAATTAAGAACCATGTTTAATTGCCAAGTTTGTGATGCTAAATATATATCATTGTCTGGTTTAAATAAGCATTTAAGAGGACGCTACAACGGTCATTTTCAGCGGTAAAAACTAGTGATGGGAATAATCGAATGATTTCGATAATCGAGAGATTAGTAATCGAGATATTAAAATAATCGAGTAATTCACTCGATTATTTTAATCGAGAGAATGGTCACTATTATATAGTCACTAGTCGCCGAGATATAATAATCGAGAACATGACGTAATCGATAGATAAGAATCACTCAAATAATATTACAAATTTACGGTCGATAATACGGCAGCTTAACTCAAGATCTATAAAAATAAAATACTTACTTTATAGTACTACTATCTACTTCATAAGACATAAATCTTGAGCTTTACTAGCTAAGTATTAGATACGAGATAGCCGTGCTCGATTGTCATTAGACAATATTACAATAATCATTAATCAATAAAGCCAATAAAAGTATGTAAATAAACATTAAAAATTGAAATACATACTATTTTTTAATTTTTAAATATAATAAAATCTTTATAATAAAACAAAATAAAATAATATTATAAGAAAAACAACTGACAATTTATTTTGTTTGTACATATGTTTAAAAATACTTATAATATTAAATAATTTTTTAAATATTTAACGTTTAGCCAAATATAATTATATGTAACATAATAATTATTAATTGTAATACTATATCTAAAAAAACTGTATTTATATGATGAATAATAATAATTTATAAATTATAAAAAAAAATGCTTCAAGATAAAACAATAAAAAATAGTAAATACTATTTACTATTAAATAAAGTGAATAAAAAACTGACAATGCTTAGTCTTTACCGTCAAGCATATAAAATTAAAATAATGATAATCAAAATTCAATGTCTGTAGGTATTATTATTTATAAAAGATTTAAATTACTATTTAAAATAATAATATAGTTTAAATTTTTTGGTGATAGCCTATTTCGACGATCATTTGTTAGCAATCCAGCTTTCGAAAATACCCGCTCGGAAGGAACTGAAGTCGCCGGTATACAAAGATATTTTTGTTGAAGTTTGTATAATTCGGGCAATATCATCTTGTGCTGTTTCCAAAAATCCAAACTATTTTTTTCTCGAGGCAAATGGGGTAACTCTAAGTACTGACGCATCATTAATGTTGCAGAAACATTTGGACATATGACACTTCTAACTTCTGTCACTTTTTGATTAAAATGATCCCATAAAGAATAAGAGGACCCTGTTGAAGTTAACGAAGCTGGTGTTTCGTTTATATTTTCAATGCTATTATCATTTGCGCCATTATTAATAGAAATAATTGATGTAAGCTCGTCGACTAACCTTTGCTGAGCATTATTGGCATTATCTTCCAATCCAAATGCAGTTTTTTTAATTTAGGATCTAATAAAGTTGATTTTGAAACAATTTTATTTTTTTCTAAAGATCCTAAACTCCTCGAAACAACATCTAATAAACTACTTTGTAGTAAAATACCGGCATCAGTCTCTGGTCTTACTTTTCTAACCGTATATTGAAGGCCTTTCACTAGCGGTATTACCAAAGATAAAGTTGGGTATTTTTCTCCAGATAATTCTATCGTCAAACTTTCGAAAGGTTTTAAAATTGGGGAATAATCTGTTATTATATCCCATTCGTTTGAAGTTAAGCAATTTGGAGCTCGTCGAAGCGATGACATTGCTGCAGATAAAGGATTTTTAATTTGGATGAGCCTTTCTATCATATTTAAACTTGAGTTCCACCGAGTGCTAACGTCTTGTTTCACTTTCAACTCGGGAAGACAAATTTGTTTCTGAAATTCTTTTAATTTTTCTGTTGCAAGATTACTATGTTTAAAATGACCCACTATAGCTCGACATATTTTTAGCACCCTGAGAAACTCAGTATTTTGATTAATAGATTCATTCACACTTAAATTCAAAGTATGTGCTACACAAGGGTGGTGATATTTTAGGAGGTGATCATTTATAGCATGTTTTATATTTGCACCATTGTCCGAAACTATAGTTACAATTTTATTTGAAATATTCCACTCATTAAATATGTTTGAAAGTGCCGAAGCAATGTTTTCCCCGGTATGACTTTCTTTAACTTCTTCAGTCGCAAGAACTGGCGAATACAAACAATCATTATATATAAAATGGAAAGTTACAGTTATGTACGACCTAGTGGAATCTGATGTCCACATATCCCGTAGTGATTGATACATCGTTAACGTTTTCCAACATATATTTTAGTTTTAAATAAATGACATTATATTGATCAGGCAACAGTTTGGTAGTCAATAATTTTCTACTCGGAAGTGTGTATAATGGTTGTAATTTTTTTATAAATTCTAAAAATCCAACATTTTCAACTATTGACAAGGGTTGATAATCGGCGGTAATCATTTTTACTAGACATTTGTCAATTTCATTATTTTCTGCTACAGTAAGTTCATTATTTTTTGTTGTGCCGTATAATTTAAGTTGACGCGAGCGTTTAGTTAAAGGTTGATTTAAAGTTGAAGATTCAGTTTGTGAATTTGTTGAAGAAGATTGAAAATTCGATAAGTTATTAATAGACTCAATAGAATGCAATTCGGAATCTGGATCGTCTGCTGTAGAAGCAGGAATAATAAGTGCAGTAGGATGCTTCCGTTTTAAGTGCTCTTTTTAAAAACAAACAAGATATATAACAATAAAATAATTATATACAATTATACCTATATAATTACTAATATTCAATATAAAAAGAAATTAATAATTATTTTATATTTAGATACGTACCTTCAAGTTAGTTGTATTTCCATAGAATTTTAAATCTTTTTTACAAATTTGACAACTAACTGTAGTTTTATCAACGTTTTTTTTAAAATGCTCCCACACCGTGGAACGCTGCTTACTACCTGGTCGCATTTTAAACTTTTTTAAAAAAAACCGAGTTGTTTCTTTAATATATTATATTATAATTATTTGAGAAACTGATATTATTTAATTTTTATAACTTATGAGGTCACTAGGAGTCTAAATACGCTGACGATTTAAACGTAAAATAGAACGATTACCGTCTACCTACCGATAACAAATGTACGATACAACTGACACAACATATAAATTAAATTAAAATATAGTATATTATACCAAAATAATCCATATATGTGATCAAAATTATTATTTATAATAGATATAAATAATAATAGAAACCATTTCCTTAACAATTCCAGTCTCCAGATAGTACAGATTAATAATAAAGTATAGTTATACTACTCCGCACGCCGCGGCCGCCTGGGTATTTTTAAATATGTATTACTGTATTAGTTATTATTATATTATAATATTAGTGAATAGTAGATTAGTAGATAAGAATGATTACTGCCTACTGGTTCAGTGTTCGAAATTCGAATAGCTATACCAACTACTATAAAATAAGTATAAACTAGTTATTATAAAAATAGTAATTACTAATAAGTAACTACTAACTACTAATTTTTCATTCGATTATTTTTGACCGAGCAATTCGATTATTTTCTCTCGATTGTTCCCATCACTAAAAAACACGTAAACGGAAAACAAACAAATCTGCATCAAAAAGTGATTTTATAGTAAAAATACTTATTATGAAACTTATAGAGATCAATATTTCTGAGGGAACCTCATCGGTGTTTTTCAAAATATTAACTATTAAAAAAGTTAGTTATTAAAAAAAATTTAAAAAAAAGGTTTTTTTGTCTTTGATATCTAGCTGTGTATTTAGATTAATACAAAACCCCGATGAGGTTCGCTCCGAAATATTGTTCTCTATAAAATTTATTATGGGTGTTTTTACTCTGAAACCACTTTTTAATGGCTTTTCGTTTGTTTTTCGACAGCATGTTTACGTCGTTAAATTTGACTTTTCATTGCCATCATGTACTGCCACCTGCCTGCCGTTGTGACGGAGCGGCGGTCGCGAATTCTCCCACTACGCCTATAGTTAATGACCGTCTCACCGTCTTATGCGGACGTGGGTAGGTTATCGGCGACGACAGACGCTTCCGAGAAATAGATTGTGCGCCGATTATAAACCTTACTATTATATTAATATGGATTATTGACATTATAGAAATTACAATAATGAATAAATACAATTATTATAATCAGGCGATCGGCAATCATAGACAGCATTCCATCACTGACCGACTGGACAACTCATTAGATTTGTGTTCAATCATTTTTATAATATAATTACCATCGGTGTAATCTAGGGGAGTGGGGCAGAGTATTACCAAATTTTGCCCATCAAAAATTTACCCCAGATTACGTTTATGTTTATACTACGGACATTCTAATATTTTCAGACAGTAGGTACCTACATCAAACATCAAAGTATGCATAATTTGTCTAGCAATAATAAATTCTTGTAGGTACCTAATCATATAAAATAAATAATTCGTATTGCTCTACATAATACATGCTATAAATTATAATGGTATATTTCCGTAAATGTAAAAAAAAAAAATCTTGAATCGATATTCAAAGTAATTAAAGCAATTAGGTATTATTATTAATTAAGTATGACTATTATGGTTTATGACTACCTACTCCAAAAAAAATGAGTTTTAAGTATACACACCGTACTTCTTGTTAATAATTATTAGTGATTGCGAATTAGGACAGCGGAAGTAATAATATCAGACTACTACCTTAATTCTTAGAATTAGTAATTAAAAATTATAAAGTGGAAGTCAAAATATTATGAGACTTCTAACAGCTATATTTCCAAACATTTATACAAAAATAAATATTCAAGTTATTATAATTTATAATATTTGAATTATCAAAAAGTAAATTTTACGAAAACCACTCATTCCTCCTGGATTAAAAAAATTTGTGATAATAATTGTAATGAAACGCTATTGGTTGTTTTATTAATATATAATATTTTGAACCAATATGCTCATTATCTAATTTTGACATAATTAATATGTTTCGTATTACAATATTTTCTTTTATAACAATTATTTGAGTTATACTCGTTAGAGTGTACAGAAAAAATATTTATTAGGGTTACATGAAGGGGTGGGAATGTGCTTGACATAGAACTCACGGTTGTGGTTCGGAAGTTTGTTTGAGTGATTCGACGGCTCGGCTCTAACTGCGGCGGTGAATCCTCCTGGGCAAAAATGTCTTACTCGCGGCGGTTCATTCTGGCTCGGCGTGAACGGCGGCGGTAGAATAATGAATGGAACGTCGACGATGTAGTTTCCCGGACACGGGGCGTACTCACGGCGGTTCGGGTTCGACTGATGACTCGGCTGGCGGCGGTAGGACTGTAGACGTCGACGGTAGATCTTCCCGGACAAAGGGCGTATGCACGGCGGTGACTGGCGGCTCAACTCGAACGGTGGCGGCTCAGTACAGTAACACGTACACAATTTGTCTCACAACGCACTCGGACGGTGGCGGATGACAGGGGATGTGCCGGGGAAGACCACATGGAGCGCCGTATTACGGGTTTACCGTCCGGCGTCCGAGTCTCAGGGCAGTGCTGGTAGTTAATACGAAAAACTGGTCCGTCTTACAATATTAGATATTGTCCGGTACCAAGTTTCTCGTATTACAGCGAAGGGGAACTGATTCGATGAATCGGTGGCCAGCGGCCTATATATCTGTGGTTCAGTGGCGGCGGGTCCCGATTAAAATACTGACGGACACTTCTGGTTGCTTGGTTCTTCCAATGAGGTGTTGAAGTGTCTAGTGGTATGAATATTATAGTATGGAATACGCTGACTCCGAATTTGTTTACTTCAAACTTCTATTCTGCTTGCTTCATACTGTAAACTTGATTCTACTGCGGGCGGCGTCCGGACTTCTAATCCGACGCGGGGCAGCGCTATCTAGTTTGCGTTGTATTCGCATGGGCTGTGTTGTACAGTTGACCGGCGGCGTGTTATTACTGCGTGAGCGCGCGGCGGTTGTTTCATTCATTTGGGTGATGGAACACCACCAGAGTGCACCATGTGTTTGGTGGCTCGGTTTTGTTCCATTACATAGTCCCCTTTTTTATTTATTTTTTTTTCTTTTTGCCGGGTTCCTATGCTGAGTCTCGAAATATTGATAATTATAAAAAAAAAATAAATGAAAACTAAAATTTGGTTCTGTTAGTGATAAAAGTAGTGGTGACTTATGGTCGCTGATGTTTCTTCATCCTCTTCTCATGTTGCGTCTTTTCGCGGTGCAGTAACCTCTTCATCCGGGTCTTGGAGATCCCTTGGAAGTTCTTGAGGTGGTTCTGCGCGGCTAGCAAGCTTCGACGAATGTCCGCATAGTAACCATGGTGGTGCTGGACCATCCCTCTTATGGTTTCCACGACTAGGTCGGACTCGGTCTCACTAGGGTTCGTCGATGGTGAAGACCCTACTTCCTTTTGTATTTCGAGGGTGGTTACCTCCTCGACTGGAATATCAGGGGTAAGAGGCTTACTCTCTTCAGGATTCTTCTCCCAATGTTTTAAGAAGTCATCCCATGTCATGCCGGTTGCTGAGGTTCGCCGTCTGGCTTGGATGGTTGGTGGTAGGTTCCAAGTAGGTTCGGTCTCGTATCTCGTTCGCTTGGCCTCCTCTTGCCGGTAAAATCTCGCTATCCTCTTCTTCGGTGATCTTTCGAGCAGGTGGTCAATGCTGGTTAGCTCAATTTTGTTAACCGTCTTCTGGCTGCGCAATATGGTCAATGGAATCTTTACTATGATTCCCATCTTGCTCGGGTCCTAATGATAAATGAGGTATGTTTTGCCTTATCTATTTAAATCTGGTTACACAATTTCACAAGCAATTTATATACATTAATGCCACAGACATATCTACATTGTTTTTATTATTTTACATTATTTACATATATATATTTTTTTTCTTCTTTTTTTTTTTTTTTTTTTTTTTTTTTTTTAACCTTAAGCCCTGAGCGGCCCCTGAGTTGTTGGTACACACTCATGGTACGGCTTGATATTTTTGTAATTATATGTTCGCTGCTGTTCCGCTTGGACTTGTACAGTTACTGTATTGTTGTTGTGTACAGCACAGATTCGATACGGTCCATGATAAAGCAGGAATAGTTTGTGTATCTCATGATCCTCTGCGGAAGATAGACGGTGTTCCTTTACGAGGACTTTCATTCCTGGTGTGTACGTCGGGAACTTCTTTCCTCGGTCTTTGTACTTGCTCCTCACTTGAGCCTGTTTTTTGGTTCTTTTCATTACGATTTGAACGACGTCTGGTGTGGCGTTAGTTAACGGGTATTCTGGAAATTCTACTAACTTGGTGATTGACAGTTGTGTACTTTTTCCGAACATTACGTACTCTGGGGTAAATCCAGTAGTTGTGTGGGTCGTATTGTTTATCCAGAATTCTATGTTGTCCAACCATTTGAGCCAATTAGTGTGCTGTTTGTGGCAATAGGTTCGTAGCAGTCTCCCTATTTCTCTGTTTGCTCGTTCCACTGGGTTGCTCTCCGGGTGATAACTGGTAGTGTGTATATTCTTCACTTTCAGTTCCTCCATTATTTGGTTCCACTTTTGGCTGGTGAATTGAGTTCCATTGTCCGTGAGAATTTTTTCAAAGTGTCCTACGGTAGGAATATAATCACTCACTATTTTCTTGACAATTGTATCGGTGGTTGCTCTTTTCAACGGGTAGAGCTTGATATATTTTGAAAAAATGTCCAGGACTGCGAGTATATATTTGCATCCCCTTTGTCCCCTGGGTAGTGGTCCCATAAGGTCAACCGATACTATTTCGAGAGGTTTTCCTGGTAGAATATTCAACGTTGGTCCTCTTGCTGTAGTATTGTTGATTTTGGCTTTTTGACAGGTGTCACAGGTTTTTATGATCCTTTTCACCGTACGGTACATGCTTTGGAATTGATGGTTTTTTTGTAACTGCTGATAAGTTTTGTATGTTCCGCAGTGGCCATATATTTGATGAGTTTCCTTCACTAGTGGTTGAACCAGCTCCTTTGGAATAATGACTTGATATTCCCCACTGCGAGACTTTCTAAATAACAGTTGATTATGCGTAATAAAATTGCGATCTTTTCGATTTTCTGACCGTTGTTTGAGCTTTTGTATGTGCTCATCCGTCTGTTGCAGCGTGGATAGTTCTTTGAATTGTTTTCGTAACTCTAGACTGTAATCGAGTAAGGTTAACTTGTTGATTATGATGGTGTTGGGATTGTTAGAGGTATCTTCGATTGGTGACTGTGGATAGCGGGTTAGCATGTCGGCTCCAACGTTGTCTTTGCCCGCCACGTGGATGATTTCTAATTGATACTCTTGTAAGAAAGTTGACCACCTCACTAGTCTAGGATTTAACAACTGACAGGTATTGAGAAACGTTAAGGCATGGTGATCTGTCATTACTTTCACTTTATGCCCTAATAAGTAGTGTCGAAACTTTTTGCATGCGAACACGATAGCTAACAATTCGAGCTCCGTCGTGTTGTAGTTTCGTTCTGCCGTATTTAAGGTTCGGCTTGCAAAACCTAATGACTGATGACCTCCCTCTTCACTGAGTTGGTATAGTTCAGCTCCTAAATGCGTTGTTGAAGCATCTGTGTTGACGTAGAATTCCCTCGTAAAGTCTGGGAATTGTATGATGATGTCTTCTAGGAATTTGGTCTTTATATTCTCAAAGGCATGTTGCTGTTTGGCCCCCCAGGTCCATTTGGTATCCTTTTTGGTCAGAGCACTCAACTGTTCTGTGTCCTGGGACAGATCACGTATAAACTTGCGATAAAAATTAATAAATCCTAAAAACGATTGAACTTGCTTTTTCGTTTTGGGTGGTTGGAAATTTTTTATTACTTGTACCTTATCTGGGTCCATTGTAATACCTTTTTCCGAAATTATGTGTCCTAGAAAAATCACTTGACTTTTCAGAAACTGTGATTTTTCCCGGTTTATGGTAATGTTGTGTTGTTCTAATTTTTTGAATATGCACTCAAGATGATACATGTGTTCTTCAAAACTTCGTGACGTAATGTGAATGTCGTCTACATATATAGCCGCGAATTGTAATATTTCGGGTCCCAGTACCAGATCGAGAATTTTCTGAAATTCGGCTACTGAATTGATTAGGCCAAACGGAAGTACTTTGAATTGGTAGTTCCTACCGCGGTGTAGAAATGCAGTGATTTCCCGACATTCCTTTCTTAACGGACATTGCCAATAACCGGCCGTCAGGTCGATAGAACTAAGATACTTCATGCCCTGGAATTTCATAAGTATTTCTTCCATACTGGTTGGACACTCCCGGTCCGGTATGATTACTGTGTTGATTTTCCTAGCATCTAGACATAATCTGATGTCGCCGTTTTTTTCCTCTGTGCATACTATGGGTGATGACCATGGTGATGTAGATTTTTCTATTATTCCCAATCTCAACATTCGTTGTATTTCCGCGTCCACCTTTGGTATCCGAGCTACTGGTATGGGGTATTGCCGCTGATGGATAGGGTCCCCTGGCTTCACTCTTATCTGACATTGAAACGCTTCGATTTTCCCTGGTTGTTCCGAAAATATTTTTTCGTACTTGTCGAGTACCGAAAAAAATGTTTGTCTTTCAGTATCAGTTAGTTCAACTTGGTCGTCCTCCGGATTTTCCCTAATTTCGACGTTGAGTAGGGGTTCTTGGAGTCCAAGTATTCGATTTTTCTGGCCCGCGAATGGTATTGTGTGTATTTTGTTATTGATTCTAAATTGTATCGTCTGTTCGCGAAATTTGATTTGAGCATCATACTTCTTTAATATGTCGGCTCCAATTATTCCCTTTTCGTTTAAATTTTCAACTTGGATGAAGTTGGTTTGTAGATATTCATTTCCGATTTTACACTCACAGAAAATTTGTCGTGACACTTTGCAGATTTTCTTTCCTACTGCATTGCTTATTTGTATGCCGGTCACTGGAAGCTGTGGTATTCTCGGGTTCTTCTGTGTAACAACATCTACCACTTCTTTAGTAAGGACGCTGACTGTAGCTCCGGTATCAACGAGTAAAGTTATTTCTTCACCCTCAATAGTGCACTGTATATACGGACTAACTGACTTGTTCGTGGTATTCAACGAATTGATGGCGTGTTGCTCATCCCCACTTGGTCCTGTTTGTTCATCCTTGTTCGTCGTGACTACCTGATTAACTTTTTCAGTCTGTTGCTGGGTGTCCTCACGTTTGTCGTAATTTCGGTTGTTATTCCACCGGTTATTGCGTGGTAGCATATTGTTCCATCCATTGCTTCGGTGATTTTTCCAGTTACTATTTGTCTGCCCACTTGTATTATTATTGTTGTTGGAGTCACCTTGGTTTGTTTTCTGGTGATCCGTTTTATTTTCCATGGGTTGACTACTTTGCCCTTCCTCACCCAGTATTTTCATGGCCGTGAGTATTGTGCAATCTGGCAAAGACACTAATATGGCCCGTAGATATCCTGGGTAATGTCTTGCTATATGTTTTACTATTTCATTTTCGGACAGTCGTGGTACTTCTAGGTGTCGAAGTTTTGTTGCCCACATAGAAAAATGTTCACGATAGTTGGTGTTAGTTGGTGTTTGTTTCGTACTCAAACACTGGCTCCACACTTGGTATCTGGATCTCCCTAGACCAGAACTCGTCTATGAACGCCCTTTTGAAATCGTCATAATTGGTTAGTTGGAATCGAATGGTGGAAAACCAACTTGATGCGGTTCCTTTTAAACAGTCACCCACAATAATTATTTTCTCACCGACATATGATTGTTTTATTGCAAAATATTCTTCTAGTCGGTACAGAAAATCTTTCGGGTGGACATCACGATTGTTTCCGTAAAATATCGGACGCGATATTTCGGTGTTGTGCATTTGTTCTGATTTATTGCTGTACTCATGATGCACGGGTTGTCTGTTATTGCGATCGTATTTGATTTTTACGTCGTTGAGTTGTTCTTCAATTATTTCAATTTTCCGTTCGTATGTTTCTACGACTTCTGTAATTCTCCGATTTTCATCTTCTAAGTTAGTATATTTTTCTCCTAAGTTAATATACTTTTCTTCTAAGTTGCTAATTTTTTGTAGTAATTGGTCAACTAGGTACTGACTGTTTCGTTCAATTTCGTGTTGAAATGCGTGGAACGCTTCTTCCGTAATATTTTTTTTCGGTGCCATGTTCACGATGTAGTTTCTTCTTTGCAAATCGATGTAGACAATGACGTAGAAAAAATCTTCAATATGTTAATCTCGAGTCGAAGTGGAATTTTCTTCTAAATTCGAGCACTGTAGTTGGGCGCCACATGTAATGAAACGCTATTGGTTGGTAATTAATTGTTTTATTAATATATAATATTTTGAACCAATATGCTCATTATCTAATTTTGACATAATTAATATGTTTCGTATTACAATATTTTCTTTTATAACAATTATTTGAGTTATACTCGTTAGAGTGTACAGAAAAAATATTTATTAGGGTTACATGAAGGGGTGGGAATGTGCTTGACATAGAACTCACGGTTGTGGTTCGGAAGTTTGTTTGAGTGATTCGACGGCTCGGCTCTAACTGCGGCGGTGAATCCTCCTGGGCAAAAATGTCTTACTCGCGGCGGTTCATTCTGGCTCGGCGTGAACGGCGGCGGTAGAATAATGAATGGAACGTCGACGATGTAGTTTCCCGGACACGGGGCGTACTCACGGCGGTTCGGGTTCGACTGATGACTCGGCTGGCGGCGGTAGGACTGTAGACGTCGACGGTAGATCTTCCCGGACAAAGGGCGTATGCACGGCGGTGACTGGCGGCTCAACTCGAACGGTGGCGGCTCAGTACAGTAACACGTACACAATTTGTCTCACAACGCACTCGGACGGTGGCGGATGACAGGGGATGTGCCGGGGAAGACCACATGGAGCGCCGTATTACGGGTTTACCGTCCGGCGTCCGAGTCTCAGGGCAGTGCTGGTAGTTAATACGAAAAACTGGTCCGTCTTACAATATTAGATATTGTCCGGTACCAAGTTTCTCGTATTACAGCGAAGGGGAACTGATTCGATGAATCGGTGGCCAGCGGCCTATATATCTGTGGTTCAGTGGCGGCGGGTCCCGATTAAAATACTGACGGACACTTCTGGTTGCTTGGTTCTTCCAATGAGGTGTTGAAGTGTCTAGTGGTATGAATATTATAGTATGGAATACGCTGACTCCGAATTTGTTTACTTCAAACTTCTATTCTGCTTGCTTCATACTGTAAACTTGATTCTACTGCGGGCGGCGTCCGGACTTCTAATCCGACGTGGGGCAGCGCTATCTAGTTTGCGTTGTATTCGCATGGGCTGTGTTGTACAGTTGACCGGCGGCGTGTTATTACTGCGTGAGCGCGCGGTGGTTGTTTCATTCATTTGGGTGATGGAACACCACCAGAGTGCACCATGTGTTTGGTGGCTCGGTTTTGTTCCATTACATAATATTGCATTTATATATTTTTTTGTAATAAAAAAAATTAACGAAAAACGTGAATTTTTACACTGATTCAGTTTTTGACAAAATATCAATTTCACCGAATATTTGTGTTAGTATTCTTATATATCATAACATTTCCAAAACATGAATGTATTAGTTTTACAATGTGTTTTTAAATTTTTTTTTGTGTCTGTGTACACGATAATTAGTCATTAGTCGTTTATTATTTATGCTTCTATTTAACTTCAGTATCTTGTTCGATGGGGAAGTGAATATTGTTGGTGCACTGGGGAGGTTAAAATTATAATTATCAATATTTTTAAAATAAACCTGGAAAAACAACATAAAAATTAATATACATAGAATTTATACGCAAAATCAGTTTTCGACAAAATCGATTTTGGTTTTTGGTGTACCCAACTCTAAATGTATAAAATTTTCAACTTTTATATCTAAGGATTGAACATTAAAAACAATGTTCCACGTAAATAGGTTACATATCAGTTACTTTATTTACAATAACATCATCTGACCAGTGACCGTCCTTGCAGTTCATATTTTTACAAAATTGGATATTCACTCGATTTCTCATGTAGCGATTTTGTTATTTTTTGTAATTCAAAAACGAATAATTGTAGATACATGAATATTTCACCGAATGTTTATATTTTCATTTTCTATTAACTACCAAGTTTTGAAAATATTTTGACGGTATAAACCAGTACTCATTTATTTCATGATAATGAAATAGAGAAACAAAGATTACATGCTGAAGACAGATGTGAATTAGCAGGTACTTATAATAAAATGCAAAAAATATGATTGATTTACTTTTGAGTACACATTAAAAATTAAAAAGTATTAGGATAAATACCTTTTTACTTGTAGCTTATCCTAAAAGTAACCAATCACAGTTTAAAAATATTTATGTTTAAATTGTTTTAGGAAAACTAGGTATGGGTGTAACGGTTCAACGAGTTTTAAATGACATTCGAAATTCTGCTACTTTAATTGATTTTAAAAGAATCCATTTATTAGAAAAACGAGATTTACATAATATTAAACGTGATTTTAAAATTGATAATTATTCTACAAAAATGAATGAAAATGATTTTGTTAGTGTTCGCCTGTGTGTAGAGAAAATAAAAGAAAAAGGTGAGACAAATCCAGTGTTATATTTTAAGCATCAAGGAGAAGATTCCACAACACATTTGATTCGGGATGATTTTTGTTTAATTTTAATGACTGAATACCAAGCTGAAATGTTAAAAAAATTTGGATGTGATAAAATATGTATAGACGGAACACATGGTTTAAACAGTTATAACTTTCAGTTGTATACTTTACTTGTAGTAGACAATTATGGAAATGGTTTTCCTGTTGAATTTTGTTTTACAAATAAATCAGATACATCTACATATAAATTATTTTTTGAATGCATCCAGCGTGTAGTAGGACTTATCAAAGAAAATGTTTTTATGTCTGACGATGAACCTGCATTTTACAACGCATGGCAATCTATTATGGGTCCGGTTTCTAAACAACTATTATGTACTTGGCCCGTACTAAAAAATTGGAATAAAAACCTTTCCAAAATTCACTCACAAGAAAAAAAATCAATGGTGTATAAATCGTTAAAATCTTTAATGTACGAAACTGATGAAAACAAATTTTACATAGAATTAACAAAGGTCATTGAAGAATTAAAAAATAATACAGATACTGCAGATTTTGGTCAATATTTTGCGAGCAATTATTCCTCAAGAGTTAAAAATACATAAAAATACACTGAACAAACGTTCCACATCGTAAGTACATTTATTTTATTACTTAGTTACTAGCAACTAAATATTTATTACTAAGTTGTAAAATCCAAAATTTAAATTATTAAAATGTTTAAAGTCCAATGCGCCAAGGCTGTGAAGCTGGAATATATTTGAAAGCGTCAGATGATGGAAAAGCCCTGGTAATAACAAAAATGACAGAGGACCACAATCATGAGGTTTCCCAGGTATAATATAGTCATCTTCTTAATCAAAGAAAAATCACACCCGAAAGTAAGGCAGTTGTATTGGAGCTAATGGACCTTAAGGCAAATAAAAAAATGATCCAACGTAAAATAATGAATGAAAGTGGAAAAATTGTTACCTTGAAAGATTTATCAAACATACATACTACAGGCAGTAAGAAAAAATTATAATTCAATTTAGTGGTTTTTTTCAGAGTAAATATTTCTTTAACTATTAATATTTTATGTTTTAAATAAAAAAATTATTCAAACAACAATTTAGTTGAAACTGTCAATAAATTAAAGACTAAATATAATTGTTCTGTTGAAATATCAACAGATGAGGAAAATAACCTCAATGGTATTTTTATACAGGACAGTTTTATGACTGAATCATTCGAAGCATATCCTGAAGTAATATTTTAATATTTTATTACAATTTCAAATTATTACAAAATTATATAATATCAAGTAAATACTAATCATTTTCCGATAATGTTTTTAGAGTGAAATAGCAGCAATTGGATTACTATTGAATGAGGAAGAAATAACCCTGTGCTGGTTTTTTGAAACTTTCAAAAAATATAACCCAATATCGGCTAAACCACGGGTACAAGGACATGAAAGAAAGAAATGTTATTAAGCAAGTCTTTCCTAATACTGCACTCACAATATGTTTGTTCCATACACTAAGAACATTTAATCGTGAAATTACGTGTGATAAACGGAATATCACGCCCAATGAAAGGGACACTGTAAAAGAAATCATTCAAAATATCATTTACTGTAAGTCAGAACTGGAATATAACAATTTATATCAGCACCTGAAGACTGTAGCACCAGAAACTGTCATCGAATATTATAATAAAAACTGGCATGGAATAAGGGATGAATGGGTTATAGGCCTGACTTACATGACAGGGAATTTCATGAACAAAACAAATAACAGATTAGAGAGTTTCAATGGGAAACTCAATCCAGAAACAGCCTATTCAGATGCCACAAATTCCTGAACTGCAAAAATATTATTCTCTTTTAACGCCGTATGCATTTAGTTTTTTAAAAAAACAATTCGAGTATGAAGACAAAAGTAATACTCTTCAAATTACAAATGAGTACACCTGCAATTGTATTTTTTACAATTCCATGAAACTTCCACACTAGATACAGCGTAGAATGAAAGCAATGCAGAAGACTCGATTTAGCCATTAATGCAGTTATGTTGTTGGTGCATGACAAATGTTTGAAAGGTTCATTAAGATTTCAAAACAAAAAAGGTCATCCAAAATAT
This sequence comes from Macrosiphum euphorbiae, assembly GCA_949089665.1. Classification (NCBI taxonomy): domain Eukaryota; kingdom Metazoa; phylum Arthropoda; class Insecta; order Hemiptera; family Aphididae; genus Macrosiphum; species Macrosiphum euphorbiae. The sequence continues at coordinate 46,861,917 of CARXXK010000002.1, read as the reverse complement.
TACAAATTATCGCCAGTCATAATAAAAGTGCTCATGTTAAGTCGGATATGATTTTAAAAGTTAACAGCTTCACATGGATGGTTAATTCACAAACTGATCCTAAAACAAAATATACTATCGAAAAAAATAATTTACCTTGCAGCGACTGTGTTTTACGTTGTGAATATTGTGAAATTTGTGTTCACATGTTTAAATGTTCGTGTATGGACAATATTATATACTTAAATATTTGTAAGCACATCCATGCGATCGCCAAATTAGATGTTTTAATAGTTCAATCATTATCTAATGTAAATACGTCTAATACAGATGAAATTGATAAACTGAGAAGAGAAATTTTAAATAATAGAGAGACAAATAGTATAGATTTACACAAGGAAATAAATAATAAAATGGAATCAATGTTAGGCCTTAGGCATTTACAGCGGAGCAACATTAGGTATAGAAAGCCAACATAACATTTTAAAGCATTGTGATAAGATACTTACAATAATTTCAAAAGAAACGAATAAATCAACTGATAATGTACCTACTAAAACTATCAATGTAAAACACATAGAAAAGCAAACCAGATTTTATTCAAATAATAGAAAAAAAACCAAACATTAATCCTCCTCTTTCTCCACTTGAAGGCAATTTAATTAGGGACTCATTGAATAATTCAAGTGGTGAAGTTTTATATGTTCATTCATCTAATGATCATATGTATTTTTTTGACATGGACAAAAGTCTGAAAAACATCTGTTTACTATTTTGTATTATTAATTACTATTGAATTTTTTTTTTTTTTTTGTATTACTATTTACTTATTAATTACTATTCATTAACAATTTAACTTAAAAGAAGTAATGTTAAGCTTTGAAAAATGTGTTTGTTACTTGTGAATTTACTATGAACCAATAAATAAAAACAATGATACTTTGTGGATTTGTGGATTACAGGAATTGAGGAAATCAAATATTCTATCTATCAGCCTTATGAATTTTCGGTTGCTTCACCTATAACAAAACAATTTAGTTTATTATTACTCAAGGGCGCACCCAAGGGGGTGGCTAACGGGCTTTAGCCCCCCCCAAATGGCTAGCCCCAAACATTTTGATAATTTTATTAGGTTTATTGACAAATTGACATTTTACTTTAAATTGTTATAAAAAAAAATTATCAACTATCGAAATTGAAACATTAGGTATAACATAATATTATATTATATCATTGATTTTATAATTTTATTATATTTATAACTGTCATTCCGGGCCCCGGGAGAGACCTCTGTTGTCTATTATTATCGTCGCGACGTCGTTAGTTGAAACTGTGTACTGTGTAGGATACCGGAAACGTCTAGATTATACATTTTTATCGATATAATTTAGATTATCGCAAACTGCAGGTATCTTTGCGTTAACAAACTCCACTTTCATTTTATTACTTATTTAGCAGATTAACTAGTATTGTCGACTGTCGTACAACTGTTCAAGTCGACATCGTTGGTTTTTCGCGAGCTTATATTTATTTATTTATTCATTTTTAATTGTTAATTGTTTTTTGTTTATTCAAATAAGTGGATTTAAAATTTTAATATAATGAAACGTAATCATTCTGGATCATTATTAAATTATTTTAAAGTTGGGTCACACACCACACCTGCAGAAGTCCAAAAAGGATCAGTTGCTATAGACAGTTCATCGGCAATAAATAATGATGCTACAGCTACATCAAATGAATGTAATGTTCAACCAAATGACGGTAATAACATAGTACCAAAATATGATATATCTTTATATGTAAACAAAAAAATTAGTGACCATGAAAAAATTAATTTTATTAAAAATATGTGGGTTCCCGATAATAGTTATACTTTTAAAACTCAACAAATAGGTTCTCAAAATAGAAAATTTAATCGATTTTGGTTAATAAAATATAAATGGTTGGCTTATTCGAATTTGGAAAATAGTGTCTATTGTAAGATGTGTGTTTTATTTGCCCCTTCAAATGCTGGCCACTGTTCTTCGCAAGCGCTTAATCAATTAGTTAAAACAGGATACAATAATTGGAAAAATGCTTTAGAACGATTTGAAAAACATTTACTTTTAAACTATCATAAAGATGCTACTTTAAAATATGATACTTTTATTGATATTATGAGTGGAAAATTGTTACCAATCAATAAACAAATTGATAAAGATTCACAAAAACAAGCCTTAGAGAATTCGGAGAAACTTAAACCAATTATAAAAACAGTAATTTTATGTGGGCGTCAAAATTTGTCTTTAAGATCGCATGAAGATTATGGAGTTTTTGATACAAAAATAGAGCCCAATAAAAATGAGGGTAATTTCCGTGCTATATTAAGGGCTAGAATAGAATCAGGTGATGAAAATTTAAAAAAGCATTTTGAAACTTGTGGTAAAAATGCTACTTATATAAGTTGGAATATACAAAATCAAATTATTGAAGCATGTAATGAAATAATTATTCAAAAACTAGTCACTAAAATCAATAAAGCTAAATTTTTTTCTGTCTTGGCTGATGAAACTACAGACGTATCAACCGTAGAACAATTTTCTTTATGTGTGCGATTTGTTGAATTAATGAGCAATAATGAGTACAAAATTGTTGAACAATTTTTGAAATTTGTTCCTGTTCAGTCTACAACAGGTCAAAACTTGGCAGATGTTCTTTTAGAAACATTAAACAATGTTGGGATTGATTTAAACTTTTTACGTGGGCAAGGCTATGATGGTGCTTCTTCTATGAGCGGCCAATTTAAAGGCGTGCAGGCGTTTATTTCAAATAAATACCCAACTGCAATATACGTACATTGCGTTTCACATAGTTTAAACTTAGCTTTATCAAATGCAGCTGAAGTAGTTCCAATTAGAAATGCTTTTGGCATTATCCAAAAAATATATACATTTTTTAATACCCCGAAACGGCAAAATGTCCTTCAAAATAATATCGAAACATCAACTTATAATTCAAATAAAACGAAATTAAAGCAACTTTGTCCAACCAGATGGGTTGAACGTCATGATTCGGTTATTATAATGAAACAAATGTTGTTGCCTGTAGTTGCAGCTTTAGAAGAAATACAGTCATGGAATTGTACAGACTCATCGTCTAATGCGTTCTTACTGTTAAGTGGAATTCGACAATCAAGTTTTATTATTTCACTATTGTGTGCAGAGAAACTTTTAAGTTATACTTTACCAATCAGTAAAATTCTTCAATTGAGTGATTTAGATATTTCAGAGGCTTTGAATAACGTAGACGGTGTAGTATTCGTTCTTCGTGAGATACGAAGTAATGTTGAAAATGAATTTAAAATAATTTTCGACGAAGCAAACGAAATTGCTAATGCTTTAGAACTAACAATTACTATGCCCAGATTAACAAAAAATCAAACCAAACGATGCAATGTACCAGCAGAAAATGAAGAAGAATATTATAGACGTGCCATTTTTATTCCATGGCTAGATTCTTTTATAAATAATATATCCGACCGATTTTTAAAGCATAAATGTATTATTAAAAGTTTTAAGTGTCTTTTACCAACTGGAAATTCTCCTAATCAAACAGAAAAATCACAGTATTTAAAACTTTTAGAATTTTATAAAAATGATATACCAGAAAATGGTGTTAACGCTGCAGTAGCCGAATTTGATTTATGGTATCAAAAATTCCAATGCCCAAATCATTCATTACCACATAATGCAATCGATGCATTAAATTTGTGTAATGATACTCTATTTGAAACTATATTTACACTTTTAAAAATATTCTCAACATTGCCTGTTTCGACCAGTACAACAGAAAGATCATTTTCCACTTTGAGAAGAATAAAAACATACTTGAGAAATACAATGAGTCAGAATCGACTGAATGGATTAGCTATGCTTCATATTCACAGAGAAATAGATGTTCAAACTTCAGAAGTACTCTCAGTATTGGGGAAAAAAGGACCAAGGCGTCTCAACTTTATAATTTAAAAGGTTAGACTTATAAAAAATAATCATTATATTATTCATAATTAAATAAATAATATTTATGTTTTACAGGTATAACATCAAGGCTACGGTGACACTTAAAACCGGGACAAAAATAAAAAAAATTTGCTAGTAAAAGATTGTAAAAAAGCTTAAAGATTTCTGTACATATTTAAAAATAAATACTACCTATTAATATTAAAATTATGTGAATTTAGCCCTCCCCAAAAAAAAATCCTGGGTGCGCCCCTGTTATTACTTATACAAAATATATCAAATAATCATAATAGTGGGTACAATCATAGATTAAATATACTATAGATAGCCCACGAGTATATGTGATATGGAAACACACACATTGATAGAACAACGCAGTGTTGCCAGACTTTCAAACTAACATTATCGTAAAGTACTTAAATAATTATCGTTTTTCAAAAAAAAAAATCGTACAAACGAAAATATTTTTGCTCGCTACACGGGGACACGGCCGGCGTTATCGTGTGATATGCCGATATGCCCGTTTATACTAAAAATAAATTACAATACGGAATAAAATATGAATAATGAAATAATAATTAATATTAATACAAACAATCGTCAACGCTCACAAACTCTATAGAGGCTGACGGCTGTAAACAAAAATCTATTTTAATGCCTATTCCAGAAATACGTGCATAATAATATAACGTAAATATCAATATAATACAAAACAACGACAATAATATTATGACATTATTATTTATAATATTCAAACATTCACAAATCAGTAAACCACAAGTTACAATTCTGTGAGCGCAGCGAAGGCAAAATTGCCAACTCTTTCGTCAATTTATATTTCATTAATTATTAATATCATCATGGCTACGAAAGGCAATAAATGTATGTTTTTTAACTGTGGCAAAAGTAAACGGTATGATAAAAATACCAAGTTATTCCGTTTTCCCAAAAATCAAGACCGGCAAAAGAATGGGTTAAGCAGTCAGGTTAGTTGAATTAAAATCGAATTTAAAAATTAAATTATTATTCTTTTTAAAAATTTAAAATTGTATAGATCAATACATTTAATTTGTAAGTATTTTATATAATATACCAGTGCTGGAATTGGAAAAATAAAAGAAAGGGGACTCTATATTATCTAAATTTGAGTAATGGACATATGATTAATCTCAACATAACTCGTGGCTGCACTCACTGCAGCATCAACATTAGAAAATAAATAATACACCAATGTCCAATACCAATGACATTAACAACAATCAGTAAATATTATTTTACTTCTCATTTATTAAAATAAAAATGAATTCGAGCACTAAAATATAGGTACTAGGTATATTTCATTTTTAATGTCATAAACAAATATCGCGTTAAAAATGAATTTAAAAACATGTTTGAGCGTTCAATGAATATGGTTTACTGAGTGGTTTTATAGTAAAAACACTTATGATCAAAATTAAAAATTTGAAGTCTTATTTCTCATATCTTAAATTTTTAAATCCTAAAAATTACTTAAAAAAAGATAAAAAAAACGGGTATTTTTGATCATGAAATAATTTTAATTTTTAACGCGATTTTTGTTTGTGATACACGCATGACGTGTTTTCTCTGTGCAAGTGCGTATAGAATGTCAAATTTTCCACTCAACGGAACACGTGTAGCTCCGTAAGTATAAAAATTAGAGTGAATTGACCTTTTATAAAATTTAAAAGTAAGAATATTATCTAGGCAACCTCATTGGCAATTTATTATATTTTAATTTTGAAGTGAGTAGTGAGTATTTTAAAATTGTAAATTGTTTGTACGTCATAAAATACTAGTCAGAACTCGCTTTAAAATTAAAATATAATAAAAAGCCATGACGTTGCCTAGATAATAATCTTACCTATAAATGTAGGTACTATATTTTTTAAACTAAAGGAGCTAAACGTGATCTATTGAACGTACAAATTGCTATGTTACACACTTGTAAGACGGAGACAACATATGCGGGTACCACGTTATCTTAAACATATAATTAAAATTTAACGAATGTAGTAGATAGGAAAATACACCAATACGCTAAATTGAAATATTTCCCAATTTTTCTGACTGAGGGAATATTAAATTGGTGGATTTAACGTTAGAACAACTGAATAACCGCCATGTATGTAATTTACATTTTAAACCCACGGATTTTAATAATATTGAAACACAACAAAGACTAAAACAAAAAGCAGTTCCAATGAAGTACGATTTTACTGAATTACCAGTTAATGTGGAACAATACATTCCAATTTCATCTTTTAACGAATTTAAAGACTGCGAACCTCCAAATTTACACGTTAAAACTCCAACCAAAATGTCCAAGAACACCTATCGAATCTCATCATCTTCCAGCTACATTAAATGCATCACCGTCTTCGCCAATTTTAACTTATGAATGTTCTTCGTCAACAAGTTCTATGATCAAATCATTTATAGATATGCCTTCACCAATTAGTACTCAAGAACGTCGAATAAACAAGGCAAAAACTGTTCTCTTTCCTATCGAACAAAGCCCAAAAAAAGTCAAAAAAACATCTTGAAGACTTAATTCGAAAAAAAAATATACTGTTAAAAAATAAATCATCTACTATAAGTAAATTAAAAAAAAAATACATGTTTCTCGTAATAAATATAATTTACATACTTTTAAAAATAATATTACATTTTCAAGTTTTGGATCAAAAGTCATAGCAGAAATGCAAATGTTTCTTAAACGTAATTCAACGAAACCCTAGACACTAGCTGAAAAAAATGTTGCTATAAATTTATACTATAAATCACCGGCTACATACAAATTTCTTAGAAATAACCAACAAATAATTTTACCAGGTGAAACTACGTTACGTAGGTGGATAGGGAAGTCTAAATTTTGTCCCGGTTTTAATTCACTCTGGTTAAAGCAAATTAAAAATAAGTTGGAAACAATGTCAGATGAAGAAAAACACTGTGTTTTAATATTTGATGAAATGAAAATAAAATCTTTTTTAGAATATTCTAAGTATTTAGATATGGTTGAAGGGTTTGAAGATTTAGGACACAAAGGTAGAACGAATAAATTGGCTACGCAGGCCATGGTTTTTGTTGATCGAGGACTTTATAGTAATTGGAAATTACCATTGGCTTATTTTTTATCGGGTTCATCAATGAGTAGTTCAATATTAAAAGATTTAATTGTAGATGTAATCGGAAAATGTACAGATCTGGGTTTTAATATTGTGGCTCTCGTTTGTGATCAAGGCTCCAATAATTATTCAGCTCTAAACCACTTAGGTTGTTGCAAAGAAAAACCATTTGTTGAAATTAAAGGTAAAACTATTTATTCTATTTTTGATGTACCGCATATTTTCAAAAATTTCAGAAAAAATTTTTTGAAATATAATTTCAAATATAAAGGTCAAGAAGTATCTTTTTCAGATATTAAGTTGGCTTATAATATTGATAAAACAAGTAATACTAGTAGAGCCCTTTTAAAACTAACTGACAGTCATATGAACCCAAATACGTTTCAAAAAATGAATTGTAAGCTTGCTCTTCAAGTCTTTAGTAATTCAGTAGCAGCTGTTTTAAAAACATGCATTGCTACAGGTCAAATAAAATCAAAAACTGCCGCCGCAACCGCTGATTTTGTTCAATAATTAAATAATTTATTCGACTGCCTAAATAGCATAGTACAATTAAAGCATTATACAGTTCCAACATATACTCTTGTGTTTTAAATGACGACAAACCTTATATACTTAATTGTTTAATGAAAGCTAAAGAATGGTGTACACAGCTGGAGTTAATACAACCTATAAAAGTGTATGGTAAAGTTCTTCCGTGTTTCGACGCCATGATATGGAGCATAAACGCAATCATAATGATTTATAGACAACAAAAAAATTTAGGTTTTAAATATCTTCTTACTAGCGGTTTAAACCAAGATATCATAGAAAATACTTTTTCAGTTTTTCGACAGCGTGAAGGTTTCAATAGAAACCCGACTGCTCGAACCTTTAAAACATCATTTCGGTTTCAAGCAAAACATAATCTCATGAAAGCCACTGAGTCATCAAATTGTGAAAATGATTTTGATTACAATTTATTTGATCCTGGTTCACAGAACGCAACGATTTCTACACCTAACACAGATACAGATACTTTAGTTGAATCAGTTTCAGACTCATTTGTATCTTCGGAAGAGGAGGGTGATTTCAATCAATGTCTCAATAATAAAGAAGAACAAATAACATTAGAAACCTGTTCAAATACATAGTTTGCTGGATATTTGGCAAAAAATGTATAGATCAATTTAAATGCACTAAATGTGAATTAATAATTTTAAAAAGTAACGATTTTTTGTTTGATGACCAAGAGTATTTAATTTTTTACAAACAATTTGAAAGTACCGATATTGAAAGAAGTAGTCTCAAAAAGCCTTCTGATTTATTTATAAACATTGTTTCTACAGCACAAAATTAGTGTTTAAAAGATTTTGTAGAACTAAATCCTCATAAAAGAAAATTGTGTGCAACCATCCAACTAAAAATAAAAAATGAATTGATTTCTGATTTAAATTTTGATCCAAACTGTGATCAACATATTGATTTTATTATCCAAAAATTAATAATTTGTAAATTATTAAGGCATTTTAATTGGACATCTAAACATTTGAAAGGACGTTCTAGTGTACAAACAGTGAATAAATTAAAAATTTTGAAAAATGTTTAAGCTTAACATAATATTATGTAAGTACCTAATTTATTAGTTGGCATGTAAATAGGTATGTTATAATAAAATGGTGTTACCCGGTGTTGGTACATATTATATGTGCGTATTAATTGTATTATTTTTTTTAGTTCTGATAGGTTAGGTTTTCTTTTATTTTGCAGTGTTAAAATTGTATGGTTTTACGATGTATTATTTTTCTTTATTTAACTTTATAAAAAATATTTACCTAGGTATACATATGGTTAAAATATTTTATGAAAAAAAAATAATATTTGATTTGTACAATTGTTTGGTAATTGTTAATTATTATAATTATTATTAATATTGTCCTTAGAACTTTTTATAAAGATTTTAATATAAAGATATTTTAAAAAATTTTTACTGTATTTTATAAAATGTAAAATATTATATTAGCTTTTAAGTTATACAACTATACCTTTTATTATTCTTATAAAATTATAAAGGAATTTTTTTTTACTACAACAATAATTTTAAGATTTTATAATTATGTAACATTTTTACTTGTTTTATAAAATAAAATTAGGTACCTACTCTCATTACCCCTTTTATGAAAAAAATAATAATATTGTTTTGGATTTTAACAACTAACTAGGTAAGTACTTAATAAAGATAAATTATAAATCTGTAGGTAATTGCAGAATTGTATTATTATAATACCTATTACCTATTTACCTATAATATTTGTATTTTAAGAGGACGCCACACCGAAAGCGAAACGTATACAACGACCGAGAGAACGCGCTGTTAGGTGTTTTCGCGATCCGCAAGCACGCGACGCTTAAGCCGCGCCCACTACTCACAGTCGGCGGCTGGCCGACAATTTTGCTCATTCGGGAGCGATGTTTATTATTTTATCAACCTTCGTCTGTGGCGGATCACATAAATATAAAATGCATACACGTATATTATACCGCATTACCGCCGTAATATTTTTAATATTCGAGCGTACGTTTACGCGGCTTATATTTATTGCATTATTAAATACTTACTTCGTAAAGAATGTATTCAATACAGTAAATAATATTATCTAATATATAACTGTAACCTAAACTAGTATTACCTAAATATCTAAATATTATATTTTAGTAGGTTAATTTTATTTTTAGAGGTTACAAAGAATGATATCAAACGTTCAAACAAATAAATTAGATGTTTTTATAATTACACCAGATCAGTTGTTGTCAGAAATAAAACAAATAGAAAATATTCTACCTGAAAATTTACAAATCCCTATCAAATTTAATGAAACTAATATACAAGAAATATACAAAATATTACATATAGACCTTCACCCAATGAACGATAGAATAATATTTTCAATAAAAATTCCACTATGTAGCGGCGAAATTTTTAAATTGTATTATATTATACCAATATACGTTCCAATTAATGAACACGGACAATTTATACATATCGCTGAAAATCCAACGTATTTATTAACAGATGATGTGTTGACAAAATATTTTATTTGGTCAAATATCAATAACTGTTTAATAGTTGCCGACATTTTTGTTTGCGGTTTCAATGAAATGTTACACAATAGTGATACTGATCCTACTTGTATAACAGGAATATTAAAAAATGCTTTAACTAAACCTACGCAATGTGATACTTATATCATGGAATTTAAAAAAGAATTATGGTACCCATCGTTTTTCAAAAATAATTGGTACTTTGTGTGTGAAAAGCCTACAACAATTACAATAATTTGTAATAATCGATCTTTTATTCGTAAAATTACATTGAAAAGTTCTGGAAAATTATTTCTGAAAGGTGGGTGTCAAGCTCATACTACTAAAGGCGTATTAATAACAGAGCAAACAGTAGAATCGTCTTTTGCAACACTACCTTTAGATTTAAGTATTTTAAATGTTTCATGTTGCAATATTACACTTAATCAACGTTATCCAAAACCCATTCATTTAGATGAAATAAAAAATTTAAATTCGACAAAGAAGCTTTTATAAAAATTATTTCAAAGTTAAATACACAAGATGAATTACTAAATTCAATATTATTAAATAAGACGTATGAATATGTATATACAAACAAATATTTAATCATTACAATAGTTATTATAATATTATACTATTATAAAATATATATTATAATATTATAATTTTAAAAAAAAAAAAAGGTGGGGAAGTGGATGTCGCTCTGCTGTACTGTAGGTTACAAGTGGGTCACTGTATAATGGATGGTATTAAACTTGAATTCAATGATATAATATCATTGTATAAGAAAAACGATTCTGAGCGGAGACGGTATGTCAGTCTAGGTATAAGACATATTATATACTTATCTATGGTATTAAATTATATGGAATTTACGAGGGAATTTATGAATAAATTATTCAATGCCCCTTATAATATGCACAGTCTTATCATTGAGCATACTTCTTATTCCTTGTACTATGGTAGATTGTATGGATAGGCCATAATATTTTGATTTTTCAGTTTCATATATCCCCGAATAATATTTTTAAATTACAACAAAAAACCCAAGATCGTCCAAATTTGAATTTAAAATGTCTGTAAAAAATAACTGTGTTCATATATTTTTCAGATTTTTTGGTTACAGTATGAACCATTTATGAGAATCTTTTTTTTAAATTTTCAATCCTTAGCTATAAAAACTGAACATTTTATAATTTATTAATTACGATGATTGATAAATGTTGTCAAAATGCGATCTTTAAATGCTTATAAAAAAAAATTATGCCTATGTATTTTTAATATTTTTCAATTGCTATTGTAACAATATATCAGGAGCCTTGTATTAATTTTTTACACTTTTTGGCCCAACAGATATTACTTTATTGATATTTATAGGAAAAAAAAACTAAAAAAATAGAAAACTGAAAATGTCCGTAAACGGCTCAAAAAGAGTCAAAATATTTTCAAAATTGTATGGTGTTTAGGAAATGCTAATATAAACATTCAGTGAAATTTTCATGTATCTACAGTAATTCTTTTTTGAATTACAACAAAATAAGGAAATCGGCACATGAGAAATCGAGTGAATATCCAATGTTGTAAAAATTTGAATTTCAAACGCTCATAAAAATTTAATTTGACTTTCTTATAGAATTTTTTTTTTGATAAATGTAGGAAATCTTATAAGGAATTTTGTATTACACTTTCATATCTTAGATTTAAAAAGCAAAATTTTTATGAATTTCTAACTAGAAATAATTTGAAAATGTTCGTGATTTTTCCATATTTTGTCATTTTTTGAACTGTGACTAACGATTTTTAATATTTTCATCTGTCTTTGAAACAATATAGTAGGAGCCTTGTATTACATTTTCAAGTATTTTTACTCAACAAATAAATTTTTATTGATATTCATAAAAAAAAAAAACTAATAAAATTGGAAACTGAAAATGTCCCTAAACAGTTCAAAATAAATCAAAATATTTTGAAAATGTTATCGTGTATAGAAAATGCAAATATAAACAACCACTGAAAATTTCATGTATCTACGGTCATTTGTTTTAAAGTTACACCAAAAACCAAAATCGATTTTGCGTAAAAATTCCCGTTTTTCCTTAATTTTTCTTTTGTTTTTCTTGGCGCTTTTGAAAATTATTGCGAATTTTAAATTTTGACCTCCCCAATGCACCAACGATATTCACTTTCCAATGATATTAAAATTGTTCCTAACCTAACCTAAATGATATTAACATTGTTCTATATCTATAGACGGACCCCCTCGTTGATACCGCAGAAGTCGTAATCATGTCCAGTTGTTCGTGAGGGGCTAATTGATCAAAAACGACAACAGACTGAAAACGCCATAGATAAATAGATAATAACCGTTTTGTGTACCAATTTAAAAAAAAAAAAAACATTAAAAAAGACTTAAAAATCAACTATAATATTATGCCTTTGCCCTTCTAGTTATAGAGCTAAAAAAAACAATAAAACTATAAGAAATTATTATTTTGTTATCTAAAAATAAAATTGAATTTTAGATTCTGCAGAGTGGAACGATGAATGTATTGATTTTACAATGATGTGTGTTTTTTTATTTTAGCTTCTGAGTGAAACGATGAATGTATTGATTTTACAATGATGTGTGTTTTTTTTTAATTTTTAATTTTTGTGTCTGTGTACACGATAAGTAGTCGAAATAATGCTTCGATTTTCGACTTCAGTATCTTGTTCGATTGGAAAGTGAATATCGTTGGTGCACTGGGGAGGTCAAAAGCGCAGGGAAAAAAACATACAAATTAAGGAAAATGGTTTTTGACGAACGATTTTGGCTTTTGGTGTAACTCTAAAACAAATGATTGTAAATACATGAAATTTCCCAATAGTGTTCACAAGCGCCGGGAAAACCAACATAAACATTAAGGAAAAACGGGAATTTTTACGCAAAATCGGTTTTTGACAAAATCTAATTTGGTTTTTGGTGTAACTTTAAAACAAATGACCGTAAATACATGAAATTTTCACTGGTTGTTTATATTTGCATTTTCTATACACGATAACATTTTCAAAATATTTTGATTTATTTTGAACTGTTTAGGGACATTTTCGTTTTTCTTTTTTTTTTTAGTTTTTTTTCTAGAAATATCAATAAATATTTATTTGTTGGTTAAAAAAACTTGAAAATATAATAGAAGACTCCTAGTATATTGTTTCAATGGCAGATGAAAAATATTAAAAATCGTTAGTCACAGTTGTTTTTTATAAGCATTTAAAGTTCAAAAATTGACAAAATATGGAAAAATCAGCCTCTCAGAAACAGATTTATTAGAGAATTAAATATTCAATATTAGCAAATTATTTTGAGTTAAGAATTCGCAAAAATTTTTCTTTTTAAATCTAAGATTTGAAAATGTAATACAAGATTACTCATAAGTTTGTCTACCTTTATCAATAAAAAAATCTCTACCAGACAGTCAAATTAAATTTTTATGAGCGTTTGAAATTCAAATTTTTACAACATTGGATGTTCACTCGATTTCTCATGTAGCGATTTCCTTATTTTGTTGTTATTTATAAACGAATAACTATAGATACATGAAAATTTCACTGAATGTTTATATTAGCATTTCCTATACACCATACAATTTTGAAAATATTTCGACTCTTTTTGAGCTGTTTACGGATATTTTCATTTTTCTATTTTTTTAGTTTTTTTTTCTATGAATATCAATAAAGTTTTATCTGTTGTGCCAAAAAGTGTAAAAATTTAATACAAGGCTCCTGATATATTGTTACAATATCAGTTGAAAAATATTAAAAATACATAGGCACAATTTTTTTTTATAAGCATTTAAACATCGAATTTTGACAGAATTTTTCAAAATCTCGAAAATTATTAATCATCGTAATTAATAAATGAAAAAATGTTCAGTTTTTATAGCTAAGGATTGCAAATTTAAAACAAAGGTTCTCATAAATAGTTCATACTGTAACCAAAAAATCCAACTCAATCGGGTTCCTTTCTTTACGACGGCGCGAATTTTTTTTGGTGACATATTGACAAAACAAATTTGTCACAAAAAAAATAGATATAGTTATGTTCAAGTGTATACAAATTAAATAGGTACAATGTATAAAATAAAAAGGCCACTCTGATCTTGATTAATTACAATTAGGTATAAATTAGACGAGTATCGTAATATGTACTATGTAGTCAGAGACAAGTCACAAGTATACAAGTATGTAGTAATCCCACAGCGTATCTTGTCATAAGGTGACCAAGATGAGACTGTCAATGGCACGACCAAGTGTAGCTTATAAAATATAAATAATTAATTTGTAATACCCATTGATTATATATACTATATTATTATAGTATGCTAGTAGGGCTATAGTCTATTTTCATTATTCAAGATAATAATATTATGTCTATCAAATTCTGATTATCGGAATTTTTATTTCTGTCACAATAATTCGTCGAGACGCCAGACGGCAGACGGTGCGGGCCGATAACGAAAAACGCGAGTGCTTGAATAGAGTAGGGGAAGCCACGTTGTGCTGTTTTACGCCACCAAGGAATATTTCGATAATAATTAGAAAAATTATTTTACAATAATTTCACATGCCAAAAATAGTTTTGCGCGGGACAACTTTACTCCTTCAATATTAGCAAAAAAATTACCAAAATTTTACATCCCTATAAAGAAGAAATTTATCTGTGTCGTAGCGTATACAAAAAAACCTAATGTTCTCAAACCAATAACTTTAATCGTATTTATGTTATCCAACAAATAAAAACGCTACGACATAGATAAAATTCTTCTCTATGTGTTGTAAAATTTTGGTTATTCTATTATAGGGATGCCAGATTTCAAAATAAAAAATACGGGACAAAACTGTAAACAATTAAATAATGGTTGGGGGGGGGGGGGGTGTTGAAACGTTGGCCTTTGGGTACCTACCATCCCAGTATGTTAGAGCCTGATAAGTATTATACAGTTTATTTTGTGAAAAAACGATTTTTAAGAAACCATATAAAAATATGGCATAAAACATTTCACAATTAAGAAAAATAACTAGTTAAATAAAAAATGTAAATTTTCATTAAAAACGCACTTTCTTTTAACTTTGGGCATAGTTGCTATTGTTAGAGTTTATAATAAAAAAATATTAGGCTAAGAACAGAAACGATAGGAACAAAATATTTATTTTTTTAAAATAAATATCTATAAAATTCAAATGAAAACTATGAATAACTGAAAACTAAATAACTGATAAGTGATAAGAAACGAGTATGCAGTAATTCACAATATTGACTTTGGGTATTGATGTTAGGAAGCAGATTCCAAATTGTTTACCGAACGGTAAGTGATAGGAACGCATAGACCGGAAACATTTATGTTAATAATATGTTATCAGTCAATCAGTGGTTAAAAATATTTTTGTCTCGACATTTGAAAACACATTTTGAATATAATATATATGCAAATATTAAACAATAATGTATTCTATTTTTATGGGACATACGGGACGAGAATTTCATAATATGGGACATTTTTATGATATTGGATCTGTTACGGGGACACCGGGACACTGTCATGAATTACGGGACGTTCCCGTATAATACGGGACGTATGGCATCCCTATAATCTATTATAGTTATGATGCGAGAAAAGTTGTCCCGCGCGAAACAGTTTTTACAACCGAATTACGAGTGGTGTGGCGTCCTCTTAATATCTGTGGTCACTTGTTAAAGTCTATCGATATATATGTTACAAAGAATACATAGAAATTAATTTGTTTATAAATAAATAATATTTTAATAATATTATGTTAGTTGCCGCCGTTCACGTACCTATAACGTATCATAGATGCCAGTCGCGCAACGCGCAACTGCGCAAGTATATTGCTTTTTCAAGTGTTTCAATTCGGCGCACGGCTTTGACATCAGCGCATGCGCAAAATCTATAATACTTGAGCGATCCTATGGGAGTCCATTAGTACTACTCTGCCGGGGTCCAAAACGTGAGCATATCTGGTTGCCGCGTTATTCCATGGCGTGGGCTATCTATAGTATATTTAATCTATGGTACAATACACTACGTCATCAAATGCAGGTTATTTAATGTTCTAAAAAACTGTATAGCATCAGCAGTAGATGAACTATTTAGTCTGTGCCGCCATTTTCACTTTCATAATGTTTTTCCTCCTCTGAATATAATACCATCTAACACCAACATATTTTACGGTTGAAAATCTAGTATAGTAATAATAAAAGGTGATAGTTAAATGTACAAAAGGTTTTAATTTGGATTGTCAAATTTCATTCAAATTTGTAGGTACTTACTGAAAAAAATACCTCTTTTGGCAACCATAGGCAACTCGAACTTACCATATTGAATTAATTAATTTGTTGTCCAATTGAAACTTTTAAGTACAAACGAAAACAATTTGTCACGAGTTATTCAAGGTTTTTAACATATTATAATAACATATTTAAATGTAATCAACCGATTATGTGATAAGGCAACTGCCGTGATAGTGTGTACTGATAAATGTGATAACCGATTTGACGCCATGTTGGATTCTTTTGGAATTTTTCCTGCGAAGATCCATTCGTCGTGATACGAATTACGAGTGGCATGTGTGATCTAAATTGTTGTCAAAGATATTATACATAGTACATACCTAATGAATTTTACATTGTTTAAAACAGGTTAACTGCCATGGCTTTTTTTAATGTTTATAATATGTTGCTATGTGTACCATTTCTGGTACACGGCTGAACATTATTATCGAGCCACATGTACCATATAAGGTACATTCGATTCATTGACATTAGTTACACCGTGCGCCAAAATGGGTACACGTAAATGTGATTTTCCTATGAGTTATGTTTGTGTGGCCTCCTAGTAATGTTTTAGTAAAAATAGCGAAACAAATTTATAATTTTTTAACATTTTAATCAATATTTTTATTAATGACATGTTTTACTATAATATAACAATTAATTACAATATTTTTTTTTTATTTTTTTTTTGTAACATAATCATTTTTTTTTAAATTTTATTTTGTAACATTTTATTTTTATTTTTTTTTGTATGCATGAATTCGAAAAAAACAATCCAAACAAAAATAGGAATCACATTTAGGACAAATCGTTGATACGCGAGAGGTTTTCTTTCTTGCTATCTGCGTTCCTGTATACAAAAATGTATTTATTTAATACAATAAAATATAACAATTATGTATAAGTATATTACCTTCTGTTCGAGAAATGTATTTGTAGCATTGATTACATCGACCTCTTTTTTTATTGTTTAACAACTTATGTTCATCATATAATTCTGGAACTTCTGGAACACTGTTTGATTGCTGAATTAATCCATTAATAATGTCGTCTTTGAACTGGGTAATTGTCTTAGAATTTCCAGTGACTCCTTTATAAATACTAAAAGCATTCAATAATGATATGTTGCAAATAATATCCATAGCAACTTTACGGTACCACTTCACACCTCTTCTTAGACAGCTACTATAAGATCCCATTTGATCAGTTAAATCGATGTATCCCTTACCACGGTTATAGTCGATAACAACTTTTGGTTTTATTTTAATTCCTCTTTTAGCCATGACTTCTTCCATCGTGTTTGAATGTTTTGTACTTATCATAAGAACATCTCTACGGTCTCTCCATTTTAGTACCATAATTTCGCGATCACTCTTTTTTGCAAATATTTCGCCCCGGTTAAGTTTTTTTTGTGTTACATCTTTAGGATTTCTTTTTCTATTTGATCTAAGAGTTCCTACTAAGTGTGTTTTCTGTTGCAATAATTTTTCCGCTAAGTCAATGGAGTTATACCAATTATCTGCATACAATGTTCTACCGAAATCGAGATATGGTTCCATTAGTTCCATTACTACTTTACATGAAACTGAATCACCCATTGTCGCTTCTTTTCCTGCATATATTTTATATTTCGACGTATAAAAGTCCCGTGTACACAGCTTAAAGATTTTGACTTCATAACGATGACGTTTATTAGAAATATACTGTCGAAACGATAATCGACCCAAGTAAGGGACCATAGACTCATCGATACAAACTGACTCTTCAGGAATTACTGCACTATTGAACTTTTCGACGAGTAAATCAATCAATATTTGGACTTTGTATAATCTATCATTAGTAGGAGCTTTGTCATTATCAGAAATGTGTAACATACTCAAAATAATTTCAAACCTGTTTCGGGACATAAATTTTGGAATATTGCAAGAATATAATATAGAATTTTTCCAATAGTGAGCAATTGATGGCAGTTTCATCATGCCCATCCACATAGCAATACCAAAAAAGAGTTTAATTTCCTGCTCATTTGTGTCGACCCATTTTCTAATTCTAGCATGTCGAGATAAGCCTGCTGTGTTTTTTTTAGCATTAGCATACCTGTTTGTTTCAACCACTAACATGTCAATAATTTCTTTGTCAAAAAAAAGATAAAAAAAGTCAATAGGACTGGCATCAGACATAGTTTCAATTATATCTGGATTTATTCCAGTAGTATTTACATCAGGATTAAAAATTATATGACTATTTAGCCGTCCATTAGAAAAATCGTTATTCCAATTATTACCAATCGTATTAATAGTTACGTTACAATTATCCAATAATTCACGTTCGTAAATATTTTCGTCCGGTTCACTTTCCGAGGACCAGTTTGGATCAGCGTCAGTATCGTCGTAATCTTCCGAATATGAGTCCGAATTTGATTCCAGCATAGCTTCTATTTCTTGTCTATTCATTTTCGATTTCAATATTTTACGAGGCAACACAACGCAATGAAATACAACCGTCTACTAAGACAAACCCGTGTGGCCGTGTATAGTTTGTCGATAGCCCGTATACGACATAAAATTGAAATCAGAAATAATAAACAAGATATAAAGGGAAAAACCTAAAGAATAATAAAATAATTTCATGTCTAAATGAGCGATAAGATAATAGTTCCAAGACATGAACATTATGCGTACCATCTAGGAAGTACTTTACTAACATTTATTAAATTATTATTAGTCATAATGATTAAACTAATCGTATACAGTTAATGGTGCACGTGGCTCTGCAGTATAAAATTAAGTGTAAGTTATAATGCAGAGCCGCGTGTACCATTTTTGGTACATGTAAAATAATTAATTTTTTAGTATAAATAATTACATAATAACCATTCAAATACTAATAGCATAAACTAAAAAGCTTATTTTATGATTATTGTGGGTATAGCGTATTGGACAAACATTGTAATAAATTGTATTAATTGCTTGGCAATACAACAGTGTACCATATATGGTACACATGGCAGTTAACCTGTTAATACAAAAATATTTTTCATATTTTCTATGGTTTTCACTAGTATAGTGTTCAACCTTTTTGACTCACGATCCACTGCTTTTGTATGATAATTTCAAGACTCATGTCAACTTTGTAGGCCATGAAAGAAAAAGACTTTGAGCTGCTAGTTTTGAGTAATTTCTCGTACATAAGTGTGCCGAAAACATTTCCAAACATTTTTCAATAAACATTAATTTAAGTTATTAATTACAAGTAAACTCAATTTATTGATTTTCTATGCCAGTAGACTCTTTAACTGTCTTTATATTATCTACTGTAAAAAATGATTCTTTAATGCATTTATAACTAATTTTAATTCATAATTTATAATTTTATATTATAATATATTTTATTATAACTTATTATTTTTTTTTTTTAACAAAAAGGACCTGTCCGACCCACCGGTTTAACACCACTGGTTTAGACTTACTATTTTTTTTTATTATATTTTTCTTTGCCTAATTGAGTACCTAGTTAGCAGATATTATGTTTATGTACCTACAATAAACTATTGTATTATCAAATATCTATGGAATATATTGTTCACAATTGACTAAGTTATGCGTCTGAACCACAAATTATGATTATTAAGATATTATCACTGATGGGTGTCACCGGTATCCGCCAAATCAGAAAAAACGTCATTCCTTTTTCCACCAATTATAAATTATTGAATTTTAAAGTTTAGGAACCCTTACGTAAAGATTTAATAATTGCACACTATAGAGTTAAAAAATAATAATATTTTTTCCATTTATTACTTATTATATATTAGTAATGATATTAGTGTACCGACAAAATAAGTCAAAAAATATAATTTTATCATAACACTTATTAGGTAGGTATAATAGATATAAGTATTAAAAAAATGATATTTATATTTGCATTGTCTTGATGACAATATGTCAATATGTCAGCGCTTGATTATATTTTTTGACTTATTTTGTCGGTACACTAATATCATTACTAATATATAATAAGTAATAACTGGAAAAAATATTATTATTTTTTAACTCTATAGTGTGCAATTATTAAATCTTTACGTAAGGGTTCCTAAACTTTAAAATTCAATAATTTATAATTGGCGGAAAAAGGAATGACGTTTTTTCTGATTTGGCGGAAAAAGGTATTGGCGGAAACCGGTGACACCCTCACAGATAATTTTAATTTTTTTATTTACTACCGAAATATGTATTATGTCTATCAATATAAATTTCGAAAAATAAGATGAATATAAAATATAAATCAATATTCAATTACATGTTACATAATATGCATATATAGTTAAATATATTATACTTGGAAATTTGAAATAAAGTTAAAATTCTGTAACCATAAGGTGAAATGTTCACGCTGGAACAATACATCGATTCCCGAGCATGTTGAAAAAT
Organism: Macrosiphum euphorbiae; assembly: GCA_949089665.1. Lineage (NCBI taxonomy): Eukaryota > Metazoa > Arthropoda > Insecta > Hemiptera > Aphididae > Macrosiphum > Macrosiphum euphorbiae. Next base: position 46,840,967 of record CARXXK010000002.1, on the reverse strand, counting down.
TAAATACTCGTCTAAAATCTAAATAATAGAATATAATATCAATATATTCCAACACTTGAACACTTTAAAAGTCAATAAGCAATAATGTTCATCATTGGACATTAGTACATAACATAGCCGTCTTAACCATAGACTTAAAGAAATAGACGGAACATTAGGTCCGAGGACTGGGAGGCGTGGTCTTGCCAAACGGATTAAGAGAGACAGCATAAGTTTTATAATAAGAGTGGGAGAATTAGCCTCTGCTCCGAGGACAGCCAATTAGAGCGTTAGTTCAATTTTATTATTTTCTAAATGATAAGACAATGATAAGCCGCCCGATCCTCGGAACCAGGGTATAGACACTTTGTGTATTGGCAAAATCGGGTGACTGTGGCCTTGAGCACGGTCTCTAAGGGGGCGTTTTATATGTTATCATTTAAATAAATCATATCAATATTATCAGTCCACAGAATAATAATACAATATATTATTTCATTAATAATAAACCAATGTAAAATTACATTATAGTTTTTAATTTATATTAAAACAAAATCCTTATTCATTTTACCAAAATGTAATATTGATATACTTAAAATATGAAAAATAAATTATTTATCGTTATTAATCGTTTATAAAAATTCCGTAACAAAGAGGGATACACGTTGCTAACGTTCTATCAGATTACGGATACGGTACAACTTTTATAGTCCAATACATCATACCGTAGGGATACGTAAACCCTCACAGCTGATCGAGTGTCTATTCTATATTGTTCTGTGTCGGAACCAAGCTATACCCACTTGCACTCGTTATCATACATTCATACCATTTCGTTTTTGGTACCTACTTTTAGTCATCTTCTCCACTACACAAAAAAAAAATTTAATCTAGTTAAGCCTATGGACGTCTGCTAAAACTGAATTGGTACTGATACGGATTAACATTTTTAAAACAGATTTTAATTAGACAAGTTAGGTAGTTATTATGTTTTAATCGAAGAAATTTGTATTACATATTTTTTTTTTCACTAAAATGTCTGTGAATGAAAAAAATGGTTATTTTTATATTTTAATAGTGTTGTATTAGAATATGTTTTGAAAGATTAAAAATTGGTTTGATTTAAACAGTAAATGTATTTATTATAATTTATATCGTTGTGAGTGGCTTGGAAATATAGTGATTATTGGTGGTATTTGATTGTAAATTCATATCTTAATACATATCACACATAATATAGTAGTACAGATAAATAAATTAAGGTAAATGATACATTTGTTTCACTTGATTTGAAATAAAAGAAGGGATATTTTTTCTATATTTATATGTGTTTCGTCCTGCCCCGTGTTCCCCTATATATATTATAATTATAAGATTATAAGATCCACTACTAATAATCACATGCGGTATAGTTAGATTCTTGAGATGTTAAACTCGCCATTCAACACAGCTGCACAGGCGTCACTCCTCTGAAAAGTCATTGGTGCTATCATCGTCCACTGGTTTCGTTCGAAATTATATTTTTCTGCGGAGCCCAGCCGGTGATGGCCATCGAATCCACCCATTGAGTAAATAATGCAGTCTAACAACACAACGCTGACATAACATCTACGTTGGTAAATAATAATCAACAATGATAAAGGTAGACATAAATATTAATAATATTTTTGATGTAGGTACACAATTTTGTTTTATATAATTTATTTGTCCATGTATAAAATATATGATTTAATATAAATGTAAATAAAGCGGGCAACAACTGGGTAACGCTCTGCAGTACATTTTTAGGTGTCTAGAGAAGTCACTGTACCAATACATTTATTAAATATGATTTCAATAATATTATAAATAATGACAGAATTTTGTGACAGACACTGATACATACAATAAAATGTTTTATATTTATTTTAAGTTTTTAACAGTTTTAATGCATATTATTTGATACGTTAGACTTAAGTGTATATTTTGATACTTTTTAGCATATTTAGATGTTTTATAAGCATATTATTATACGTTTTATAGGACATTTTAAGAAACATATTTTAAAATTGTGTAGAATATATTATATTAAACGATTATAATAATTTATAGTGCATTAGAGTCTGACCTTAGTCATAAATAATAATTGTATACATAATGTCCACGTGAAATGCTGGAGGTTTACTATATTCACTCGCAGTACCTATTTCATCGGTTGACAAATTCTAGAGCGGTGCAAACACACAAACTTATTTGCAGGTTAAATGCAAAAAATGGCGAACGATCTAGGAGTGTTATATAATAAAATAACTATACCTTTTACAGTTCATCGGCGCTACTTCCTCCCACGCTCTTGTGATCGTGTTTAACTTCTTACAAGAGTTACAATACTCCAGCCCATCAAAACCTCCAATTATGTAGATGTACTGATTTATGACGATCGTGCCATGGTACGCTCTCGGCCCTTGAGTATCTTCTTCGAATATCCTCGTCCATCGGTCGGACTTTGTGTCGTATGTTTCGATAATCGCAGTCGGACTGCCACCACTCCATCCGCCAATGGCGAATAGAACTTCGGATGGATACCTGGGACGTGTGTGTCGGCGCTATCGAATCAGTTACACATAGATAAAAGATAAATAGATTGGCAACTCCGCCACATTTCTAGTTTTGAAACACTAGCGCTTTCTGGCACTCTCGGGAACTAATCATACATTTACAGCGCGCGGGCCGCTGGTGCAGCACCAGCTGTTGTTGTTGTATTCTACCTTATCAATTATAGTTTTAATTTATAGTTTAAGATTTAACTATTTTAACTATTTTAACTTATAAACTTTTTTGTTAGTATAATTTTTGACAAAATGCCATCATTATATTATTTATATAATACATACGTGTATACCAATTAGTTTCATGAATTGAATTATCATAGAATACCTATATGTTTTATATTATAAATTACATAATATTATATGAGATGTTAATATGATGTACCTATGCACATAGGTTACACGTTACATACTAATAGTTAGGATTTAAGTTTTTCATTGATAGCATCAACTAAAACTGAATTGAAGAAAATTTTATGATTTATACATAATTAATACTATTTATTAAATGTAGTAACAATATTTAATATTACAATTTCTGAAGATAATACATACTAACAATTTAACACAATAAAGAATTAACTATATAAAATAATAATTACATTTAATAAAATAACAATTGAGATATTTAATATTGCAAGTTATGAAGATAATACATAATAAGAATTTAACAAAATAAAGTATTAACTATATAGAATAATAGTTATAAAAAATAAAATAATAACTTAGATATTCTATATAATAATTATGACATAACAATGTGAATAATACATAGGTAAGTATACACTATACAAACATAAAGTTATTAAACATTATACAAAATAAATACAGTTGTATGCATATTAATATTGAGTATATATTTATTAAGTGGTATGTTGATGTTACAAACCAGCACATTTTTTTAATTATACATCATAAATATATTATTTATTGTACCCTTGCCCTCGTGTTTTGTGCAAAATAAAATAGTCTCTAGCCATTTTTTTAATAGGATTACTTTCAACCCGCGTGTCTACTCCATTAAGAATTCTATTAATATTTTTGCACCATGTAAATAAAAAGAAATTTATAATTTTAGTTTTCAAAATTTGTTTCAAATTATGATTTGTACAACAAAAATTTAAATCTACATTTGTATCTATCAAAAAATCAAATTTAACAAATAGTGAAGGTTTATCACAAATATTTCCAATAGTTTTTGTCAAAACGCTTAAAATGTGTTCAACAATTTTATTGAAATTTTTACTAGGTTTGTATAGATTACTTTTTTGAGTGTAACACCTAGCATCTATTAATTCATTATGATTATTATTGTCAACACAATCATTTTTACAAACCTCGCAGAATTTAGTATATTTCAAAATTGCACGAATTATATAACCAGATACATAACCGATAGTCATTTCTCCAATCAATGAAGTTTCTAAATTTGAAAATTCAATATAAAAAGAAGAAAGATCAAAATCTAAAGGAATATGTCGAATTTTAGAATCAGTACTGAGCAAAAATTGTTTTAAATTATCCAATCCTTTTTCATTATCATCTACTTCACAATTTCCTAATGATTTGACAGAAGAAAAATTGTTTAACATCAGTGTTTTAAAAGAATTGTAAAAATGTACACAATTTGGCATGGTATTTCTTACACCATGACTCCGTATGGAACCAAACAGGCATTCCAAAGAATCTTGATTTAAATTTCGTAAGATTAAAAACTTAAAACCTTCGGCCTTCAGTTTTAACCATAAATATTTGAATGATTTTAACGTTTGTATCCAGTTTTTAATACATACGGGTTGTTTCAAAGTTTGACCACTTGTTCTATTAACAAATCTCATTGACTCGAGGACTTTGATTGCTTCATGCCAAAAAGCAATATGTGATGAACCATCTTTTATGGCACATTTTAATGGTTTACCGTCTACAGATCTTATTGTTGAACCATTTATCGAATCAAATAGCAAATCCATAAACATACAGAGATTTGCAGTACCTTTGGCATTTGACAGTGTATTTTGAGGTGCTGTAAAATTATTAATTATTAATTATTTATTTCTATTATACCTGATTCAATTAGATTATTATCAATTACCGAAATCAGCCATAAGTCTCATTGTTGACGCTACACGATGACTAAAAACTTGCGCCGCAATTGATACACGCATCTTTTTGATTTTTTGTGGTAATACGTGGGCTTCTGTTAGTTTTGGTAAAGTACGTAATCCATGTATTTCATTTTCTTTATCAAATGAATACAGTGTTTGAATATCATACCAATTTGCTATTTGTGATTCTCCTTTCCACGTGAACTTTAAATTTTTAGTTAGTAAATTGTTCCTTACACATTTGAGAAGATGGAGGATCAAACAAACAAACTATTTCTTCACCACCAACCAAGAAACCAATATATTTATTTTCAATATTTTTCATCAAACAGTGTCTTTTAGTTTCTTCTTTTAAACAATTAACTGCTGCTTGGTTTGTACTACCCTGATCACAAATGACAGCCCTAACTTTTAAGACTGTAGTTTGAACAGCTTGAATAACTTCTTTTATACAGACTGCTAGGTTAGGAGTTTTTGTAGTACCTTGGCAAAAATAGTATGCTATAGGCTGCTTATATTTTCTTCGAATACCTCTTAACATGAACACTAGCACATGGTCAGCTATTTTGGGTAATAACTGTTTTCCAAAACTATCAAATCCAAATATCATATCATTTTTTGTATCATAAGTTAGGCCAGTGCCTAGAGCCATTTCATCGAAAAGCAGTACACAATTTTTATCAAGTTCATGAAGTTTTTGCGTTTGATACTTGAGGTTTTTCATTATATGGTTATTAACACCAGCATGGAATGGAATCTTTTGTAATAGGGTTAATAGAGTTTTTTTAGAAGGTAAAGCAAATAAGGAAGAAAGAAATTTGTAGCCTTTAGGTGAATTTTTATATATAAATAGGGCTGTAATTTTGTTATTTGTGCTGTAACGCCTACCTTGTAGTTTTCTTTTCTGAATTTAAATCTGGGATGCTATAAAATCCAATGTTACTGAATTTACTTTTCCTAATAAATGATTTCTCATTGGACTGTCTGAAAATGTTTTTGCTAATCTTAGCCGGCATTTCATATCTGAGTTACTTTTAGACAACTTTTCTTGTTTCCGCTTGTACTTCATGGCTTCACAATATAGTTTTTTGCAGTTAGGAGTCAAATCTTTCTTTCTACGGGAAATAATTGTTTTTAGAATAGAGTCTTTCTTTTTCCTTTTACTAATTGATTCTACAACATTAAAATAAAAAAAAATAAAAATAACACTTAATTAAATGCATATATTAATTAAAATAGATGCAGTTAACAATAAAATGTTGATGGTTAGGATAATCAGGATGAGCCTTGGAATAAACTAAGGGCAGAGGACATTGTCAATTATAAAAATGCACTCATTTAGTAAGTAGGGAGGTATAACATTCCCGACCACACATCTTGTCACTGTTTATAAGAACAGAGACAGGGAGGTAGAATAATTACCTGCATTTGGTTTCATACTTTCTTGTTCATGTGGTAACATTGAAAACCCATCCAAATATGAATCATCTGCCATAAAATTCAAATATTATTAACCTGTACTGTATTAAAATAAAATAAATAAAATATATAATTTTAGGTTGTAGGTACCAAAATTCTTTTGTAGTGGTTCATTTGACACTAATCGGATGATTTGTCATCATTACTTTCTCTACATTCATTTACAGGCAATTGTCTATTTGACCAGTTTAATTGTGATTCATAGACTCCTAATTGTATAAATACAAAATGTTACTGTTATATTATTAATAAAAATTAACATCAGACATATTATATTAATTCATACACAAAAACATTTAAGTGTGTTGTAAATATATTTTTATTTCAATATATTTTACCAGTAAATTAACTGCAAAATAATAAAAATCATATTTACCTATAGTTATCTATCTAGCACACATTACATGTAACACGGGACATTTATGACACAAACATTACGTGGTAAATTTAAGTATAAATCTAGCACACGTTGACACAACACAATAACATGCAACACAGAAACATTTATGACACAAAACGTTACGTGGTAGATTTAAAGTTGGCAGGGATCTGAACTTTAACTTTTGATTTGTTCCTGGACTATCACAGTCTAAATCAAAATGGTTTCTACAAATTTGAAACGACTTTCTAACTTTATCTTTAGTCAAATTTTGAAGCTTAACATTTCCGGTTCTCTCTACCCAAATGTTGTAGTCAAGATCATTTATTGGAAATGTGGGTGTCACCGGTTTCCGCCAAAAATTACCTTTCCGTTTTCCGCCAAATCAGAAAAAACGTCATTCCTTTTTCCGCCAATTATAAATTATTGAATTTTAAGGTTTAGGAACCCTTACGTAAAGATTTAATAATTGCACACTATAGAGTTAAAAAATAATAATATTTTTTCCAGTTATTACTTATTATATATTAGTAATGATATTAGTGTACCGACAAAATAAGTCAAAAAATATAATCAAGCGCTGACATATTGACATATTGTCATCAAGACAATGCAAATATAAATATCATTTTTTTAATACTTATATCTATTATACCTACCTAATAAGTGTTATGATAAAATTATATTTTTTGACTTATTTTGTCGGTACACTAATATCATTACTAATATATAATAAGTAATAACTGGAAAAAATATTTTTAGTTTTTAACTCTATAGTGTGCAATTATTAAATCTTTACGTAAGGGTTCCTAAACTTTAAAATTCAATAATTTATAATTGGCGGAAAAGGGAATGACGTTTTTTCTGATTTGGCGGAAAACGGAAAGGTAATTTTTGGCGGAAACCGGTGACACCCGGAAATGTATACTTTCGCTTTGCATCATTTACACATCCAATAACCACACATTTTTTTTTTTTTTTTTTTTTTTTTTTATTGATCTAGAATACATCGACATCTAGGTCATTAGTACAAGGTGTTAAGTTAAGAGGTATTTACAATAATATATTTCATAATTTTTTTTTTTTAAATTAAGTTATACAATTCTGATTTTTTAAGGAATAAAATTAAGTTGTTAGTGTCCTGTGGGTTTGGTCCAAGTGCTTGACAGATTTGTTCGGAGATGTGGAATTGATTGGTACTGGTACTGGTTGTATTTATGGCATTCGGTGATGATATGTTAGGGGGACTCTGCTTGTGTCGCATAATGGAGGTTCGTCGTTGCTCATCAAGTAGCTGTGCGTTAGATGTGTGTGTCCTATTCGAAGTCTGTTGATTGTGGTTTCATCTTTTCTACTAAGTCCGGAATTTTTCCATAGGTTGGTGTTATTTTTAATTTGATTGAGTTTAGTGTTAAGTTGTCGCCAGTGGGAGTGGCATTTATTGTTTATGTAAGTGTTGATTACGATTTTCGAGTCGTCGAATGTGATGGAATTTATATTTGTGGTTGATGTTGATTCTATTGCGTTATGAGCTTCTTTATCCGCTATTTCGTTTCCCAGTATACCACTATGTCCAGGAATCCATACAAATAGGATTTGTTTCCCTTTTTTGCCAGCCTGGAAGGTTTCTTCTTGGATGAGATTTGTGGTATCGGGCGGGTTACTTGTATTTGTGATTGCTATTAGATTGCTTAGTGAGTCGCTAAGAATTATGCATTTAGTTTCGGGGCTTACGCATTTTGAGTGGAAATATTTGGCTGCTTTGTATATTGCAATCGCTTCTGCTGTAAATATTGAGGCTTGGGGAGGAAGTTTATATGTTATTTTTTGATTATTTACTATCATTGCAACCCCGACTCCGTTGTTGGTTTTGGAGGCATCAGTATAAATTTGAACACTGTTGGGATGCTCTTGCAGTATATTTTGAAGCATGTTTTTATATATGGAGGGAATTGTGTTTTCTTTTTTGAAATTTGTTAGTGAGAGGTTGACGTTGAATGTCGTGTTCCATGGGGGAAAGTTATAGGGTTTTCTATCTAGAATGTTGTTTATTTTTATATTTTCTTTTTCAGCTTCTTGTATATATGTGTTTATTATTTTGGTTGCTGGGTTGTTTGTATTTCTTTTGGTTCTGGCACAATGCAATAGAAGTAGTTTTTCCCTTCTGAGTATAGGGGAAATTTCGTTGGCGATGTTTCTAATGCTCTCAATTGGGCTGGATTTAAATCCCCCGATTGATAATCTTATGGCAGTATTGAGTTTGGTTTGAATCATATTTAAGTGGGAGGTGTTAGCATTGTTGAATAATATTGAGCCATAGTCTGTTTTTGATCTGATTAAAGCTCTATAGATCATTAAAAGGGTAGAGCTGTCCCCACCCCAAGTTGTATGTAACCACACATTTATTAGATACCATGCTGAAATTGAAATTAGTACACAATATATAAAAAATATAAAACACAATATATAAAATATAATTTTAGATAATAATGGACATTAGCTAACTGCAACATACAGTCGATTGGATTATTCCGACGATGGGGTACATTTAAAAAAAGGATATAAAGGTTTAAAGTTTTTTCCCAAACAACGTTGTTTCAACTAATAATATAAGACCTATAGTTATGCATAATATTATGCTTAATTTTATACTTCAATCAAGCCTTCAAATTTAATAGTCAGGTTTACAAATTGATCTATCTAATTATCAATGATATGTTAATTTGTATTATTATTATTATTATTATTTTTAAGACATATTTTGTAGTCGAAAATTACGGTGTAATCCATGCACCCAAAGTATAATTTAATAGAGCTTATCGAACGTTGTTTTATATTTTATACAATTAAATAGGTAGGTGCCTTATAAGTTATAAGCAGTCTTGTAAAGTATTTGAGTAAATGTATTTAAATACTTTTATTATATTTAGAATACTTTTTAAATACTTTTCGAATAAAGTATTTGGAAAGTACTTTAAATATGGTCTTGGACGTATTTGTATTTGAAAATCAAATACTTTTATTTAAATACTTTATCGATTTTTTTTCAATAAATGATTATTTATTATGTTTTTTCTCAGTCAGAAATCAAAAGTTATAACTTCAAAATTTTGTAATTTCATTCTCGACATAGCCTCCTAAAATAAACGCGAAATGTTATTGTTTATTTTCATTGAAGCCTATATTAGTTTATTGTGATGTCCAGAAGCTATTTTTGTTGTGGAGATAAAAGTTCTTATAATATCTATTTAGTTCTCATACAATAAATAATTAAAACGATCATTCGGTGACTATTAACTTATACAATTATAGGTACCTTGGTTAGTACCAGAAGCTATCTGGGATATGCATTATATATGAACTATTAAGTATTAACTATACAATAATATGTACAGTTTGAATGAGTTTGATCTCAATGGTCAAGTTTAAAGTTAAAATATCAGAGAAAAAGTATTGAACCCAAAGTTAAAACAAATATTATATTAAGATAAGTATTTGTGTTTAAATACTTTCTAAGTATTTGTATTTGTTCTTAAATACTTATTGAAAAAAGTACTTTAAATACTATTTAAGTTGATGTATTTAAATACAAATTCAAAGTATCTTTTTACAAGATTGGTTATTAGTAAAAACTACAAAGTAACAAATAGGTAGATGCTTACTTGGTAGTTGGTCGTAATTATTGTTGAAACAGCAGTATAGTACCAATAATTATAATGTAATTGTACACAGTAGTACAGTACACACAATCCGGTATCGTACGGTTAAAATTACACATACAAGTAAAAACAAATTTAATGTACGGACTTCAGGTTTTCGGGAGTGCGATAAATTATATAATAAAAATTATTAATTTAAAATGAAAATATACAAATATAAACTTAAACTGACTTAATATTAAATTTTCCATGGAATAAAATATTAATACGATGTAAGCGCTAGCGTGCTACTCTCGGGAACTATTATCACAAAACCATAATTTCAGGGATGAGTGCGTTACCTCTGCAGTTACACTCGACGTCAACTGTAGATCGTACATGAACTTCAGGGTCTCAATTATGTAAGGCCTACAATCATCCCGATTTTGTATATAATGGTGGTCCTTGACCTGCAATAATAATAGGTATGAACGATTTTCCACATGATAATTATTAATTAATACACTATGATTGTAAAGGAATGATGTGGGGAGACGAGAATGGCCCTTATTGACTCCTTATTTTTTATAGTGGAGTTACGCCACTTTGTTGAAGCGACCTAGGCCTTACTTTCTACCTCCGGGTGATTTCGGTCGTATACGACCTCCAATTACCGGAGGCTGGCTCAGCACGTGGGCGCGGTACTCCGGCTGACCGGGTACCAAAGCCTAGCGAAGGTAAAGGTCGTTTCAACGCGCAAATCCAATCACCAATAAAAAAAAAAAAAAAAACACCGCAATAAACAGGTAGGGAAGCACAGATACAACAGAAAAGACAGACAGAACAAGATCGGGTTATACCCGGCGACCGGCAAGACCGTAGTGCATGTTATGCTGAATCCGTTTAATCGGCGTTAAGCTGATAAAAACAGATTTTATTTATAAATTTTTATGGTGAGACATTTAATGGGGACCTAGGTGGTAAAAAAAAAGATGGAACGTTGAGAGAGGGGGACACATGAAAATGGACTATCAGCTTAATATAAATCACATGACAAAAAAGTAAAAGTACACATAAAAAGAATTCACAATTATAGAAGTACACAGAAAAAATAGTCACAAAGTCAAAAAATACAAAAAGGTTAAAATATATATCAAAAAATTTTGAATGGTGAAAACGTGTTGAACCAAAACTTTCCAGACGACCTCAATAATTCCGATATTGCTCATTTTCAATTTGCACCAATTACATCAGTAGATGTAGAAAGAAGTTTCTCAAAGTATAAGAATTTACTTTCGGACAATCGCAGGTCATTTACTATAGAAAATATCAAACATGCACTTATTGTTCAATGTAATAAATTTGATTAGGTTTTTTAATTAGGATCATTTTTATATTTTGTTTTAAATATTTTCGTAGGGTATTTATGGTTTATATTTAATAACAATTTTTAACAAGATGTTAAATAAAAGGTTTTTTTTCTTAAAAATATAAAATAAGTCATTTTTTGCATTTTTTAGTTTATTAAGTCATTTTATATCATAATTTGTCAATTGTTGGGTCATTTTTTGTAGTCATTTTCCATCATTTTTAGGTAATTTATTCATATTTTTTAAGGTCATTTTTTAAGGTTCTTTAGGTTATCAACTTCCGAGCCCTACTTATAAGTTACAGACACCAGTAAAAGCCTTTCACAGCCAAATCTTGTCAACCATAAAAAATGAAATAATTCAAAAGAAGTAAAATTATTTCAAAAATAACTTAATATTATATTCAAATTATTAAATATTACCTACCTTATTTCTAATTATAGTTCTATACATTTTGTATCATCACTGAGGTGAATAGATGCAATAATATTTTATTATAAAACGTTGGATTTTAATAATTAATGCTAATATCAGTATAAGAGTTTTTAATTATTAGAGTTTTTTTAGATTCTGAGTGGAACAATGAATGTATTGTTTTTACAATGATATGTGTTTTGGATTCTGAATTTAACAATGAATATATTGATTTTAAAATGATGTGTGGTTTTTTTTTTTGTGTCTGTCATCACGGTTTGGGTTAGTAAAACTGCTTCGATTTTCTTCAACAGTATCTTGTTCGATGGGAAAATGAATCTAGTTGGTATATTCAGGAGGTACAATTTTAAAATTCCCAATAGTTTTCACAAACGCCGGGAAAAACAACATAAAATTAATGAAAAACGAGAATTTTTACGCAAAATCGGTTTTCCAGAAAACATATAGTATGTAACATACAGTCTTATACCTAGACTGACATACCGTCTCCGCTCAGAATCGTTTTTCTTATACAATGATATTATATCATTGAATTAAAATTTAATACCATCCATTATACAGTGACTCACTTCTAACCTACTGTACAGCAGAGAAACTTTTTATAAATAATTTTATTTATTATTTGTATGTTTACCTCCAGTATTTTACGGGCTATATATTTTAATCGTGTATATATTAACATATAAGGGCAACTAGTCCATTTTGCTCTAGGAAGTTTGAGGGGAATTGGTATAAAAAAATGTACTTTTGGTTGCAACTTGTACATGCCCCTTCGTCATGGTTTTGATTAATATTCGCTGTGTCTAGAGCACCGGGCGCCCGATTCAATATTAGAGCACCGGGCGCCCGGATAGATAATGTAGCACCGGGCGCCCGGTAACACTGTAGAGTACCGGGTCACACTGTAAAAAACACACGCTTCATTTGAATATTGGCGTCTAATTTAAATATGTAATAATAGTTATTTTATTAGGAAAACCTTAATCGTTTATTTGGCCTTACTAACCTTTATAGGTATCTTTCCCTTCAACCTCATGGCGAGTGTAGTACAGTACAGCTCAGTATAAAATATAGTTTTCAGTTTTGTTTTTTTCAAAGTTTAAAGTTTTTTCAAAGTTTAAATTTTTTTCAAAGTTTAAAGTTTTTTTCAAATATGAAACTTTTTGATGTTTTTTCTTCATTTGATGAATTTGAAAGTGTTTTAAGTCACTACAAAGACAAAAATTATGTCGACTATTATATTAAAGACTGCAAGACCCTGGCATCAATCAATGCTAAATTCCCAAATGGGAAAATGGTAACAGCATCAACCAAAATTAAGTATTATTATATTAAATATTGTTGTGTGCATGGAGGATGCCACAAAAAAAAAAAAAATACTTTAGACCAACGTGTCACCTCGTAAGTACATTTATAGTTCATACATATTTTATTTTATATTACTTAGTTACAATATATGAAATATATAAATAAATTTGTATTCAAATGTTTAAGTACAATGCGCCAAGGTTGTGAAGCTTTTATATATTTAAAAGCTTCAGCAAATGGACAACAGTTAGAAATAACTAAAATGGACGAGACTCATAACCACGAGACCTCAAAAATATTGTACAGCCATCTTCCCAATCAGAGAAAGATCACACCGGAAAACAAGGCCATAGTTATAGAGTTGATGGATATGAAGGCGAACAAAAAACTTATACAGGAAAAAATAATGAAAGAAAGCGGTAAAATAGTTACACTAAAGGATTTATCCAACATCCGTACCACAGCTGGTAAGAAAAATAATATTTTAGTTTAGTGCTTTTGATATTTCTAGTTTTTTTTTGTAGGAAATCATTGTTCAAAAAATGATTTAACCGAAGTTGTAACTAAATTAAAGAGTAAATTCAACTGTACTGTAGAGGTATCAATAGACGAATACAATAATTTGAACGGTATTTTTATTCAAGATATGATTATGGTAGAATCATTCAGTTCATTTCCAGAGGTATATATTATATAATATAAAAGTAACAATTTATAAAAATACTTTTTTTTTTTTGTACAGGTAGTTTTTGCAGATGCCACGTACAAACTACTTGATCTGAGGCTTCCCGTTTATGTTTTAATGACTGAGGATGGCAATGGGCAGAGTGAAATTGCAGCGATTGGACTGTTGGTGAATGAAGAAGAGTCGACTTTGCGTTGGTTTTTTGAAACATTCAAAAAGAACAACCCAATATCAATTCAAACTCGTGTATATGTCACTGACAAAGATATGAAGGAAAGAAATGTAATAAGGCAAGTATTTCCAAATTCTTCATTAACAATATGCTTATTTCACACATTACGGACCTTCAATCGGGAAATAACGTGTGAAAAAAGAAATATAACTCCCAAAGAAAGGGATGATGTGAAACTGATATTTCAAGAATTAACATACTGCAAATCCGAAGAAGAATATGATATGATATACAGCCGCCTTCAATCCATAGCACCTGAATCAATAATTAATTATTATAATAAAAATTGGCACAATATAAGAAAGGAATGGGTGATGGGCATGACGTTTAACACTGGAAATTTCATGAACAAGACAAATAACTGATTAGAATAATAGACTAATGACTATTGGTATTCGTATAAATTCTGTATTTCTGTGATTTATTATACTATTATAAAAAGAATAACTAATAACTATTAAGTAACTATTAACTATTAAGTATTAACTAATAACTCACTATATTATTATCGTAGACAAGTATATAATAAAAGATTATAATATTATTATCATATTTTTATAATTACAGTGTGACCCGGTACTCTACAGTGTTACCGGGCGCCCGGTGCTCTATTATCCATCCGGGCGCCCGGTGCTCTAGACACAGCGATTAATATTTATATAAATTTCCATAACTGTGCCTGCATTATTAGGCCGTGAGCTTGCATCTCCAAGATACAAGTAATAATCTGCCAGCTGCCTATGTTACATTTTCTCTTGCAATTTGTCAATTTTAACTTTAAAATCTGGGTCACCATATTACTATCACGGTTATCAATCATCTATCGAAACATGTTACACGATATAGATTGATCCCACCATCACAAACTGTGTAATTACTTATTTTAATTAATTTTTCTTTCTGATTTATCTGACTATAGTACTATTTTTAACATTTTTCATTTATCTTTGAAAAAATATATTATTAGCCTTATATTAAATTTTTAAGCTTTTGTACCCAAAAAATAAAATTTTATTGTTATTTATAGAAAAAAAAAACTAATAAAAATGGAAACTGAAAATGTCTTTAAATAGCTCAAAATAAGTTAAAATGTTATGGTGTATAGAAAATGCTAATATAAACATTCAGTCAAAATGTAATGTACCTACGGTCATATGTTTAAGAATTATTGCACATAAACCAAAATCGATATTCTCGAAAACAGATTTTGCCTAAAAATTCCCGTTTTTCCTTAATTTTTCTTTTATTTTTCAAGGCGCTTTTTAAAATTACTTGGAAATTTTTACTTTTGACCACCTAAAGTAACTACTAGATTCACTTTCCTATTAGAAAAGATTCTGTTGAAGAAAATCCAAGCACTTTTACTGTCCTAAAAGGTGATAACAGACACAAAATCAACATAGTTTCTGTCAGAATCTAAAACAAGATATTTAAACAAAAATAAAAGTACACCTATATATTAATATGTTTAATACAATGGAAAAATTTTGTACGCTTTATTAAATATTTTATTTATAAAACTAAAATGTAAAGATTCAGATGGTAATACAGTGATTCACTTGTAACCTACTGTACAACAGAGCAACTTTTTTTTTCATTTATTTTTTTTGGGAGGGGGGGGTCTGTCATCACGGTTTGGGGTAGTAAAACTGCTTCAATTTTCTTCAACAGTATCTTGTTCGATGGGAAAGTGAATATAGTTGGTGCATTCGGGAAGTCAAATTTTAAAATTCCCAATAGTTTTCGAAACCGCTCGGGAAAAACAACATAAAAATTAACGAAAAACGAGAACTTTTACGCAAAATCGGTTTTCCAGGAAATTGATTTTTTTTTGGACCATAACAAATGAATGTATATACATGAAATTTTCATTGTTGTTTTTATTTGAATTTTCTATACATAATAACATTTTCATAATATTTTGATTTGTTTAGAACTGTTTAGGAACATTTTCAATTTTCAATTGTATTAGTTTTTTTTCTATGAATGTCGATAAAACTTTATAAGTTGAGTAAAAATACTTGAAAATTTAATACAAGGCTCTTACTATGTTGTTACAATGACATTTGAAAAATATTAAAAATCCTTAGTCACATTTTTTTTTATAAGCATATAAAGTTCAAAAATTGACAAAATATGGAAAAATCACGAAAATTAGAAAATTATTTTGAGTTAAAAATACATAAAATTTTTCTTTTTAAATCTAAGATTTTAAAATGTAATACAAGATTCTTTATAAGATTATCTATCTTTATCAAAAAAAAAAAATGCCTATAAGAAAGTCAAATATAAATTTTTATGAGTGTTTGAAATTCAATTTTTTTCAACATTGGATATTCTCTCGATTTCTCATGTAGCGATTTTCTTATTTTGTTTTAATTCAAAAACGAATTCGTTAGGTAAACCGTAATAGCACGTATCTACATTTTTGGACAAATTGAGATTATTATATATTATTATGTATAATCTCCTTGCGCTTTCTTTTGTTCATATGCACATTAACCTTAAAATCATTATTTTCCCTCCAAAACTAAAATGAGTGATATCACTTATCATAAAATGTGCAGTAATATAACGTATCTGAATCATTTTACATGGTAAATTTGTTACTTAAGTGGAGTGCATTACGTTATTCATAATTTGTACTCGAAGAACATTAGGTAAGTACGATTTTATAATAAATAACTAATATACGGATAATAAAGATATATTGTACTGTCATAAAACACTTATTTAACCTAAACTACTTTAATTTTGAACTACTTAAACTATAGCATACATATACGCGTATTTGCAGCAAATAAATAATTAATTCTTATGTACTTACGTGATATTACACCAATATAATTTTTTTTTTAAATATATTAGGTATAATTTGTAAAATGAATACTGTACAATTTATAGTAAAACTATCAATATTATTTTATTAATTATAATAATTCATATTATAATACATCACAGCATTTAACAGAATAAGATACTCTTAAATAAGAAGTTTATATCATGTATTAGTATTTCTTGTAGGTATAATGTCGTCTAAAAGTCGCATTTCCAATATTATTAAGCTTGCCAAAGAACAATCAAAGTCCAATAAAGATCTCAATCCTAATAGTATACCAAATCCAAAATTGAGTTTTAATGAAATTATTGCTACAGCATCATTTTAATATTATAATGATACAAATTCTGAAATACATCCTAGTACTGTCAACAAGTTCCAAGAAGTTCACCATAACTGTAATAGCACAGTTCATAATACACTATCTAAAAATATAATTTCTAATGATGTTGATACTTCAATGGTTAATTTAGAGGTACCTAAATACTTTTATATTATTAATTTTTTATATTCTGGTATTCAGATATCAGAAGAATATACAGTCAATCTGTCTCAAGATGTTCAGAATGTATTTAATAGCTCTGATGATAAATCTTCAAATTTAATTTCTAATAATGCTAGTACTTCACTGGTTAATTCAGAGGTACCTAAAGACTTTTACATATTTTAATCAATCATGTTTTCTATATTATTAATTGTTTTATATATGTGGTACTCAGGTATCAGAAGTCTATACAGTCAATCAGTCTGAATATTATGAACTTGAGAATATAATTGACTCTGAAAATCAAGATGAGGAAATTCATATTGAGATTTCTAATATGGACCAACAGCCAAAAAAAATAGTTAAAAAGCGTTCTCCAAAAGCTAATAAAGGTGAATGGAAAAGAGTAAAAATGCAAAATTTAAGAATGACTGGTAAATCCTATGTAGGATATCACAGAAAAGATAATGTTGTTGAACAAAATGTGCAGAGACATAGTAGAATATTAGATAACACTTGCAGTTCAAAATTCTGTATTAAAGCTAAAAAACGATTTTGTAATACATTTACTGAACATCAACGATTACAAATTTTCAATCGCTTTTGGGCTGCATCCTGGAGTGAAACAAAATATATGTGAGCAGCATGGTAAATTTGATTCCAGTTAAAAGAAAAACTAATCAACTAGTTGATGAAAGCCGAAGATCTCAAACTTTTGAGTACTACTTAAAATCAAATGAAACTGAAAAATTAACAGTTTGTAAGAAAATGTTTTTGGGGACTTTGGGTGTAAAAGAAAATATGATACAAAACTGGATCAAAAATACATACTCTAATGGATTGCGAAGAAAAAGTAATTCAGAAAATATAGGTAATGCTGGTACAACATCTCATTTGATACATAGATCCTCATTAGAAACTAGGCAGAAATATATAAGTGATTGGTTCAACAGCTTACCAAAAATGCCATCACATTATTGTCGCAAGCAAACTAGTAGATTATTTTTAGAGGGACCTTTTAAAAACACACAAGAAATTTACAATGCTTATAAAAGTAAATCTATTAGTGATAATGTATTGCCATTCAGTAAGACATTTTTTCATCAATTTATGAAAGAGAAAAATTTTTCGATATACAGCCCAAGAAAAGATTTATGTGATTTGTGTTGTTCGTACAAGGCAGGGAATATTACAGAAGAGGACTATGCATTACATATTGCAATAAAAAATAGAGCACGAGAAGAAAAAGAATATGATAAAGCTCAGGCAATAGAAAATCAATGTTATACATTTTGTATGGATCTACAAGCTGTACAAATGTGTCCAGTATTACAGGCAAGTGCTTTATATTACAACATGAAACTGAAAATTCACAATATGACAATATATAATATGGCTAATGGTGATTGTACGAACTATGTATGGAATGAAAGTGAAGGTGAGCTAGATGCCTCTGTTTTTGTTACCATTTTGATCAAACATTTAATCAAAGTGTGCATAAATAAATTACCAATTGTTATTTATTCGGATGGCTGTGGTTATCAAAACCGCAATTCAGTTCTTGGTAATGCTCTCTTGCATTTTTCCAAGGTCCATAATGTGCAAATAGAACAGAAGTTTCTGGTCAAAGGGCATACCCAGATGGAGTGTGATTCGGTCCACAGTCTAATTGAGAGACAGTCTAAAGGAGAAGATATATTTTTACCCTATGATTTTGTCAAAATAATCGAAAAAGCCCGCAAGAATCCCAAACCACTGGATGTAGATTTATTAACATACAAATATTTTTTAGATTTAAAGATTACCAGATTTACAGATCAATCCGCCCAGGGAACTCTAAAGGTGATCCGGAGGTTAAAGATGTTCGTGCTTTTAAATATAATCCAAATTCTTTAGTTATTGAATATAAGTTATTATTTGATGACATATATTGTGCCTTACCTCTAAGGGTTAAATCACTTCACCCAGAAATAAATATAAACTCATATAAACCATTGTATTTAAACCTATTAATTTAACTCTTTCGAAGTGGGAAGATCTACAAAAACTTAAAGCTGTGATGCCTGTTGATGTACACCCATTCTATAATAATCTTTCACATAAAAAAACTTTTAAAACTAGAAATAGTAAAGTGTGATCACATTATTACATAAAAGACTGAAAAAAATTGTATATTTTATTTAAAAGACTGGCAGAAACCGTCATTATTTGTTAAGTTGAAGTATAAACTCAGATTTCCATGACCTCAACCTTATCTACACAGATGCATCAAAAAATATAACAGGCACTGGCTGTGCATTCATTTCTGGATCCGTAAAAAAACTATATAAACTACCTACTGAAGCCAGCATCTTCACAGCAGAAATGACCGCCATCAAAGAAGCAACTATCTACGTTGAATCCACCCACATAAAAAAAGCTCTTATCACAAGCGACTCTCTCAGTGCCTTAACTTCCTTACTATCTCCTAATCCGTCCAATGAAATCTCTCAACAAATAATCAATATTATAGCTAACTCAAAAAATACTATAGAGTTTATGTGGGTCCCGTCACATACTGGTATCAAAGGCAACGAAGAAGTCGACCTACTAGCGAACCAAGCTATATCATCCACTAAATCAACTGTTATAAATTCGCTACCATATAAAGACCTATCAAGAATAATCAACCTAATCTCAAACAAACAATTACAATCACAATGGGACCGCACCTCGGATAACAAATTAAAAAATATAAAAAAAACCATACAGAAATGGCGATCCCCCTTAAACACAACACGTAAAGCAGATATCGTCACAACTAGAGCCAGAATTGGCCACACACATCTCACCCATTCTTTCCTTTTCAACCATGATGAACATCCAACCTGCCATCAATGTGACCTACCACTGACAATTGAACATCTCACACTCAGCTGCACCAAGTACAACCATGAACGAAGCATCTTAAACTTCCCCTCCAACATCGAAGAAGCACTCGGTGAAACCAACACCGATGCCATCTTCAACTTTTTTAATGCCATCAAAGTATCCAACCTATTATAAAAATCTGCAAATACTACTGTTTTACCTATTTATTTAACACTACTATTTTATTTTATTTATCTACTCATTTTGTTTAATTTTCATGTTACTATGTACATAAGACTTTATCAATATTTCTAATCTTAATCTACCATTGTAAACCTTTTCAGGCTAATGACCACCGATGTCGAAGCCTTATTCTTAATAAAAAAAAAAATATATATACAGGGTGATTCTTTTATCGTTGAACACTCATTATCTCAAAAAGTATTAACATTTTTAGTTTTTTTTTTTTTTTTTTAATTTTAGTTTTATGTATTACTACATTTGTATAAATGTTTTATATTTTTCACCCTTATATTAATTAGGTAAACTACTATCAACTTTTGATTTTCAAATGGTAACCTATACTTAAAATTTCATAAATTAATAATGCTATTTTTTTTATGAATTATCACGTTTAAATTTTCATTTTTTGTTAATCCGTTGATGAAATATTGTCCTTCAAAGTTGAGTTGTTCTGGGAGGTGTTTGTGTGTAAATGTGTATACCTAGTCAGTTGTAGGTACCGCAACAATTAGGATTTTTATGTCCCAGAGTAATAAATATTACACAATTCAAATTAATATAGTAAGGACATTTTATGCACATAGTGTAGCGTATAGGCCCATCCAGCAGGGTTTCATGCATTTCACCCCATGGCTCATACGTTATTGCAGCATAACTATGTAGTATTTTCCATTTGTAAAGACCAGAAGTTAAAAGTAATAAAATCGATATCGTTCAATCCAAGGTTTGATAATCATTGTACTTTGTACCTATACGGGCTACAATAGTTAAAGGCTCACACACTGTGGCGGTAGCGGTAAAATTCACCGGGAAACAATTTTTTGTTTTATATAAATACATCAATGATAATTATCGTTCTGAGGACGTAATGTTGCGTAGAAACTCGAGGGATATTTTCGATTTTTTTGTCCGAGCGCAGCGCTGTGAGCGAGTGGCAACGTGGGCATCACTGTAAATAATTTACGATGTGGCGTCACTGCAGTTTTATCACTGGTATATGCTGGTATCATTGAGATAATTAATAATCACATATCTGTGTTAATAATATATCATAATCCATATGTACACACCATAGATAATATAAGATTATCTTACTTAAATTAATTAATTAATTAATTAATTATATATATTTAAATCGTGGTGGCTGGTAAACATTTCTTATCAAACTCCGGGAGTAACGGGTAACAAATCCGTTACAAATCCACCCCCGCCAGTCCTATTCTATTTTAATCCTTAAGCAATAGTCATAATCATATACAATAAACATTATTTAGATTCTTCAATGTTCTTGTTTGTAGTTTACATTTATAATTTAAATTTTAAGTCGCTCGCTATCTATAATATCTAATTATTTAAATCACGCCAACCGTGGATTCAAGGTTTTCGTTTTATTGACTTATTCATTATTATTATAGTAATACATATCTAAGTAAAGCCGAAAAATATTAAACAAATAAGTTATAAGTTTATATTTTAACAATAAAATAAAATATAATAATGCTAGGTACCCTTGACCCACTGGTCATATTATTTATATTTACAATAATTGTAATAATTATTATTGTATTAATGTATTCTTCTTTTATTAATTCGTATATAATATTTAATTTCGTTGATCACATTGTGCAATTTAATGTTTGAAAAACACATTATTCGATTATGGTTGAAAAGAAGAAGAAATTACAATAGATAACAAGACAATTTAATACAATAAGTAGGTATGTACAAATATTGTACTTAATGAAATATTATAACAGTATTATTACTACCAATACTACCTAATTATATTTATACATATTTTAACAAATGTTCAAATTGTTTACCATTTTCGGATAAACAAAAAGATAAACGCTTCAATATTTCAGATGATGTAGCTTTTTTTATCATTGAAG
Organism: Macrosiphum euphorbiae; assembly: GCA_949089665.1. Classification (NCBI taxonomy): domain Eukaryota; kingdom Metazoa; phylum Arthropoda; class Insecta; order Hemiptera; family Aphididae; genus Macrosiphum; species Macrosiphum euphorbiae. The sequence continues at coordinate 46,818,461 of CARXXK010000002.1, read as the reverse complement.
CTTGAATATTTTTGCAACATTCTTTAATTTTTGTTTTTAGCTCTTCTACATTATTTATTTCATGTTTGTATACTTCATTTTTCAGATGACCCCAAAAAAAAAAAATCAAGCACACTCAAATCAGGAGAACGTGGTGGCCATTGAATTGTTGGACTATGGGTTCCAAACCAGTTATTTCCATATATTTGTTGCAAGTATTCACGTACTACTAAAGTATTGTGTGCTGGTGCACCATCTTGCTGCCAAATTAAATCTAAACGTTGTTTAAGCGGAATATTTTCTAACAAAATTGGCAATTCATGTTTTAAAAAATTAACATATCTATTTCCATTAAGATTGCCTTCAAAAAAATATGGACCAACTAAAAACTCGTCAGTTATTCCACACCATACATTCACTCCCCAGTGGACTTGACTTTTGGTTTCATTAATCCAGTGAGGATTTGAATCATTCCAACGGTGATTGTTATGATGGTTTACTGTTCCATTATTGTGAAATTTTGCTTCATCAGTCCAAAGAATCTTTTTCAACAATAATGGATCTTTCTCTAATTTCACTACAATGAGTGCAACAAAATTAAGACGTCTTTCATAGTCACTGGATTGCAGTTTTTGAACCGAAGAAGCCAAGTACGCATGATATTTATATTTTTTAGCTATTCTTTGAACGGAAGAATACGACATATTCAGTTCATCTAAAATTTAAAATGTGGAATTAACTTTTATTTTTTTATTTAATTTAATAGAAATACCTGCTACAACTCGCAAGGATATATGTGGATTTTCAATGAACTTGGCTAAGACTGCATGGGAATTATGGTCATTGATGACTGTATGGACTCTACGTTTTGCTCTTGTGAAGCTTCCGACATCATGTAGATTTTTATATAAGTAAGAAAACAGAGAATGTGCTGGAATAGTGTGTTCAGGATACCGATTTTTATATAATCTATACATTAAAACATTGGATTTATACAATTTTTTCAAAAATACACTTGTGTAAATCAAAGCTGGGCACTAATTAGTTAGTTTTAAATCAGCATGACTTTGTAACTTAACGAGTTGAGTTGAATGTGTAAAATAAACTAGTTAACTCGTTAAAAAAAAATAACTTCAAGGGAATAATTCTCAGGCATTGTAGAATTGTTGGATTTTGATAACTATATTTTTATCTGAAAGAATAAGACTTGCTACAGGCTGATCGAACTATGATTTTTTATTTTATTTAAAATAATGGTATAGTATAATTTATAAAAAATTGCTTAAAATTATATTATTTTTGAAGACATATTATAAAGTTTGAGATTAAAATATTGAAAAACGAAGATCGATGCGAACTGCAGAATATTACCCTCAATTAGTTAAAAAAAAAATTATCAAATTTGGTTGATTCTACAAAACAGGATCATTATTCCCGTAAAGCGTATTTTTGTGAACAAATTTACATTGGCACCGGGTGCCTTAAAATAACTTAACTAGGTAGTTGAAAAAAATAACTAACTTGCCCAGATTTGATTCAATTAAAATAAACGTTAATTTATACGAACCTTGCCGCTGCTCTAGAATTTTTTCCTGTTTCAATGTAGCAATATTTAACATGTTGATTTTTTCTTCGTTCGTATACATTATCATTTGTATTTAATTATAAAATTAAGAAAAAAAAATTATAATTTTGTGATTTAATAAATAAACAAGGAATATCTTATGTATTGCTACTAACAAACTAAATGCTACTTTCAGACAGATATGTTTTGATAATTTTGTAATTGTTTTGGTATATGTATATATTTATACATATAATATTTTGGATTTTCCTCATTGTATTGTATTTTGTATCTTTATATTTATGAATTATTTTTCTAAATACATAGAAGTTGTTGATTTACTTTGTCTTAAAATGAATAAATGTTATCTGTTTAATATAATCATTTACTATTATTAAGGTACACCATATTGTTTTAAAAAAATATTTATTTTATAATTTACTAGTCAATCTGATATATAAATATAAATTATATTAAATAAATACATATGTAGGTATTATGTATGATTAATAAATAATAAACTTAAATAAATTAACAAATTATACAACATAATATTTTCTTAAATATAAAATATAAAGCATTGGATTTTCCAAATTTTGTTATCTATATTACACACCTATATGTATACCTACATATCACTATAAAACATAATTAATTGAATTATGAATATGACATGTTTCACATAGGTAAAAAAGATAAAGGTACCTATCTATTTCCTACATTTATAGTATTACTGGTTTTTCACATTTTATCTGTTCTCCGTTGAGTTAACATCTCACAGAGTTACTTTTAAATATATTAACTTACTGTTAAATATTTTATTTCATTGAAAAATATGGGTAAGATGGATGAATTTCCAAGTTCATATGAACAATTTTTGAAAGTTCATAAAAAAACTGTTTCTGATGTGTCTGAATCTGAATTTTATAAAGAGGGCTATTTGTCCATTGTTGTACTGTTGGAGTCGTCAATGCAAGTAAGTTTTACCATTTAAATTGAAACATAATTAGTAGGTCTTATACTAATAATATTTTAGAAGAATTTAATATACTTAAAAATAATTTTGAAAATATTTTATCAGATGCTACATACATTGGAGTCCACAAACCAAAGTTTGATGGACGAAAATAAAAAGCTGGAGCAAGAAATAGAATTACACATAGAGGATATAGGAGATGCTGAAATACAATTAGTAAATCATTTTTAAGTTAATTAATATATTTTCTAAGAAGAATTTTTAGGTAGTTCAATTAGGGCCATGCTGATTTTAACACGTGAACCGCCATAAAACTTCTGCGGTCATATGGCGGTTAACGTATTAAATATTTGATATTAATTATAAATATGCGTTAAAATGCACTTAATATATTATAGAATTTAAAAGGGCAGTTTTTTTGAAATTTGTGAGGCCATAATAAAATAATTTGTAAATAATTTTATTTACTTTAGAAAGAAATGAAAAAGAAAAATGAGACACTAAAAAACGAAGTTGGTGATACTGTGGCAGAAAATGATTTTTTAAAGCGCAAAATTACTACATTGGTAAGACAAATTTAATATGAAACCTATAATAAGTACCAAGTGTAATAATAAATACCTACAGGAAGAGGAAAGGAAAAACATGATTACCATACAGCAAATTGACAATTTACTTGAAACCAAATTTGCCAAGTTTGAAAATAGGATTGTTAAGAGCTTAACAAGTTCTATTGATGACAACTCGGGCATAATCAAGGAAGTAAAGATAAATGTGATTGAGAAACATGATTCTTCAGCAGTTCTTCCTCCTTCAGTGATTCCTTCGTCTTCAGCAGTTAATTCACCTTCAATGCTCGCTTCAATGGTTCCTTCCTCTTCACCAGTTACATCTTTACCGGCGAAATCGGCCCAATCAGTTTATGATGAATTTGCAGACCTGCAGATAAAACAAGTACATGATTTACATTATAATATTTACAGTACCATAATACTATCTAATGCTAATAGGTATATTTATCACACATTTTCTGTTTAAAAACCAAAAATGTAGAATTCAGAAGTAATTATTTAAATTGTATACTTACATAAAATTGAATTTAGTGCACAGAATGGTGGGGTCCGGTACATTCGAACTTTGAAGTTTTGGTTAAAAGGGTAAATCCAACGACATATGAAGACGAAACTATAGTAAAAAGAGCCAAGTCACGGTTTACATACTGGACGAAAGGAGGCACGGTAATATTATGATGAAGCATGATTCAAATATTCAATGTGTAATAGACAATAATGAATAATTTTCTATAACAGGCTCGATGTTGCACTCTGGATTGAAAACGACGAACATCACCAAAAACATATCCTTTGCCATCTTGTTGGCCAACAGTTATGCCTAGTGACATGGATAAGCTAAGCAGTTCATTAGCTAAACTTAATTTTTAATAAACTGAATCTTTAATAAAACTACCTATTCATAATTAAGCTTATTTCGATGTCTTGCTTTTGATGTCTTTTGGTGTCACTGGCTAGTGGCTTGAGGCTTCTAAAATACTAAATACTAATCAATAAAATACAAAAATGTAAATTATATTTTCAAGGTTATAGTCATAATTCATATTATGTACCATACCTATAGTACCAACTACCAATACAGGCTATAACATTAATATATTTTACATAATATTATTTATATTTAAATAATTAATTTGTATACCATGGAACAATATTGTATACCTTGGTAACTCATAAGTCATATTATTCACTATCAATATTTTCAGTGTGAAATCAATAGATTACTTCCACAGATATATAAAAATATCTGTGATTACTTCTAAAGATTTATTGTTCTATGCATTATTATTTATTCATAGAGAATAGTGATTAGTGATGGTAAAATGCTATTTATTTAATTAATTAAAACAGACAAATACAAACACAATACTTATAAGCTATAACTACTCAATTAAAGTTCATTAATAATTTATTTTAATAAATGTTCAAACTGATGACCATCTACTTCCAAACAAATTGCCAGTCGTCTAAGCAATTCATTTATAGTAGTTTTCACTAACACATGACTTGGGATATTTGAACAAGCACCTTTAATTTTTTGTTTGAGATCATTTACATTAGCAGGCATTTCCTTGTAAACTATACTTTGAAGATATCCCCAAAGAAAATAATCCGGCGAAGTCAGATCGGGACTACGAGGTGGCCAACATATTTTTGGACTGTTTGTCCAAACAAACAGTTTTTTTTTTTATCTTGCTTGAAAATGAAAATTTTGAAAAATTGGCAACCCTTAAGCACAGATAATGTTCTGACCTAAAAGTTTTATAATTGGTCAATTCACTCTAGTATCAAAACTAACAGCACATTATTGAAACTAGTGAACGACAATTTGCTATGTCGTGAGTGTGTATGACGGAGACAACAAATGTATGAGTAGCGTCCTCTTAATACAATTTGTATATTTGCAGATGGACTATGTGTCTATCCTATTGCCCTATGGCCTTTTTAGTAGTATCACAGAATAGGTAATATTTTGAAGATTTGATATTAATAATTATTTATTTATAAAACGATAATATTATGAATTACATATTATATTAAATAGTTAAGTTCATTTATATACAATTTACAATTCTGAATATACTATAATATGTCTATACCGCCTATAGTATAGACTCAATACCTTTGAATAATATTTTTAACAGGTTAATAATAGGTACATTATAATAAATATATTAGCTTTCAACTGATTAAAAACTAGGGATACAATTTTTTTAGTTTTTACAATTTCAATATAAAATTAAATTTAAGTATAATATAAATAATCCGCCATAAGTTGCTTCAATAGTTGTAACATATTTGGTCGCATATTTTTTTCTTTTTGACCAATCACATAAATTTAATCATTATTTAAATAACAATAATATACATCCAAATACATAGGGCACCGACAAACTTAAATAATTATATTTTTGTAAAAACTCATTTCAATGTCATGAACAGAGTTTGAGCCAAGAATTTGCTTAATTTAATGTCTTGAAAAAATCTGGTATAGGTTAGATTTCAAAATATATAAAATGTAGTGCTTATTTTTATTTATTTAGGTGGTTTCTTTTTAATGCATTAATAGTTTCAAATGTATATTTTCTACTTTAAAATAATGCAAGCAATAACAATAATTATCAAAAACTAGAAAGTCTTAAAAAAAATTACATTTTTATTTTGGAACCTGAAGGGAAAGAGTAGCCGTTTTAGAAATTGCTTTTTTATTTAAAAAAATTTTATGTGTTTATTTTGAAGACTTTAGGCTCTTTTTAGCCCTGAACCCTGTTCATGACCAAGTTCATACCTCTATAGTTAATCTCTTAAATTGTTTACTAATATTATTATGAGCCAATAAACAATTTTACTTTACTTAGAAGCCCAGGAGTATGAAAAATTTATTTCAAAATGATGATACAGTTTAATCAAAATGTTCGTTTTGCAGTTATGCAAAATATGAGTAAAGATATAACATGTATTCAAAAAATTAAAACAAACTTTCCAAACACCCCAGACTTAAAATATAGTAAAATTTAAAAATGGTGTTAATAATATTATATGAATTTCACACTAGATAATTATTATGACAACACCAATCATTGACAGAAGAATTTAGAATTTATCATTATACAATACCAATATCATTAAAATAATAATAATAATAATATATATTTTTTAAATACATTACACTGAGCATTTATACTATTGTTCTTATTAGTAATAATTGAAATATAATTATTAATCACATACCTATTTTTTTTAAGTTCATTATTTGATTTACACAATCTACATACTATGTGTGTATTAAACACAACATACATTATTTTATCTTTTGAGTTGTAATGATTGATGTTGTCACCTCATTTAAATTAATTATAAAATATTATACAATTTACAAAACATTAACATTAGCAACATTTTTTTTTTCAATACACATCATTGGTGATATGTTTTTAGTCCAGCTAGATTTTTTCCACTTCTTTACAATTATCTTGATTATCTAAAAAATTTAATTCTCACTATAATAATTAAATAATATTACAATTAAAAATATTTATACATACTTAATTTGTTTTGTAGTCTGTTGAAATATTTAAATCCAATATGTGAAACATTATTTTTATTTTGTTGCCATTTTCAATTGTAATTAAACATACAGGATCTTCTGAATTGTATGTGATAGGTAGTTTCAAATCATATTTAAATTTAAAGTAGCATAATATTTAAATCTTCAGATTTTAGTTTAAAACCACAAATTCATGCCAATGAATTAATATCAAATTCAACTAGAATATATTATGATTCCAAATTGTTTTAACATAGGTCAGATTTTCATAATTTACATATTTCATAGTGAAATATACTATGACAAAACACTTAAAACACCCTGTACCTATATCTTTCAAATCATCTGTCATCAAAACAAACTCTACAATAACTGGCAGGTCACAGGAACATCATAGTTGGTTGCAATATTCCTGTGTTGTCATATGCCATTTGATTGCATAACAAGTCATGTATTATCCAGTAAGTACCAGTGTTCCTTGGTTAGGTATACATTTGAACAAAAATAGTATATTATGTATAAATGATTAAACTGAAATCAAAATGTCTTAAGTTAATAACATATTGTATTATTTATTTTAATTTTCGCAACTACCAACTAGTGAAACTTAGTACTTACCCATAAATTGTACAAATGTAATCGCCAAGCATCCAATCCACGTGTCATAAATCAATTCAGGTACATATATGTTTGATTAAAGTATTAAATTATTAAATAATAATAAAGACAATAATTATACTTTATAGAAGAACCAATAGGGTATTAGGTATATTAAAAAATAAAATACCTACGACCATGAGTCACGGACTCACGGATTCAGTTTGTTATGACTTATGAGTTATCTTATAACCTTAACCGTTTATTTAATAACTAACGTATTACCACGGTTTAAGATACTATCTTAAACCGTGCGTATTACTAACGTATTTTTATGTGATTAACCTTAACCCAGTAAAAGGTATACTTCCATATCATATAACCACGGAACCACGATGTCAGCTGCAATTATTGCAGAGAGCACATAAGATATGATATAATAGGCACTATCAGTCTCTAGCATAGATAATAGATATGCCATGCAAACTTATCACACGGGAAATAATTGGAAAAATATTTGAGGTTATAACATAGAAAATAGTATGGTCTTAGATATCTTCCTATGTTCTTGTCTAACCTAAGATATCTTCTAAGACCGTGGTCTCTACTCTCTAGACGCTCGTATCTGTTAATACCTAATCGCAAACCAGTCTAATCAGACATCATCGTATTGTTGTGTGTCCGTTGTCACAAATTGTCCGTACTCCATACTTAATAGGTATTTAATGGGGTCGAGGGGATTACACGCGAGTATTGCGCATGTGACACTAATGGTCCAATTACTTAAAATATGACATTATAACAATAAGTTATTGTAGCGGAAACGAGTAGGTACAATGATTATCACTATTATACCTTGGGTTCAAACGATAAGGAATTTATTACTTTTAACTTCTGGTCTTTATAATCGATAAGTATTATTATGACCAGTGGCGAAATCACCTTCCGTGGGGCGAACGGCGGACACCCAAGCAAATGGATATTATACAATACATTTAGGGGCACAATTCAACCTTACTGCGCCTACTTGAATTGATTTTAAAATGTAATACCTTTTGCCCTGGGGCATAAAAATCGTAATAACTGCGGTATCTACTGACGAGATACAACACAATATTTACTTTACACACAAATACCTCCCAGAACAACTCAACTTTGAAGAACAATATCTCATCAACGGATTAACGAAAAATTAAAATTTAAACGTGATAATTCATAAAAAAAATAGCATTATTAATTTATGAAATTTTAAGTATAGGTTACCATTTGAAAATCAAAAGTTGATAGTAGTTTACCTAATTAATATAAGGGTGAAAAATATAAAACATTTATACAAATGTAGAAATACATAAAACTAAAATTTAAAAAAAAAAAAAATTGAAAAAAAGTTAATACTTTTCGAGATAATGAGTGTTCAACGATAAAAGAATCACCCTGTATATTGTTCATTTATTTTTAATTTTAGTCTTTGTTAAAAAATGTTTTATGATTTTACTATTATAATATTACTATTATTTTAATTTTGTTCATTTAAATTTAATCTGTTAAAAATGTATGATGATTTTACTATTATATTTCTTTTATTTTACTACTATTAAAAGACTGACAGAAACGGCCATTATTTGTTTAGTTGAAGTATACAATATTGTTCATTTATTTTTAATTTTAGTCTTTGTTAAAAACATTTTTATGATTTTACTATCATAATATTACTATTATTTTACTATGTTTCATAGAGGTCCATTACGAGGGACCGCTTCACATGAGCTTTTAATCCAGATCCTATAACCTCACCACCAAAATCTTCCATCCCAGAATATGTAAGTGTTTGAGAATTAATACTTATGCACTCTCTTAAAAATATTTCGTCAAAAACTTACATACCATGTCTTTGCTGTGGCTCTAACATTAATATTTTGTTTTTCAATAATAGAAAAAATTGTTCATCAAACCCACATTTTGTCTTTATTAATGATAAATAATTCCTGATGGTTCGTTTACAAGGCAGGGGTAGAAACTCCTGTTCTCTCAAAAATGTATAAGTAGAAGACGATCTATAAATAAAACAAAATTAAAAATTAAAATTACCTATAAAAATAAAATCAATATGAAAAAATGCCACTATAGTATTTATTCAAACATGGGTAGATCCCTAATTTTTAATAGAACACATAACAGAATCCAATTTTCTGAAAACCGTTTATTTTTTAAATTTGGCACTTTACTTGTATTAATTATTTCCTGAATTAGAGTTTTCTGTGAATCATTCAAATTATTTAAAGCAAATAGTTTTTTCAGGTAGGTATCAGATAAGTTTTTAGTTTGTTTTTTGATCTTTCCTAAATTTTTATTTGAATTTTCAATTGTTGAACGAAACCTAATAATTAAATAAAACAATTAATTAATAAGAATATAAAATTTGTAAATAATTCAAATATACCTATTGTTTGATTTTTTTTAAATATTTTTTTCTCATTTAACATCTTGTTTAGTATTGACCGGCGATTAGGTGTAAGTCTAGGTCCAATTTGTTTCTTTTATTGCAAACGTGATCCCTTTTTATAACTTCTATAGTACGGATGCAAACTTTCACAACGGTCTTAACATATATTCCTAAGTAAACATTTTTATAATGATTAGGTGAGTAACTATTATTATAATTTACAAAATTGTTTTACATTTGTGTATATAAATGGTAATTTACCTGGAAAATTATGAACACTAGGGCCTCCCTGACAAACTTTCTTAGAATCAAAACATTCAATTGTTTCTGTTATTATGTTTAAATTCAAAGAATACTCTAATTTATTCAATTCTAGAAGCTCTGGTCCAATTCTCTTTTGGTTGACATAAAGATCTATATCTAGGTTTTTATTAAAAACTATTTGTCTTTCAATTATAAGTTCTAACATGTTGGTAAAATCATAATGTTAAATATTTCCAAAATTTCATCATAATAAATTGTATTCTAAAAATGAAACAAATAATGTTTGTATAATAATAGTTGAATACTTTTGTTTTTGTAATTACATTTATAGTGTACTTAAAAGATATTAAACGAATTCGTTTATTTTCCAATTGTCCATCTATATCATCAATGCCATGTTCTTTTATTACTCCTGTGGCCTTTAAATAAAAATATATATTTATGTTATAGTATTTCATTTTAATAAACATGGGTACATATTAAATTATCATGACTGATGGCTTATGTTTATTTAATACTTCTTTTGGAAACAGTTCTTTTCTACATGAGACTAATGACTCGGCGGGGTTATCAATTACTACTTCTGGTAAGTTTTCTTTTATACATGACACTAATAGGACTAATATCTTTGTCTTTCCTAGCATAAATGATATTTAGTTTTTGAAATATCCATAGAAACAAAGAATTAACTTCTATTATGACCACAGCTTAATGTATTATACTTACTAAAGTAGCATCACTATGAACTATATCATTTGGTAATGAAAATGTTGTTTTAACATCATTTAGAGAAAAATGTTCCAAACAAACATATTTCAATTATTTTGTTTGTTTATTTATTGTTTGGACGATTTTTGTCCATTCTAATTTATTTTCTGCTGTTACTTTAAATAAAGGTGGTTTACGACCCTGTTTAAGACTTAGAAATCCAACAACCGAACACGTCCTCATTTTAAAATAAAACATTATTAGACAATAGAATTACATAAATTAGAATATTAATGAGATAATAATAAATCAGAAAGATTCTAAAGAATACATTGTGTCATGGACCCTTGACCATAGTAATAAATTAGTTTTTATCACGGACTAAAGTCAGTGGTTTTTAATAGGAACCTACTATAGTAGTAATATACTTAAATACCTATAGGCTATATTTATATTTTAATTTTGAAAAATTATATCCAAATAGTTGATATTTTACCAAGCAGATAGCGTTCATGTTAGCTGTGTTCAAATTTTGGCGGGGCAGAGTAGAGGGACCGAGGAAATTGCGGTCCGGCTCCCCATCACCCGCCCATCATATCGTTTCCAGTCCTCTCTATCTTAGTCGGTGGCGTAGACCTCTCGTCCGTCTGAGGCCACCTCGGCCACTCTATAGGTGTCCTCCGGTAACACCTCCATCACATGCAGTGGACGCTCACGATATTTGGCCTGCAGCTTCGTACGTTGATCTGGTCGTGGCTGTCGTAGCATGACAACGACTTCCCCCACTTCGTCCCTGGATAACGGCTCCGATCGTAGTAGGTTTTCATGCTTGCCTGGCCTGCGGCGATAGCGTCTCGTACCGTGTCCTGCACGTCACTCGGATCAGTCCATTTGTCACTGGCTCAGGATGTTGACCACTCCACCCATATACGTAGGTCGATATCCGTGGAGTGCCTCGAAGGGTGTACGGGTGATCGTTTTATTTACGGCGGAGTTGAGGTGTCTCTCCAGCTCCGGAATTCGCTCGTCCCAATGAGCTTGATCGGTCGTCATTATACCTAACAGTGGCACAATGTTCCGATTCGTGCTCTCAACCGCCTCAACCTGTCCATTTTCCTGCGGGCGACGAGTTGAGTTCAGCGTGTGTCGTATGCCTCGACTTTGGCAAAATTTCCCAAACGTCCAAATGTACTCGTTGTGCAGGACCTTCTGGCCAAGGCCAACTATGTAAAACTGATCTAGGCGGACTATCACTGCATGCCAAACATTTTTCACATTCCTTTGTTATTTTTTCAATATCATCATCAATTTTAGGCCATCACACATAAGATCTAGTAAGAGATTTCATTTTGACAATCCATAAATGAGTAATGTGCAAATCCTGTAACAACTCCTTTCTGAATTTTGTTGGTATAATCAATCTATGCCCCCACATAAGACTGGTCTCATTAATCGAACTTCAAAGATACCATCCTTCTGGCCATCTCAGCCATAGTCTCGCTCATTAACCAAAATGACTGAGCAACTAAAAATTCTACACTGGAATTGCCAGGGCCTTGGCAATAAAAAAATGGAGCTTCTCCAATTCGTACAAAACCACAAAATCCACATCATCCTGCTAAACGAAACCCACCTCAATCCGAAAACTGCTTTCAAACTCCCGAACTACCACACCTACCGAAAAGACCGAGCAGCACCACCAGGTCAGAGGAGCGCTGGAGGTACGGCCATACTAGTGCTCAACAGGCTCATCCACTACGAAACTATCATTCCGACAAACTCTATCGAGAACACCACTGTCCACATCCAAATCAACCACCACGAGACGAGGCTTTCAGCTGTTTACAAAAGACCAGGAACAATCCTCCAAACGGCAGATATCGACCTCCTGCTGGACACCGAGTTTCCGACCATCATCTCAAAACACCCAGCGTGGAACAGCAGATTGGCCAACCAAGCCGGCCTAGCTCTCAAAAATCACATGAATCGCCGTGACTATACTATCGTCGGGCCCGACTCTCCGACTCGTATCCCTGACCAGCAAAACCAACTACCGGACGTAGACAATCGTAAGAAATCCGATTTTTGATATCGTATTCTAATCGTCCAATATCACATGGTAAATTAACATGGTTTTTAACTTTTTATCGATAAATTATTCAACCAATTGTAGCGAGCTGTGACTATCTTCTCAAATAACAATCTAAATCTCATTCTAATATGTACGTAATCATATAATAGACGCTCCGCGTAAATATAAACATAATTATAATACGCGAGCGATTGCTCGCGTAAGCATTAATAATAATATCGATGGTACCGCGTATACAGTTACGTGAGTAGCAGTGACGATAAAATGATGTTAAATACGATGTCTGTGTCTCTAAACTTTTTTAACTTTTTCAGTGGACTATTACCCGTTACCAAATGCTCATACTTCCTGCTTGTATTTTACGTAATGTGCTTATGAAAGTCCAAATTGTAGGTTTGTTTGCCATTAACTGGTTTAATCTTCTATTCACCGCTTCATCATGGTTATTTGTACGGTCTTTATTTGTTAATACACGTTCGTATAAATTCCACATTGCCGGAGGAAATCGCTTCGGCCGTCGACCTTCACGACTACGATTTTTCGTATAAAAGTCTTCGAACCAATCTAATACATCTATAAGTTCCTCGGGTAAACTTTCTGATAAAATATCTAGCGCATCATCAAGATCTGATATAGGAACGAAAGCTAATGCGATAATACATTTTACTTGTATGAAAAATTCTGGTTCATTTTTATAACGAGATATTAAATGATCCTTTTGTAACAGCGAGGCAAGACTGTGTGGTTATAGGGAGGTATTGAAGCCACAATGACTTCAATAGATCAGCACTCAAAGCACTACCTCTAAGACGTTGCATTTCGTTAAGCAGTACCGATGGTTTTCTATCACCTAATTCGACGTCGCTAAATAACTTTCTCAGTTTCTTTTCTTTACTATCTGTGTAAATATCAATTAGACGTGATTTTAGAGTAACATACTTTTCCATTGCTGGTGGTACTTGAATGATATCTGCCACTTGTGACAAGATCCCAGTGTCCACAGCGCTTATGACGTGGAAATATTTCGTGGTGTCGTGTGTGATGCCGCTTAAAGCGAACTGTGCTTCAATTTGTGCAAACCATATAGCTGGGTCACCCTTCCAAAAGGTGGTGGTTTTATTCTTACGCGGTTCACCATAGTTGTATCAGGCGTTTGAATGATTTGATTACCGGCTCCAGAGTTATTCTCGTTTTCGTTCATATTTTTGCGTTGTCGAGGTCACAAATTGTGTACGGGTTAAAATTACATTACAACCTTTCGTACTATTATTTTATTAAAATACAACTTATTAAAATATAGAAAACTTAAAGAGTAAAAACGAGACTTTACGAGAGTGAAAAATATATATTGAGAGAGTGTGTGTGTGTGTACGTCAAAAATGGTGGCGTCGACGTAAATTCCGTCAGCCAGTGTTGCCAGTCCCCACAATACTTTATACGTTAACGTGTACATTAATCGATAATCGAAACTACATATCGATATTTTCGATATATAGATACATATTTGAAATACCTTGTAGGTTAATGTCTAAATATAGTTATTAGTTAGACTTGGTCTACTTTACGTGAAAGTCAATTTGTGAAACTATTTTATTTCTTTTTAATAGTAGGTATAAAAAAAATATTTAATATGAATCGTAAAGTTCCATTCCCTCAAAAGTTTCGAGCTGAATGGAAGAACAATTCGTTGTTGAAAGATTGGATAGAAGAAGTAGAAGATAAAACTTTAGTGAAATGTAAGTTTTGTAAAAGTAGCATGTCAGCAAGGCTAGCTGATCTAACTGCTCATGCTCACACAAAAAAACATCTAAAATCTTCAGAACCGTTTTCCTGTGCCCGACAAGTAAAATTGCCTTTTCAGTCAATTTCAAATGATATTAAACTTAAAACTGCCAGTCTAGAAGCAAATCTTTCACTATTTGTCAACAGCCACTGTGCAATTTCATAGGTTGGACATTTATCTGAATTAATAAAGGTATGTTTTAAAGGCAATCAAGTAGCAGATCACGTTCAGTTGCATCGTACTAAATGCACCGGTATACTCAAAAACATTATATATCCATATTTTCAAAATAATTTAAAAGAAGACATAGGTACAAGTGTTTATAGTCTTTTATTGGATGAGTCGACTGATATAAGTGTAAAAAAACAACTTGGAGTGTGCATTATATACTATTCTGAATTTAAAAAGTCTATTGTCTCAACTTTTTTAAATGTAATTGAACTTGACAGTGGTACAGCTGTCAGTATGGTTGAAGGGATAAAGCAAAGCCTTTTAGCATATGAACTGAATATACAGAATGTGCGTGGGATCGGTTGCGACAACGCTAGTGTAATGGTTGGTCAACATTCTGGTGTGTGTGTACTGTTGAAAAATGAAGTAAAACATCTTATATTACTAAGATGTATGCGCCATTCAATACAGCTAGCAGTATCTAATAACTTACCAGATCACTTAGAATACTTACTTGTAGAAACGTACAATTGGTTTGCACCTTCCACCAGTAGACAGTTATCTTATTTTATTTTATTTTATTTTATATATTTCAACGCCTAATTAACAGAGACAAATACATAAATATTGGTAAGTATTAGATAACAAATTGTATAAATAAAAAAACAATATAAGTATTATATAGCTTAAGTACTGATAAAACATCAAAAAAAATATATATATAATTAATATACATATTATTATTATTAAGTAAGAACAAAACGTTGTGTGGTCCGTGTTAAGATTTATTTTACTCATCACTTTTGACTAAAATTCCAAAAGTCTTGTGTCTAAGTTAATTTTAGTCATAGTTCTTTGGATAGGGTCAATGGTCATAGCAAAGATAATTTGTTCTACGAGTACTGATTTCAAACATTATTTTACTACGGGACCCGTTTCTGGGTATATGAAATTTAACCCTTTCGAGTAGACTGCTTGCATCGGTCTCCCCCAAAACTAAATTATTTAAGAATCGTATATCTAGCATATTTCTTCTGATTTCAAGGTTAGATAAGTTTAAAAATTTCGATACTGATGAGTAGTCATGAGGAGTGTGAGTAATTTTTAAAACATACCCAGCGAACTCAAAAAATCGGTTTTGAACCCTTTCAATCCTTTGGATGTCTTTCTGAGTGTAGGGGGACCATAAAACAGAGGCGTATTCTAAAATTGACCTCACCAATGATGTATATAATGTTACTAGGAAATTAGCTTGATCAAAGTTTGACGCATTCCGGCGAATAAAACCCAGTGTACGTAGCGCTTTGCAATTGATACGCTCAACATGAATACTAAAAGATAAGGATGGTACTAATGTGAATCCTAAATCTTCTACTTGGTCTACTTGGGGCAAGCATTCATTATACATTAAGTAATCAAAATTGATATAACTATGTGTTCTGAAAAATGTCATTACCTTGCATTTATTGAAGTTTAAGGAAAGTCCAACCAAATTACACCAGTCAACCAGTTTGAATATAGAATCTTGCAGTGCAATACAGTCTTCTGAAGTTTGTATTTTATAAAATATTTTTGCATCATCAGCAAATAGAAGTATTCTACAGGGTGATATAATCTTTGATATAGTGTTAATAAAAATATTAAATAATAGCGGTGAGAGGTGTCCACCTTGGGGTACACCAGAGGTTGCCTTAACGTTCTCCGATTTATTATTCAGCAAATCAACAAATTTAAATCTATCATCGAGGTATGATTGAATCCATGATAATAATGGATTTCCCACACCCAACTTATCCAAAATAAGTATTAATGTTTTATGATTGACTGTGTCAAATGCTTTTGAAAAATCAGTATATATGACATCAACTTGTTGGTGGAGTTCAAATGCATCTAAGACATGTAGAAAAGTCAACCATATTAGTGGCCGTGGATCGACCTTTTATAAAACCGTGTTGATCATTGACACATTAAATTGTCTTTCGATTGTCTTTAGAACTAAGAATTCGAGTACCTTACCAATAAGAGGTAACCCCGAAATTGGACGATAATTAGTAATATCAGTTGGGTCTCCTGATTTAAAAATTGGTGTGATTTTGCTTATTTTCCAAATGTCTGGGAAAATACCTTGCTGGAGAGATTTATTAAATAATATTAGTAAGGGAGTGTTTTTTAGGCTTCACGACATTGGAAAAGCAGAGGTGCTGCTATCCCATCTGGTACTTTGCTATCAGATTTAGATAAGCTATTTAATCCTTCCGAGATATCGTCCAGTGAAAGAGACACTTTAGAAGGCAAATGAGAATACTGATTTATCGAGAGGTTATCTAGATAAATTGGTTTTGTATTAGGTGCTTTATAAACGGAAGAGAAATACGAAGCGAAGAATGCCGAAATCTGAGGGTCTGAAACATGTGTATTTTCTATATGCATTTCTTCGGGGATGCCTAAGCATTTTCCTTTATTTCGTATATAGTTCCAGAATTTAGTTGGGTTGGATGTTAGACTAATTTGAGTGTTTTTTATCTTATAAAACATTATATCATAGTTTGAATAATGGAATTGATCCTTTGAAAATTGTTTGTGTGTCATCAACACGATGGTTATCTATAGAAGTTGATGTATCTAGATCAATGGGTGACTTTAAAAGAACACTTTAAGGAAGCCGGTAGAACAGAAAAGTGTTATAAAGCAAAAACACTGTATAATATGTACAGTGATGTAAATAACCAGATGTATTTTATTCTCCTTAAGCCAATTTTATCTGAAGCACAGCATATAAATAAATTATTTCAATCAAATACCGCAGACCGAACCAAATTATTAGATGATCTTGTTTTATTTATTGAAGGGCTAGCTCGTAAAGTTGTCACAACAGAATGTAGAGCAAATTTATTAGAAGTTAACATACAAAATTATTTACATCCTCACCCACACCTTGGATACGAGTTTGAAGAAAAATGTAGAACACTTAAAATTAAGCCAGATGTTGAAAAGATAATCCGTGGTGTAGTGATCAATTTTATAATAAACCTTGTCACTGAACTTCAAAAAAGACTTCCAGACAATATAAAGACATTGAAAAATACATCACTTTTATCTTCGGAAAAATGTTTAAACTCAACTAAAGATTCAATTGTACCATTATCAAAGTGTGCCTGATATAATTGTAAAACTATATTTATTTTACCTATAGGCTATAATTATAATTTGATATAAATAATTTAATAATTGTAATAGGTATTGCAACTATTTATTAAATGTACTTAGGTACCAAACAGTGATTCGAACAAGGAATAAGGATGTTCTGATTTTAATTTTGTTATTTATTTATTTATTTATTTATTTATTTATTTATATTTACGGGTCTAGCTCTTTTGAAAAACAAGTTTGATATATACAGATTTACAACTAATAAGATATACATAGGTATGGTATAAGCATTAACAGAGGCGGGAGGCGTCAGCATTGGCAAGAGACATAATTCTTGTGATAGGTTCGTTCGCTAAATAATTGGAGGTGTAAGAAGGAACGTAGAAAGGAGCACTATTTCGAGAATTACGTTGAGGTACTCTAAAATTAATTAGGCTTAATAGGTAAGGCGAATCTATGTTACCTGATATCAATCCATTTAGAAACTTAAACCCTAGAGTAATTCTCCGATTAGAAAGGGTGTCAATATTGAGGAATTCGGAAACAGGGACGTAATCATGAGGCTGATGATGTATATTTAGAATAAACCCAGCAAAACTAAGGAATTTTCTTTGTACCATTTCAAGTTGTCGAGAGTGGCCTGCAGTTTGTGGATTCCAAAGAACAGCACCATACTCTAAAATTGGACGGACAAGTGAACAAAAAAGAATTTTTAAAGATAGTCCTAGCTTAAAGTCGTGAGCCAATCTCTTTAAGAACCCAAGCATTTTGTAAGCTTTACAGCATATCATAGTGATATGCGGTCCCGGATCAAGAGAACTGTTGAACTTAAAACCTAAGTCAACTATCATTTCAACACGGGAGATTACCGAATTATTTAGACTGTAGGACCAATTAATTACAACATGTTTTCTAGTGAATGACATAATATGACACTTATCAAGATTCAAAGTTAAGCCTAGTTCTTGTGACCATTTGTAAAAATTGTTTAAATCAGCTTGAAGTATAAGGCAATCATCAGGAGAATTTATTTGCATAATTAGCTTCATATCATCAGCAAAACAAAGTAGTTTACAATGATTTAAAACTCTGTTAGCACTATTTACAAATAAAGAAAAGAGAATTGGGGAAAGATGACCACCTTGCGGAACCCCTGAAGAAGCTTTCAATACCTTAGAAGTAGTACCAAATACTTTTACTACAAAATATCTATCAGAGAGATAAGAAGAGAACCAAGTTATGAGAGGTTCACCAAATCCTGAATCTCTAAGCACACGGATTAATAGTTCATGATTCACTGAATCAAATGCCTTTTTAAAGTCAGTATAAATGACATCAACCTGACTATGGTTTTTAAAGGCATCATAAACCAATGAGGTAAAAACAAGATTACATGTAAGTGTAGAACGACCTGGGCGGAAACCATGTTGCTCTTCCATCAAAATTCCATTAACCTTTGGTTGAATGTATTTTAAAGTTAGAGATTCAAATAGTTTTGAGATATGTGACTGTATTGAAATCGGTCTATAATTCAAAGCACAAGATAAATTACCTGATTTCGGTATCGGTGTAACATTACTCAACTTCAATATTGAGGGAAAAATACCTTCATCCAGTGAACGCCGAAAAAGAGAGAATAGTGGAAATGCAATGATTGACCTTATTTGATATAAAAATTCACCACAAATTCCATCAGGACCCACTGACCAATTACCTTTGAGAGCTGACAGACCATTAAGAACATCATCCAAAGAAAAATAAACATTATTGGGCAAGTCAAATTTTGAAATATTTGGTAGATCGTTTGTAGTATTAATATTATTCGTTGTGTACACCGAAGAAAACATATCAGCAAACATATCAGCAATTTCAGTTTTATTAGACGAAACATAACCATTGTGAGAAATTTCCATAGGCATACCATTACTTGCACGATTTTTTTTAACATATTTCCAAAAGTCACTAGGGTTATTTGTTAATGAAGATTCTACATGTTTGTTATATTCATTAAAACACTTTTTGGACATGTATTTGAAACGAGCACGTAGCAACGAAAAATTATTATAGTTTTGACCATTAGGATTAGATTTATACTCAACATGTGCTTTTTTCTTCTGTATGTTGATATGTTTTAATTCTGAATTAAACCATGGTGGGTAGGTAGTACTCCAAAAGTTACTTTTGGGTACAAAATTTAAAATACTTAAATGCAAGGCATCGAATAAGGTATTGAAAGCTGTCTCAAGATCGAGGGTAGATAGAGTAGTATTCCAATCATAACTTCCAATAAACGAGGTTACGTTAGAGTAATTAGTTTTACGAAAATTATAAAAAGAGTGATGGTTATCTAAAGAATTTGTATGATCAGAATAAGGAAGAGTTAAGTTCAACGGAGGGTGGTATGGGTCAATAGGGACTACTGGTTCCAGGGATTTATCAACTAAGAAATGAATATTACAAAAAATTAGATCAAGGATTGATCCATGACTATTCAAATTTTTATTATTTTGGAAAAAACCATTAGAAGCAAACGTTCCGGGTATACAAGCTGCACGACTACTAGAAGTGAATGAGTAATTAAGACCACAATCATCATTGTCCCATAAAATTTCAGGTGAATTATAATCACCGCAAATGATGAACTTATAAAAAGGGTAATTTTGAACCAAAGATTCAATGGTCTGGGAATGGATGTGATAGATATTAGAAAGAGAATTAGGAGGTATATATACACCTCCAATCACAAAAGAATTCAGACCAATTGTGCAACGTACGTAAATTTGCTCAACACTCATGTTTGAAATACTTATAAGACTAGATCGTATGTCTTTTCGTATACCAATAAGGACACCACCACCTCTGGTACATAAACTAGTTAAGTTACAGCGATCATATCTATATACATTATAATTAAGTAATCCAAGTTCACAATTAAGAAAATTTTCTGACAACCAAGTTTCAGTAAGGATAATGAAAGAATAATTTAAAGCAGATACATTACGTTTAAAAGTTGAAAGTTTTGTTCTCAGTCCGCGGCAATTTTGATAGAATCCAGTTAATGGACAGTTATTAATAATATTATAAATTATGATGTTGTTAATTTAATATGATAGTTTATACTTTATTATATTTAACTATTTATTTGAATAATACAATAAATGATTTAAAGATTTTTAACCATATAGGTACTTTTTTATTAGTGTTATTAAGGGGATTCAACATCGACGTTTAAAAGAAAATAACGCTCCAGAGATGGCGTTGTTTGCTGTTCGACGACCCCCCATTCTTAAAACGAAATCGCTGGCACTGTCGCGGTTGGCAAGCAGTTCCTAATAATTACTTCCTACTGGAGCGGCGCGTCATTCTACAATCGGCAACCTTATTGTCGTTTATATTACTTTTACATTACAGTCATTACACGTATTCTACACATGTTTGACCGTACTAGTTTATAATACTGCATACTTGCGTTTTCAATTTATGATGTATACCACGTAAATAATATTACGATATTAATTACGCTCAACAATATGGAAGCTATCGTACTATCATACAAATTATATTATTGTTACAAATACCCATTATAATATTATGAAACGATAATTTATTTTTAATAAATCACTAGTCAACCTACCAATTATTTCTTCGCCTTTTCCCAACTATACCTATGAAGTTAATAGGTCTATACTTATTATTAATATTATCGTTTATTAATTAACAGGTACATGTAAACTGTAATCCCAATATTTGAATGGCTACGTTTATGTATTAGATTCTGAGCAGAGCGATGATAGTTTTTAATTTTTTTTTTGCTAACGTCGATAACATTTTTTTCGCTCAGTCAAAAAACTTAAAAATTTAATACAAGATTCTTCATAACTTGTTTTAAGTGAAAATTGAAAAAAAAGTTGAGCGTAAATATTTGATTGTTTTTTTTATAAGTGTCTAAAGTTTGAAATTTGAAAAAAATACATACAAATCACGAAATTTCGCAGTTTTTTTTATCTAGAAATTCATAAAAAATTCTTGGTTAGTATCTAAGATTTGAAAATTTAACAAGAGATTCTCCATAAGTTTTTCTACCTTTTTCAATAAAAAAAAGCTTACCGGAAAGTCGAAACTAAATTTTATAAACATTTTGAAACATTTTGAAATTAAACATTAAATGTTCCCTCGTTTTTTCCAGGCATGAATTTCTTATTTCGATGTAATTTAAAAAGAAATAATCACAGACGTTTGAAAATTTCATCAATTGTTGAGATTACCCCCTATTTAGTAACCTACGGTCCAGCAGAGCAACATCCACTTACCTACCCGCTTTTTTAAAATGTTGATACTATTGTCACCAATTGGTTATCGTTGTTATGTGTAATTTACCACGCCGCGCAGTTGGGTACATTATATAATTATGTTATAAAAAAAATACAAGTCATATAAATCTAAAATAAGTATAATGTTTGTTTCAAAACTTTACCATGTCGATCACATAAATACCATAAATACTTATAAAATAATATATGATTATGTAACATAATATAATATACTTCATATTAAAAAAAAGACTATATAATAAAAGATGTGTAGGTACTTGATGTAATTATTTTTCAATATATTTTAAGTAATTCTAAAACTAATAATACCTACACATAATATAAAAATGTAATATACATAAATATACCAACCTAACACAACTGCATCTAAGTTAATTAAAAAGGATTATATTTTTGAATAAAGTAGGTATTGGTATATATTATAATATTGTAGTTAACTTAAAATCGGATTTAATTTAAAGTAAAAATAATTAAATAAGCAACTATTTTTTATTCATTTTTATTTGTTTTGCTTTTATAATGTAATTAGGATTACGAATTGGCATAGATCTAGGATGCCTAGGATCAACTAACTCTGGTAACAAACAATTGAAATAAAATTGTTTGAATTTGGGAAATATTTTTGTATTCCACAAATTGTCGTCCCTTTCAATTTTTTCAAATATTATGCCTTTTTTAGTCCAAAACACAATAATTCCATATTTCCTTCAAGTTATTTGCAGCTGTCCTTGTACTTGATAGTAATATTTATGATTTGTATTAATCCCAGTTATTTCTTTTTTTTTTTGTTTATTTTCCAAAATGTAATTTTTTTATTCAATATTGCTTCTTCTGGGTCCATATCAGCTGCCGAAAAGGGACATTTAACTTCTACCAAAGTATCATGTCCAATTAATCCATCAGGGGTTGCTCCCAGGAATACATTATTGGAATCAATGTATAAACCACACTCCTTTATTTCAATACCTAATGCTAATTCTAAATCTTTTTTCGCGTCCTGTTCGTGTTCTCGTCCGTATTCCATCGCTCTAGTGTCAAGATCTGGTGAATACAACATGCTTTTTAAAATTCCTTCACAGCCTGTATCCGGCCTAGACGATATTACTTGTCCAAAGTTGGATGCTGTTAATAAATATCTTCTCGGTTCTAACCATTTTCTAGATTGACTTTGTTCAACTGTTTCTCTTTCTATTTCATCCCGATTAGCAGCTATTTATTCTAGGTATTTTAAAATTCTTTCTTTTTCATTATTAAAATCTTCCTCCGACATATCCGGTTTTTGAGAAAAGTGTCCATAAGATTTTTCGTCATTATTTTCTTTTGTAAATTTTATTTTTTATTTCAAATTACAACAAAAAATAATATATAATTATATGATAATTATATTTTTGTGTTTTTATTGTTGGCTACATAGTTGTGTATAAAATTCGCGGTACTTCGGTTCCAAATAGTCTAACATCTTTAGTAGATCGTTTGTTTTTTTCTCGTCTATGATGCGGCCAGTTTTCACTTTTGGCCATACTTAGGGGATAGTCATTAAGTTTTTGCCACGTTTGGCAACTTTTATTTCTTCCCATGTTTCTATTTCTCCGTATGTGCGCTACACAGCCTTTAAGCAGCGACTGCATTGTCACCTTCATCCCAGTTACATTACTTACACCTACCCATTTTTGTAGTATTCAGAAATCGATTTGCCGTTAGGTTTAAATCTACAATATCTCCATCTTCAATGTCGACAACTTCGAATGGATTGTTTAATTTTGATGCTTCGATCATCTCTTTTAATTCTGAGGGGACCATGGAAGATACCCTCTTTTTTCTTTTTTCGATCATAGCGAAATCTTGGTCACAGGGCATGAAGCTATGCCCAGAGACCAAAAATAAACACTCGATACTTTCAAACCAGCCAGTAGCTACGAGATAGAACATTACAAAAACCAACATTTTGTTTTTATTTTGTCCAGCGCAGTTGTCACACCACATTTGAATATTTTTCTTTGTTGTTATTCGAGATGTGACCACTTTTAAAAAACTCGAACAAATTTCATTGGCTCCACGACTAACGACACCTTCATGCCGAACACACATATAGCTTTTTCTTGTATCACCGACGTGTAAATACAGATTGTACACTGAAAGTTGTCGGCTATAATACATCTGGCAGTGCGTTAATCTAGGTACAAACAGAACCTTTTCTAAATCCATACAAAGTACTAACATATCGCTATTAGGCTCTTGAGCGTCTTTCATATTATAATACATCATGGTTTTCGCTTTATCCGCTTTTCGCAGATGTAATTCTTTCTCTTTAATAGCATTTAAACCAACAATCCTTATATCCTTTCCTATCATGTGCAACCGGTCGCACGTCATACAAGTATCTGTTCGCGGTCGCCGGAAAGATAAGGTTGGAAAATACTTTAGAAATGTACGGCGATAAAATTGAAGTGAAACATTTGAATCAGGGTTCTGAATTTTATATGCCTTATGCAATCTCGATATATTAAGATCTGGGCTAAGAAATTCTTTATTGTTTTTATTACGAGTATAATGCGATTCTTCTCTTGGGAATGGCATCACGTGTAATATAACAGAGTCTCGCATTTCTGTCTGAGTCATAACGATACGATTCACAGTCAATTTTTTACATTCATACTAGCATTTACAAACAACTTTTGACTCGGGTGTGCATTGTGTTACCGGTTTTTGTTTTCTTCATATTTGAATAGTTTTGAAAATTTAGTATAACAACACCGTATAAATTTAGTAACATACACCGATTTAAACAAACGTCAACAACTTCACATACATGAACACTTACTTGCAATCAATTTTCGGAGTTCTTAATGTACGTTTATTCGATGGTCAGAAAAAAGCCACGGAAAAAAAATCCACGTAAAAAATAAGTCACTGAAATAAAGTCAAATTTTATAATTATAAATTAATAATTTTTAAATAATTTTTTTTTTAAATGTTTAACATGGTTGGTCATACTGTATAATATACTATCTTAAATCGTGCACACAATATAAAATTGTTGATACACAGCTAAGGTTATGTTATTATTTATTAAACATTAAAACGTTTTTAGTTATAAAATAGTAAGATAGTACAAAGTTTATATACAAAAATATGCTAGTAGTATGCAAAGTAGTGCTACTGCAGTTAAAAATTATGTATGCAAAAGTCAAGTTATAATAATACACAAAAACATAAAGGTAATAGTCAAATAAAAAATTTTAAAAAAAAACAATAAAAACGTATTGTGTGTGCTACTGCTGTTAAAAATTCTGGTAAGCTTTTCTTTTCTTCTTTGATTTCCAAACAGAGATTTTTCAATATTTTTTGGCTTTTATCATATTGTGGTAATTTTCTTCTGTCACTTAATAATCCTAGAGTTTGCTGTGCCAACTTGGTTTCCTCTGAAGCAATTTCTAACCTCATTTTAGTTATTAACACCCAAATAATTGGATGCTTGTGGCCGACCAATCTAGAAAAACGGTTATTCCAACCTTCGGTTTGGTTATTTGTACGATCACTATCTGCTAACGACAAATTATGAGTATTCCATTGTTCAGGAGGAAAAAGAGGTGGGCAATTTCTTAAACGTAAATTAGTGTCTCCTCGAACACCTATCTGTCTATAAGATCCATTAACGTAAGTCTTGTCAAAGTATTCAACATGTCATCTTTAACCATTTCTAAAGGTAAAAATGCCAACCCATCCAGTTTTCTACAAAACTCACTAAAACTTTCATTTGTTCTAGGCCCAGCTTTTGTATCATCCTATGCGTACTTTATATCAGATGATAAAAACAACCATTAATACACACATGATCTCCTAACACAGATTTCATTGCGTTTATCACAGATTTTTTGAAATCGACATGAAAGCTTGTTGGATCTGGATATAACTGTCGTTCAGAATATTTTTCTATGTTGGTCAACATTTTTTCATATTTTTTCTGACTCTTACTTTCTAACAAACAGAATATGGACGTTAAAAAGGTTTTTTGTACATTGACTCTTATCACATACATTTGAAGGAATTCTTTTGGGGCCAATCCAAAATTTCCATCCATATACCAAGTTGAACTATTAGATAGATGTTGAAGACCTTCATCTTTAGCAAAAATTACCAACGGTCTTCCATATTCACATCGTCGTCGAACAATAAAAATCTTTTATTATGGGGCTCACCTATTGTACACCATTCATCTAAAGAAAAAATTGTATTTTTTTATTTTAAATTTTTAAATATATATTATATATACATATAATATAGGTAGGTTAAGTTTATTGTATATGTTACGGGCAAAGTAGAAAGTCGGGCATTGTGCACAATGACCGTGCACTGTGCACAATGCCCGATTTTTAAGGGCAAAGTCGGAATAAGTTAACGTTGCCCAGGCCTTGTATACAGTGCCTGTTAGATTTGGGCACAGTAGATTAAATATTGAATATTATATAAAAAATTAAAAATAAAGATATTAAAAATAAATAAAGTTGCACAGCTTTAATATTTAATTTATTTATTATTAAATTACCATTATTATTTATTTGCTTTATTTATTACCACATACACCACTATTATGACACTTCGAGTTGCAAAGACGACCAGATCTTTTACATTTACACCGGTTGGTCTTACACAATGTATTGCAAGTACACCTATCGTACCCTTGGCCACCCAAATCAGAAGATTTTCTTGCCACTTCTCTTAATGAAATTTGTACTGGTGGTACATCATCAGCCTGGATAAACACCTCATTGCATATTGTGAATTGATTCCGACTGTATAGTTGATGTAGTCTGCCCTCTTTTGTTCCAATTTCATACAAGTTATCGTTTACTATAAATAAAAATTATTAATATAAAAATTATTTTATAATTTTAAGATTAATTACCAGAAAGTATAACTCCCAGAATACACCGAAGATCACATCTTGCTCGATCCACATCAGAAATTTTTATTTTAACATTTTCTCCTTCTTTTCCTGGAAAAAAACGTTCTTCCGATAAACTCTTCATTTTGTTAGCTTGTACTTTAAGATTTTCAGCAGCATTCGATCGATTTGAAGAAATTGATTCTATTCTCAATTTTATTTGATCGTTTTCATCTTCATTAGAAAAAAGTTGTTTTGCACTGTTCTTATCACTTCCATCACTTTTTTCGTGCTTCTCGTTTATGTTTTCGATATTAATTCCACAACCTAGAGCTTTTTTTAAATCTTCCTCCGATTTTAAAGTAGAAATTAAATCGGTTGGAATTTGGGTTGATTTTAGGCCAACTTTAGCATGTGTTCCGAACATAGCTTCGTAGGCAAACGTTTTGTACCATGGTGAAAACTACAATTCTTCATAAATTGAACAAATTTAAGACCTTCGCTCCACTTTCTGGAATTATTATCGGCTAACTATGTTGCGAGAATATTTTGAATATCTTGGTTGGCCCTTTCAACAGACCCTTGACTTTGTGAGTGTCTAGGCTTTCTGTGGACAATCTTAAGTTCTTCCCACATACTACACAACTCAATAATAACTTTATTGGCGAATTCCCTTCCATTATCACTTTGAAAAATTTCCGGGGCTCCAAAAGTTGTAAAAATATCAATTAACACGTAGGCTACTTCTTCAGCCCGTTTATGAGTTAACTGTCTAAGAATTACGAACTTCGTAATGTGATCTTGATAGACCATTATAAACTTGTAATCGCCATCAGCCTGAGCTTGCATGTCTATTAAATCCACTTGACAGCGAGAGTTCAATTCTGATGAATGTATAGGTTTTACAACTAAACCTTTTTTAATTATACTGCCCTTTTTTTGACAGTGGTCACATAAATTTAAAAATATCATTATAGTCGCCCTTGTTATTTTTTATATTTCAAGTTCAATTCATACTCCATACGGTTTCTACCTCCATGTCCCACAGATGTATGTGTTTCATTAAGAACTTGAAACAATTGTTCGTTGTAAACATAATTCTTAATTAAATTACCTTTGGATACTGGAACTACTAACTTTCCAATCCCTGATATATTTACAACATCGTATTTTTTTATTAATTTGTAATCATCTGCAGTCTTTTTTGTGGTTTTAGTTTTCACATTATTTACTTTTAAAATTAATTCATCGTATTTTACTTTATTTAAAAATATAGCATTTGCATTTTTGTTTAATAATAAATTGTTAAACTTCTCATTAAACTTTTTTTCCATTTTATGTTAGAAAATAGTACACAAATACTCAGAAAATAGTTAAAAACATTGACCAAAAGAAAAAATAACACTACACGCTACTGCACTACCTACACTACAATGTCAGACTACGCGACGTCGCCGTCGTGACAATAATCATTAGAAAATATCGAATAGGAATTTAACGATTCGATTATGAAATATTATCTACAATATTGTGTGATCACTTTCACTTTTAGATTACGGTTTGGTTCGTACTATCGCAGCTGTCGCGTTGTTGTGTACGAATAAAATATATAATTATAGTTTTGTAGTGATATTATTCCGTAAATGCAATTTGATATAAAAGTGTACAGCGCACAGGCGCACTGTATAATTCACTTTGCCCACTTGAATCTGGACAGGGTACACTTTGCCCGGGCAATCTAGTACAATGCCCGGTCAATATGCACAGTGCCCGGGCATTGTTATACAATGCCCGGATTTCCTACTTTGCCCGTAACATATACATTGAAAATACATAACATAAAAACAAATTATTTACATTTTTAATGCATAACCAATTTTAAGCATAAATAAAAAAAATATCATAATAGTACATATTATTTAAAATTATAAAAGTAAAATAATATAAAATACAATTAAATAGTAAAAAAAAAATACCGTCCTCTAAAAAGGGTCAATTTATTGTACCATATTCTGAGAGATGGAGTTTCGTTATGAGCTTTTAAATTATAATTTATTTTAATTTTAATGCATGTTGATGAAATCGATTTTATCAAGAGAGTTACATGGTCAGATAAAGGACTATTGCTTTCTAAGCTATGGGATTTTAATGAATTGAATATTTTTGAGTTATAAAAGTGATAAAGAACTTTAGATTGAAGAAATAATGAGTTGATTTTTTTATTTTTGAAGTTATATGATTTAAGAGTTTTTTCAGTTTGTAAAGAAATAATTATCACATCGTCGCTTGGATAAATCAGACCTCCTCTATCATCTCCTCTATTTTTGAGATGAATAAGGGAGTTGAATAGTTCTTCTTTATTGTTAGAACACAATGCATATACACAAGTTTCACAACTTATTGTTGAAGATAACTTGTGTACAACAAACCCAGCAATATAAATAGTAACTTCTTTCGTGAAATTAGATGTATACATATTTGAATGACATATAATCATGGCCATTTATATACAAATCAACTTCTTTGACATTTTCTTCCGGAGAAATTGGATCAATGTTATGGTTAAATGTGTTACTATTGATAGTTTGTATTAGGTCAGAACTTGAATAATGCAAAATATCTATATTTTCCAGTGGGATACAATTTCCTGTATTGAAATGTTCAATGTTAGTTGTATGTTTTGATTTTGCTATATACTAAAAATATAGACAGCTTTTTTATATTTAAGAAAGAATTGTTTTTTTAATTTTTCATTTCATTTAGTTTTAACAAGTATGCATTAGGTACAATATATTATAATTGCAATATGTTAAACTATATTTTCTGATGAACCTACCTATAATGAAAATTTGTAATAAATATTATAAATCATAACTACTTAACCTTAACAAAATAACTGCATCAGACTACTGATGTATTCAATATTATGATTTATAAAATAAATATATTAAATTGTTACACTGTATGTCATTTCGTTGTTTCGATAATAAATTATTATTATTAAAAATAAAAAATAAAAGTATGACAATAATCATGAAAATGTTTGCATAATCCTATTCTCGAATTTCAATCATTATTAATTATAATAATAACTCCTATTTTATTTTTAATCGATGAAAAATGAAAATATATTATATTTTATACTATAATATATTGTATAACATGGTATAATTAATTGCAGATCAACTTTAAGTTGGTAAATTTGAAGCATTACTTGTTTGTATACGCTAATTATTACGCTTCTACATTGGCGGCAGTAGGGCGAACGCATAGTAGCGACCCTAGCGGATTATTATTGAAATGGCGACAATAAGCGAATCACACTGGTCGAGCAGTAGCCAGTCCTTACTATTATATGTTCGTGGAATTGACTACCAATAATTAAGAAGTAGCGCTCCAAGCGGCAGTATTACAAATTAACCGATTGTAGATAAATAGGTGTAAAATTTGTTCTAAATGTAACACTAAAAATACTAAATGACACATATGGTTGAGTGTTGACATCAAGCGCTAGTAGTTAATTAGTAACAGCCGTTATTTAGTCACTTTGTAAATCAATCCGAAAGCCATTTATTATAGGGCGATGTGCAACCTGCATATCTTCAATCGAGATTGAAATATACACAATCGTATCGTTATCAGTCATTTTATTCGAATTTTGTATAAATAGTTATTAGGAACTGTCACATGCGATTTATTTTTCTTAATAGTCATATTCAGACGTTCAGTGAATACAAGAATATACAATTGTTTTCTTGCAATTACGTTTTTAATTTAACTTATCTGTGTGATGTGCATATTTTGTCCAATATGAAAGGACGAAATCCAGCAATTTCTCCTAATGTTGTCGAAGCATTTTAAAGACATGGTCATAATTACAGATAATTGTGAAAAAAGTAAGTGGAAAGTATGAAATTTAATTTACTATACTTGTACTGAGTCGTGTATGCCTAACGTGACCATATTTTTTTTTCTTCAAAGCGGGACACCTGTACATTTTAATAAGAAAACCACATCATTTTGCGAAAAATAACAATTTTTTTATTGGAAAAAGAAACATAAAGTATTTGTATAAAAAATGGCAACAGCAAAACGGAACTAATATATTAATAATAATAATAAATAATAATGTAAAAATAAATAATAGAGTATATTATTTGGCTGATTTATATTTGTCGGATCCACAAATCTGCTTCAAAATAGCCTGTTTGGTTTTTATGTAAGAATGGAACTCTTGACATGATTTGTTGATATTACCCTTTGTGATAAGAATGGCTTTTAATACACCGACTCCCAACTGACTTTTTTCGCTGCTCCATATTTTATTCATAAGAGAGAACACTCTTTCAACTGGAGCGTTACTGCCTGGCAGACACAAAATGTATTCAATAATTATAGAAAAATTCACGTGTGAGAGATCATTAGCATTAAAGTGCGTAAATACTTCCACCCAACGATTTTCAGTAGGTATATTCCCGGTGTTCCAGTCGTATATTTTTTGAGCTGTTATATACTTAGAAATTAGTGAAAACTCGTCAAACACTCCTGTGTCTTGACTGCTACTAATAAATTTCTGTTCAATAAGTAAGTCCATCACTTTTTGTACATCTTCCCACGAGGGAACCTTTCTCAGATTTGCAAATTCAAATTTTTTTACTTCTTCGTTGAACTGACTCCACTGCTCCAAATATTCTTTGCTTGTTTTATAAAAATTAGACGCTGCAGTTTTTACGTTTTCTTCATTTATATCACCAGTTTCTTGTAATTTTACCATTATATTACGGGTGGCGTGGGGAAGATAGCATGAATTTTGTTTTTGATCTAAATTATTTTGAAGTTGATTAATTTCATTTGCGGCATCTATTGCAGACACGTTTGGCCCTCGATCTTTAATACAGCTTGATGAAATGTAGCTGATTGTGCGTACATAAAATACAACCATCATTCAGAGCTGGGATTTTCAAAAAAATTTTTCAGTTTATTCGGGCATTTATAAATGCTCAGAAAATAATTTTTTAATGGCACAAGTCGACTTTTCTTAAAGCGGGACATTTTTAAGTTCTTTGGGGACAGCGGGACACTTAGCTCAAAAGCGGGACTGTCCCGCCCACGGTTATCTACTCAGGTTGGAAGACGAGATAAAAATTGTGACCCCAAAACGGTGTTTTGATGAACTAGTAGCGCTAGTAGTCACAGGACCATAATAATAATTATATTATATTGTTATAGACGGGAATTTACAAAATGTAAAACTTTTCGTCATGTAAAAATCTAAATATTGATTGTGAACAAAGTTATTGCGTAATACAATTTTGGGAGAGTTAGTGGGGCAATCGCCCAGTAAAAATGTTGTTTTATACAGTTATTCATAACAGTAGTGGTGACTGTTAACTGTTGAGGTATAATGAACATTACAAATTACAATATTATAGTATTGATTTTACTATTAATTGATTTTAATTTTTTTTCTGTAGTGGCTAAACAAGGATTGAGGATCAAAATACAAACAAAATACATTAAATTACTCAACTAAAAAATTTCAATACCTTTATTTGAATAATTTAATTTAATTTAATTTAAAAGTAATTGTTGATCATTGTACTGTTTTCTTTTTTCACGCATTCTTAAAATATTTCCAAGTTTTTGACATCTTATACAACTTGTACTGTTTTTGTTTAAAATGATATTGCAGTTCAAATGTTGAAGTTCTCCGAGAGTATTAACTACACATAATGAAGTAGGAGCTTTAGGAAATTGTTCACTGATGGTCCTCCATGGCACACATTTATATCTTCAAATTGTTTGATGTTATTTACAAAATCATCTATAGTTTTGGCTGGAGTAATATTAAGCTGTTGTAAATCACTCTTCTTACCAAGAATTCCAAAAGTGACATCACCAGTTTCTGCAACACTTATTGATTTTTCAATAACAGAAAAATGATCTCCCATGCAGAAAACTGAAAAATTTAAATTGGGAATTGTATTCCCGGTCTTTACAGTAGTATTGGACCAGGAGCAATAAGTCTGCAAAGTACCATCAGTAGCCAAAATATTTATTTTGTCATATAAATTTTCAGTTTTTGTAGGTAAATCATCAAATATATTATCAGTGTCTTCATCGTAATTCATTTTAATTTCTTTTTATTATTTAATGGACTCTGTCGTTCAGTTGGTGGTTTTCTTTTTGTAATTCGCTTAGATAGGTATGCAGGTCCAGGAAAAATTGAGGGAATGGCATTTTCTCTAAGCTTAGGTTTCTTGTATGGAATCTAAAAACAAATTAAGTAACAAATTACTTACATATTTATGATAGGTAAATTAAACTATATTATATTTAACTATAATCTTTCTAATACTGATATAATACCTTTACCTAAATGTTAGTGATAAACATTATTATCATTACTGAAAAATATTAAATTGAGCATTTTGAATTCAAATTTTTATCTTAAAAGAAAACGTAGGTATTATTAATTTTTAGTACAAAATTACTTACCTTAACAAGTAATGTAGATTCACTACCAGATTGCCAAAATCGAATAATATCATCTTCATTGAAATGTTTTTCACACACGTATGTGTTGTCATTGACAACGTAATCCTGTCGTGGAATAGCCCTTGCCCATTTATTTCGTACATTTAAATCTTTTGGAGCAGAAAATTTAAAAACTGTTTCTTTATTGCTCTTGTAGCCCGATGTGCAATTAACAATGCAGCACTTTCTCATTGTAGATAATATTAGATTATATGAAGTATTAAATAACTAGATATACACTATAATGAACAATTGTACAAAGTTTTAACAATATTTAATAGACAATTAGTAATGAATACATGAAAACAATGTTACTAATACGAATACAAAAAAATCATTACATCAACAACTGTTTGTAATCACTTATTCTCTAATCAATAGTCCCGTGACAGGCAGCGCTGTTAATTCGCACGCACGCCACGCGGGTCAAAACTCGCTATGGAGAATTATACGCCGATTTCCAACCTGAGTAGATAACCGTGGTCCCGCCCAAAGCGGGACGTATGGTCACCTTATGTATGCCTCACAAGTAGTTAATTTTCTTTTCCTATTTGGTGTATTTTTTTTTTTAATTACAATTAAACTTAGTTGCGTATCAAGAATTTTAGTATTTTGGGTCAGCCTAGTTCATGAGATGTCCCTCCGTTGGTGCACCAACCAACTATTAATTACAAAACCGATCGTCTCGACTTGACTTATACTTTTTTTCTTTAATATTTAGATATTATATACCTATATTACCCATTTTCTAAACAACCAAAAGTACATTTGACAAACTTACGTGTAAACTGTTAATATTAATAATTAATAGTTTTACATATTATTTTCAATTTAATTCAGTTTTCAACAAAATCAATATATTTGAAAAAAACTGTAATTTCACAGATAATGAACATTAGCAATATCGGCATAATTCTAGTTTAGCGCCCACGCGAATTTTTCGATTTTTTTTCGGAAACATATGTATTTCGACGAGTTTAAAACGATGGTATAAAAATTATTTTTCGGAAATGATTATTTTGGAAGTTACAGCTAGGGACGTTGCGATTCTATCGATATGAGTAAATATCGACACATTTCTTTCGATACAAGTATTTTTTGTATCGATACTTTTGATTCGATATTTTACTCATATCGATATAAATATAAGGTATCGAATCGAATTTTTTAATTTTATTGATAATATCAAATTATCACTCCGAAATACCGAATCCATGGTTCAAGCTGCGAACAGTGGTTATCACTTATCACGGTTACTACCGTACGTTAACAAATTAAATCTTGGAAACAAGTTCTAAAGTAACAACGGACAACAGACAACGGTTCACTATTCACTAATCACTATCACTCGAATACTCAATCACTATTCACTCAGTTTATTTAAATTACTATTCACGATTTCAAGAAGTCCGCACTCCGTCATTTGTCATTCGTCAGTCGTCCATTAACGTAAACAATACGTTTTTTAAATAGTTGTGCTAGTGCAGTTGTGCTAGTGAGAATTGATTAAATGTGTGACTTGTGAAATATTGTGATATCTGCTACGTTTAAGAGAATTACATCGTTGATAGCTGCAGTAAGGTATTCATAGACATAGTTTATACTACGAAAAATGTATAAAATAATAATTTTTTTTTTTTTAAAGTTGTAAATATATTCTAGTCATGGCACCTCCCAGAAGTAAAGGATGGATATGCTTCACTAAGGTCGATAGTACATTGGCTAAATGTAAATTGGGTTCAGTGGAAGTAAAGTATTGTGGAAATACGTCGAATTTAATGAAACACCTTCTGAAACATCCAAATGTCCCAAAGTCAACTCAAGCGCTTACCAAATTTCTGAAAAATGATAGCAATACTCAAACTAGTTTGATTAGGTTATAATTAAGTTTACCCTGCTACATGATTTTTTGTCAAAAAATTCTTTATGAGATGTAAAAATAAACTATACAGTGCATCTGGTAAAAGATGCGCACAACACTACTATAAGCGCAGAGACGAATGCCGCAAGACGTGTTATAACTGTACATACTATACAACATAACTTACCCTGTGACCTACTTGAGGTGGTGTAAGGTGTTGCATATCAAGTCAAGGGAAACTTTTTTGTTTTTTACACTGAAAACCATATAGGGAAACTGTCAAAAAGTAAAACCAATTCTGATATTTTATATTTTATTTTGAAACTAAAAAAAAAACTGTTTGGGATTCGTCCTCAGATTCTATCTCAGAGTCGGTGCCAGTTTCCGACTCTGCAGACTCATCAACATTATCGGCTCTCACTCCATCGACAGGGTCATATACTATGAAACACAACTGAAAAAATTCTGTTAGAGGGTCAACATTTTGTAATCGACATGATTTTAAAAACATATATTTTGCCAAGTACCCTGCGTAGAATCGTTTTTTACGACAGTATTGGCTCATGGATGCTTTAGCACATCCCTTCCACATTATTTGTATGTCGTATGTGCTCCGGTATCAGGGTTCTTAAATTCAATTGAGTGGTTGACGGTGAGGTGTGTGTAACCCTCATCTTTCAAACAATCGCAACTCTAAATTTATTAAACCATAATTAATATCTTATTAATGTAGGTGTAATAGTTTGTAAATTAAAAAAATGGATTACATACTTTCCAACAATCACTCATTATCAATGTTCCGGGTAAAATCCAATCTTTAATAATGACCAACAATGTTTCCTTATCTCTCCGCTCTACAAGTATTAGGAAATATTTACCTGTTTCCCGCTCCACACCGCCAAACACCCACTGCCCCTATACTCGATGACCTCTGTGATATTTCCACCGACCAAACTTGGACTCATAAATTTCTACAGTCTTCCCTTCACCACATTTATAATAATTGATTAATAAATAAAAGAATAAAGTACAAATTATGGAAACAAGAATACTTTACAGATTTTTTAATGGCGTGAGATCATCCCATCATATACAACTTCGCGATGAAACGATGCCCAATTCAACAACCGTTTGCAAAAATATCAATTTGTTTTTTTATAAATAAAATAGAAACATTCTCCGTCCACAAATGAGAAAAAATTACAATTTTCCATATAGGCAAGTCGCAAGCCTGGGCATAAACGCGTTAAAAAGTTAAGTTAATTTTAACTTTTAACTTAACTTTTTAAAATTTAATATTCATTAACTTAATTTTTAACTTAACTTATTTTAATTGATATAAACTTAATAAATAACGAGTTACTTTTAATCAAATTCAAGTTAAGTTAATTTATAAATAATTAAATAATAAATATAATAAAAATAAAAATTATTATTGACATTACATAACCATTTATTAGAATAGGAAATTACAAATATAGTTAAATTAATTTCTTGTTCCGTTAACCAGAATTCTTCAAGAAAAATAACTCGATTAAATACATATAGATATAGCAATAGGCAATACCCAATAGCCAATGATATTATAACATAGAGGTGTATCGTATATATAAAGATACACCGTACCATACTGCGGCATACGGGCATATTGTAATAATAATAATTAATAAATACTAATAACTAATATATACCTATTATTTTATTATTTTGATATAGATACAAACCAAAAATGTACAATTCTAAAGAACATAATGTAAAATATTTTCGGCATAAATAGGTTATTTTTAAATTAAAACTAATTGGGTTATGCCCATGTACATTTATATTTCAAATATTTATATTTATAAACAGTCAATATTGTCAGTAGACAAAATATTCATAGGCCATAGCCCACTTGGGTTCACTTTTCGTTCTTGGCTCTATCAACACGCAACACACGATTTCGGATTTACAATACCGCGTTTCAGTGATTTGTGTGAATTATGTGAATTGTGTGAATCACAGTGACTATCAGTGTTCAGTAAATATTTTACTGAAGTATAAAGTTGACTAAGTACTATATTCTCTAACAGTTTTAGATTTTTAGTTCCCTGAAAAAGTATTCAGAGTTTAAAATTAAGTACATTTTTAAATACTATGTTATTTTTATTTAATAATTTAAAAAAAATATATAATACTTATCTGTATTAGTGTATTAATAAAATATCAAAAGAGTGTATTTGTTTCGGCATTTTCAATTTTGTACCTACTATATAATAATTATGGGTAGGTAGAATTATTCTATTAATTCAGTACCTACCTATGTATAGAAATGCTATTGGATATTTCCTGTGTTCAATAATATTTATGATTTTTATTATTTTAAACCATATTACTGGGTATTTATATAAATACAGTAGAACTTCCATATAACGGTCACCAAAGGGACTGTAAATAATGACCGCTATTTAGAGGTGACCGTTTACGGAAGTTTTACTGTATTATGAAAAAAAATAAATTAACTTAACTTAACTTAAGTTAATAAGTTAATTGAAAATGTTCATATAACTTTTAACTTAACTGAGTTAAAAACAAAATTAGGTTAACTGTTAACTTTAAACTTTTTAAAATGTTTTCCATTAACTTAACTCAGTTAAAAATTTTCATTAACTTGCCCAGGCTTGGGCAAGTGGGACTTTTGGAAAAACATATTTTTCTGAGTGATTGTTTAACATCACCTCACTTTCCTGCTGGAAATCGTCGAACATTTTCTGCATCGCCATACAAAGCCATCGGCATAGTCACGATTTTCTGTTAATATTAAAAAGCGATCGTTCTTACATTTCAGTGTATTTGGCTTTGCAATGAGGCCCCACGACTGAAGTTGCTCAATGGCTGCGATGGGCAACGGATCGTTTTCATTGCAGTCAAAAAGTTTGAATAATTTAATAACAGACCATATATTTAATTCAAAAACAACTTTAAAGCACGTACACTACTGACTGTTTGAAATAGGAATGTACATAATGTTGTATAATATCAACGAACGATACCATACACCCCTCGAAGGTGTCGCAACCGGCATCCCAGGTTTGCTATTTAAGCCCCGAGGGGTTTGGGGGCCGAGCCCCCATCCGGGTGCACATGGTTTGCGCACATTTACTAAAATTACAACTCATTTGCGCACATTTTTACAACTCATTTGGGCACAGATTATTTCTAGTGTAACCACTGGTTTGCGCTCACATTTTCCTTCCCACTCTTACAGACTTAGGACTGTCAGTGAATATTTTAATTTCACTGGTGTGGTTAAAAATGTATTTTTGGTGTGCTATGTGTTAAACTGAGGATTTAATGTAGCAATTGCCTTACATTTTTTATTGGTACATCGAAATGAAAAATTCCCACATTTTATTTTCTGTACTTCGAAAACTTAAAATTGTTAATAGAAACACACATTTTACCGCGACGCGTATAGTATATATTTGTTATTTCGTAATCCATATTTCTGTAAGCGCTGTACGAGATAATTGTCGAAACTAAAACTAAAAACTTGTGTTTGCGATTTCAAAACGATAGTACCAGTTTATTGATGAGTCATAAATACTGATAAAGTTTATCGAAGTAATATTGCCGATTACAGACTATTATCTGCGTCTAAAAACCAATATAATATTAACGTATATAATAATATTATGTACAAAATATGTGTGCAATCCAGTGGTTCCTTCTACAATATGTTGTAGTTACAAAACGAGTTACAGGTTTAAGCAGGGAAATTTTAAAATGTGCGCAAACTAGTTGTAGCCCCCCCATCCAGCGAGAGTTTGGGGACCGGAGCCGGCAGGCGTAGGGAGCTTCTATAGACTTATATTACTCTAACTGGCGACCGGAGCCGATAGGCGAAGGGAGTCACTATATACTTATGTAAACAGGTCAAGGTGTGAAAACACAAATTAACTATGCATACGGACTCGTAACTTTTAATATAAAAATATCGACGTCCTCAGCGGTGCATTATATAAAAAAAAAGTAGTGTGGCGCGCATGCGTATAAACGTAAAATCTCAAACTTTGGAAGGCTGTAACTTCCAAAATAATCATTTCCGCAAACTAATTTTTACACCATCGTTTTAAACTCGTCGAAATACATAGGTTTCCGAAAAAAAAAAATCGAAAAATTCGAGTGGGCGCTAAACTAGAATTGTTCCGCAATATCAGCTATATATGATAAAATTTATAATTTTTTGATCTATTTATAATCATGAGAATATTTTGACTTTCTCTGTTTTTTCCTAATTATTGTAGATAAAAATGTTTTCGCTCCGTCAAATATTATGAAAATTGAATACATGGTATCTCATACGATTGAAGTAAATCTGTATAAAATGATTAAAAATATATATCGTCACAATTATTTTGTATAAATTGTATGTACCTACAGTACCTACTTTGTTTTAGTTACGCCAAAAAAAAAAATCGATTTTGTCGAAAACCGATCTTAGGTAAAAGTTCCCGTTTTTTAAATTTCTATCAGAGGTTAGGAGAAACCTGAAACAGAAACTATTGAAGAAACTTTTACTGTCCTAAAAGGTCATGGCTACACAAATTAAAAAAAAATAATAAAAGAAAAAATTCATATCATGGCAAAACCAATGCATCTTTGTTCCTCTCAGAATCTAATAAGGTAAGTATATTAATGACTTCTGAAGCTGCCTTGCGGTATAGTTGCACTATTGATTACTGATTGTCTTATATACCTACAATAAAAGTTTAAATAGAAAAACCATGTACAAAATGTCTTACTATTAAGTAGTATTCCTATGAACCTTGATTACAGTAACAAAAATATTAATCAACCTGCAAATATAAGAATATGTTGTGCAGTTCTAAAAAATCCTCAGTCCAAGCAATGATATAGCGAGAATATAGCAATACTGCATATAAGTTGGTCTGAATAAAAAATAAACATATTTCAAATTTACAGGGCTTGAAATCAGTAACTGGTTTGTAACGAAAAACTGTAACATTCGTTTTTATAATACTGTAATACTGGAAACGATTATTGGTAACCGGTAATCAAGGTACCTAGTTATATGTAAATATTAATATCAAAGCAGTTACCTCTTATATTCAAACCCGGTCTTATAACCAACATTTATTCCCGATTCCCGGTCAAAATAATTATCGGTTGGTTTTGTATATAATATTTGAAATATATATATTTATGATTTATAGTTTTTATAGTTGAATTTAATTTTCCAACTACCTGTTTTTAAATTATTTTCCAAAACACGATAAAATTAGTTGGTAATATTTTTATGCAATTTGTTTTTTGAATTTTCAAGACAGTCATTTTTTTTATCATATGTTTTAAAAAATAAATATTGAAATCGAGTGAAATTTAGTGAAATTATATAACAGCATATTATTAAGAGGAAACTATACCCGCATGCGTTGTCTTCTTTTTACAAATGTACAACGCAGCAAGAAAACTGTTTTGCGTGGGATAGAACCACTCCCTCGGTATTTATAGTAGAATTACCGAAATTCCACAATGCATAGACAACAACGTTATCTATGGCTTAGAGCTTTTATTATTTGGATACCATAAATAAAACTTAAATTATCAGTTTGTGAATATTAGGATTTTGTTTTTTTCATTTAATTATTAAAAATGATTGGTAAAAACGATCAAAAAATAAAAACGCTACGACACAGATGAAGTTGTTGTCTATGCGT
The DNA here is from genome assembly GCA_949089665.1 of Macrosiphum euphorbiae. NCBI lineage: Eukaryota > Metazoa > Arthropoda > Insecta > Hemiptera > Aphididae > Macrosiphum > Macrosiphum euphorbiae. Next base: position 46,777,281 of record CARXXK010000002.1, on the reverse strand, counting down.
TGTAGAATTTTGGTAATTCTATTATAAATACTGGTTCTATCCTGCGCAAAACAGTTTTTGCTATGTTGCCAATGTTGTACATTTTTAAGACTGAGACAACGCATGCGTCCTCTTAAGGGGATTGGTGGCGGACAGTTATTTTAGTCAAAATGTGGACGCACCGTCGCGGAGCTATCGACCTGATCTCTCTAGCTGGCCGTGCGGTACTTGCGACGTACGGGAAGAATTGTTTGTTAGTGATAAGGATGGGTAGGGTGTATTAAATAAATCTAAAACACTATGCAGGTAGGGTTATAAAACTGGTGAATCTATTGCCGTTTCAATAAAAGGTGTTTGTACATACAAAAGGTTTGAGGGGTATGATCATACCTAACAGAATAAATACACGATACAATAATAACAATCTTATCTGGGCCAGTGCCGTATTAAGCTGTAATGCCGCCCGGGGCACACACATTTTGCCACCTCATAACCCCCCTCCCTCATCACCACCATAGCAACATCAATACCAATCATTAAAAAAAAAGGTGTAATATACTGATTAAATGAATATGAATATATGATACAGATGCTTCATCGCATCACGCCATCACTCCTTGGACAAAATATAAGTGTTAAGCGTAGATGTTTAACATTAATATCTATCTATACTTATTACTATCTATATTTAAAGTTTAGACGAACGGTGAAGTGGACAAACTTTTCGCGGGGTAACCCCGAACCACTCCACTCCGCTCGTCTAAACTTTAAATACTTATAACTCATAAACTACTCAACCCAAATTCGATTTTCATGTATCAAAATACTAAGAAAAATATTCTGCTTTGGAATATAAAATTAAAACCCTATGTTGTTATTCAAAGAAGTAAAAAACTTAAAAAATTATAAGAATAAAAAATATTTAAAAATATAATTTTTTAATAAAAACGTTGTTTTATAAGCGACTTGAAACTATGTAAAAAAATATCTTCAAAATTATTTACACTTTTTGAAATAATGAGTGTTGTTTGATAAAAGAATCACCCAGTATAATCAATTAAGTACATACAATGTTATTAAATCAATCATATAAAAATTAATTAATTTTTTGTTTTGTTGTACTGGAAACTAATAAAAATGACTTGAACTGCAAAAATTACAATACTGAGTTATGTCAATAAGTAAATTGATTAGCATGCTGCATGTGTAGAAAACAATTGATCTTTTGGAAAAATGTCTTATAGTAATAGGTATATTAAAATTAAAATTGATACATCACTATGAAAAATTCAACATAAAAACAAAGAAAATCAAATCATTAAATTTTATTATGAAAAATAATAACAAATAATAACTTATACATAAAATAGCCTTTCAGGAATCAAACTTTTTTCAAATAACTTTTATTCTTATAACTTTTTTTATTGCAAAGTTATGAATAATTCTTTCCCATTCCATCTCTTCCAAAATATTATTTTCAATACACAATATAGATAATGTGGATAATTTTTCATTTGCTAATGAAGATCTTAAATAATTTTTTACCCTCTTCAATACAGATAATGAACGTTCTCCTGTGGCATTTGAACATGGAAATGTGCAGAAAATCCTCAATGCTATCTCTATGTTTGGAAATGTATTATGTAACTGAGTGCTAATTAAGGATTTTAAAATATTTAATAAAGATGATTTCTTTTCATCGTTGAAATTACATATTATACCTTTAAACTGAATAATTTCTTCAACTAAATGATACTCAATATCATGAGGATATAATTTAATCAGATTCTCCGTAAATTGTCTGATGGTTTTATTATCTTCTTTTTCCAAATTAAGAAAGAATCCAAAATCTTGATTTAATGTTGAATATGACATTCAATGCAATATCACTTATTATTATATTTTTATTCATTCATAGAATTAGAGCGATAACTTGGCCCGTCGATGTAAATAATACCCGTAGTAGCGTGGTATTTACTATTTACCTAATTAAAGTATAACACACAAAATTAATATAAGGTATAATTGTTAATTTTATTTTTAAAAAAAAAGGAACTTATTTTTAACTAAGTTAAGTAAGTTTTTTTTCTAATTAACTTGTAACTTTTACAAGTTAAAAAAAATGAAGTTAACTTTTAACTTTAAACTTAACTTACATTTTTCTATATTAACTTAACTTAACGAGTTAAAATAAATAGTTAGCTTGCCCAGCCTTGCTATTACGAAGCAAGTATGGTTGATGTAGAAAAGTTGATCGAAGAAGTTCGAAAGTTTCCAGTCCTTTACGACCAAACCAGCGAAAAATATCGAAATTCTGAGTATAAAGATAGAGTATGGACTAATATCTCAACAACATTAGGAGTCAAAGGTAAATGTCTACATAATATTTTTACTGTACATTTTTATATTAGTATTTTTATATTTTTTATATTAGTTTATGTCTAGTAACCACGTGTTATGTAATATTTAATGTGATGTTATCTATTGTTATTAAGTTTGGTAAATCTATTATACTATTAATATTTAATAGTACCTACATTAATACATAAGTAATCAATAGATTTATTTATAAATCGCTCGCATTGAAGATAACGTTGATGTTGTGCATTGTCAGTGTCGTAACTATTTTTTTTTTGTAGACGACTTTAGGCCCTAATAAATATACACTTTTCTCAATATAAATAGAAAAATCTTTTTTAGGGATGGGGATCAAAGTGTGCATAAAAATATAAAATACAGAAAGAAAAACATACGTAATTAAATATTATTTTTTAAAACAGTTAATTATATTTACTCTATTTTAAATAAGAGTATCAATATTTGAACAATAGCAATTACAAAATAATAGCAATGCACACTCTAAAATTAATTACAAATTAAATTGCAAGTGATGTATGTTCTTGCCATTCTACACTACCTCCTACAGAATTAAGACAATTTTTAAATTGTTCTCGAACAGCAAATGCTTCATCAGCAGATCTTTCACGCTGGTGTGGTAACTGATGTAGATTCGATAACATTTCTGAGTTGTTGACATTTTCTTGATTTTGGTTGTATTGAATAACACTGCAGCCTTCATTTTTCCTGATAAAGTTGTACAAAACACATGAGGCCAACACCAAGGTTGTTATGTTTTCAGGATTCCCCTGAAGCCTTTTCGTGAATATCCGAAATTTTTGTTGCAAAATTCCAAAACAATTTTCAGATACCCTCCTCGCCCGGCTCAAACGGTAATTATATATTCTTTTTTCATTCGTCAGGTCTTTTCCTGGATAGGGTCTCATCATGTAAGTTTTGAGTGGAAATGCTTCGTCAGTTACAATAACCATTGGAAGTTCAGTATTAGTTTGGGGGATTTTTTTTTGTTCCCGGTACATTGAGCTTGCCATTTTGTAATGCTTTTCCAAAGATTGAATTCAAAAAAATTCCTCCATTAGAATTTTTCCCGTAAGAACCAACATAAACTAAAATAAAGTTGTAACAAGGATCAACCAGGGCAAGAAGCACAATTGAATAGGTTTTTTTGTAGTTCCGATAGAGAGATCCCGATAATTTTGGAGCTTGTATTACAACGTGTTTGACATCCAAAGCACCGATACCGTTTGGAAACTGCCACCTAGCCCAGAAATCAGTAGCTATAGCGTTCCATTTTTCTTGGTTTGGTACTGGCATCATTTTCATTAATAGAACATCTGCAATTATTCTGCCGGTATCATGAACAATAGCAGCAACTGTTGACTTTCCTAATCTGTAGTTAAAGGAAATAGTCTTGAAAGTATCTCCAGTAGCAAGAAACCTGAAAAATACATTTTTATCAAGTAATCTTAAAATAAAATAACTATTGCTGAATGTTTTAGGTGGAATAGAAGAATGTAAAAAAAAGTGGTCTTCTGTCAGAGATCAGTTCTGTAGAACTCTACAAAAAAGGAAGACAGCATCTGGACAGGCGGCAGTGAATTACCGAAAGTGTAAGTATGAAGATATTCTTGAGTTTCTTTTAACACACATTTCAGAACGCGACACATTATCCAACGTGGATAATTTTGAAGAGGATCAGAATAATGAAATGGAAATTACTAATAGTGAAGCTCCGGAAGAATTCAGTGGACAAACATGTGAGCCATAGAATGACAGAGACAGAAGCAATAAATCAATAACTGAAATTCAAAATAATTTCACTGATTCTGTAGACGATACTCTTAGATCTACAACAGAAACTTTAGCCAAAGCATCTAGTTCATCTGTGAAAAAAAAATACATTTAGACCTCCACTCAAACGAAAAATGATTCATGAAGGAAAATCTATAGATTCTCCAGCAAGCCAGCTAATGGCATTTATGTTAGCTGAGAAGGAAGAAGAAAAAAAAAATCTAAAAAAGAAGTCGAATCTACAGTTAAGCATCCAATTGATGCTTTTTTGAGTGGAATAGCTCCTTATAGGAGCTAATACTACAAAATCAAGCTAAAAGTGCTATTTTTTCTATAACACAGGAATTTGAGATGAAGCAGCTTATGTACAGCAATGAGCAAAATGTACGTATTCCAATCAATCCAAACATACACATGAACTATATCCAACAGCATCATCATCACAGTTTGACTCAACAACCTCAACACCATATCCATCGCCTCATTCAGTTGCAAGTATGAATACACAAGTATCCGACTTTAACAGTGGGATGTTTGAACTGGACAGGTTTGAGTAGAACTAACTTTTTAATCAAAATAATACTAAGTAATAAACAATTTTAAGTAAAATAATATTTATGTATTTTTGTTTAAGTAAAAAATCTTTTTTAAAATAAATACAAACTAATATATATTATATACGCAATATATATATAATACAGTCGATTCCGTTTAATAGAGACACTGGTTAATAAGGATAACCGCTTAATCGGGACAATTCTAAAATTACAAAAACATAAGTATACTTGTAATGTAAAAGTACGCCGCTTATCTGGCCCACGAATCCGGATAATTGGGACATTTTTATCGAGTATAATATTAAATATTAATAGATCAATAGTTCGACAATCGCGAACGACTCGCGTAATCGATTTTAGATTAAATTATATACATTTTCATATATTATATACAACTCCAGATGGTTCTCTGTGTTTTAAACACGAATCAATAGCTGGATCAAAAAAAGCTATGGACATAATAACTATACTGTGTTGTGTGAACGCAAGTGGGACTGACAAAAAAAAAGCTTTTAGTGATAGGAAAAAGTAAAAAACCTCATTGTTTTCAAAAAATTTCTTTACAAAAATTACCAGTTGAGTATCATGCAAATAAAAACGCATGGATGACTTCGGCCATTTTTACCGATTGGTTGCAACGTTGGGATAGTGAGTTGAACAAAAAAAAAGGCTATATGTCTCGTCTTAGACAACTGTACTGCCCATCCTAATATATCTTTGAAAAACATCAAGCTTGAGTTCTTACCACCTAATACAACGTCACTAATTAAGCCTTTAGATATGGGTGTTATCCAAAATTTAAAGGTTAAGTATAGACACCAGTATACACTGGTCAATTACATTTTAGAAAAGATTGAAGACAATTTACTTGAATCAAAATCAACAGCAATAGATATCAGTAAAAAAATTAATATCCTACAAGCAATTCAATTTATTCAGACAGCTGGCGTGATGTAAGTAGTCAGACAATAAAAAATTGTTTTCGAAAGTGTGATTTTTTGGAGGAAAGTTATAACATCGATCAACAGTTGGAACCTAATTCCGAAGAAAATGATAACGTAAGAGTGCTAAATAACGTAGAATTTGAACAACTGGATTCAAATGTACAATGTTATGACCAAAATGAATACGTCGATGATGTAATTATTCAATCTATACAAGATCAACATAATTCATATGAAGACACTGACGAGGAACCAGATCCACCAATCCGACTACAGGAGGCAAAGAAATCTTTGGAAACATTGAGATTATTTTTTCTTCAACAAGGAAATGAAGAAAGCCCGATAAGTGCTTTGGATACTTGTTCGGACTACATTCGTCAACAAACATTAAAAAGTAAAAAACAAAGTAATATTCATAATTTTTTTAAATAAGATAAAATAATAAAAAATATATATATATGTGTACTTTTATAAATATTTAGGTTATAATACTATGTTTTTCTTTTTGTATAATTAAAAAATTTCTATAATTGTGTTATTGTAATAACTTATATGTATTTGTAATAATAAAAACATAAAAAATCAGTTTTTCAATAAATTTATATGTTTTTTTTTTCATTTCGGATTATTGGGACAAAATAACATGCAACCAATGTGTCAAAATAAAGCGGAATCGACTGTATAAATTTACCTTAAAAATACAGCCAAACGTTGTTTTGGTGTTATTGATAGCCTCCAAAAAGTGTCTTGTTTTTTCAACCTCTCTTCTAGCTCCATTAAAAGATCGTAAAATGTTGTTTGAGCCATTCTAAAATACTCATAAAACTTTGTTTCATCATCCATTAGATGAGGTAACAACGTGAAAAATTCCCCCTCAATGGTTCTTGACTTCCATGCATTGTGTATCCACATTTTTTTCTTTCTTTTATATTCACTTCTCCATTTCTCGTCTTCTTCTTCTAACGCAAGCGCTATAATTGCTAACCCACTGTTTTTAAAACTTCCCTTGGCAAAATACTGAAACAAACTGAAGCAGCTGAAGCTAGTAGGAAAACGGCATGGGCGGCACGGACGAGCTGCGGACAAGGTATGGACAAGTGTGTGTTCGTGAACGACGAACCGTGCATCGATCAACACTCGGCCGACACACGGTGCGGGTACGTTGCGGGCATGTGTGTCCAGACCTTAATGCGTGTTAATATTGTAATCATTGGAATAAGATCTAATATCTATGTATAGTCGAATAGGTATAACTGTATAAGTAAATAAGCAGTGGCGCACACTAGAGGGTTCAAGGGTAGTAGCTGCTACCCCTGATTTTTTTGGTGGGTGGGTAAGTGTCCCCAAGCTACTAAAATATCCACAACGTAACAATATTCTACTATGTATAAAAATATTTAAAATATACTATTAAATAATATAGGCTATGGCCATTAGACTAAAAGCCAATATAAGAGGTAAGTAGGTAACTGACTAAATACTAATGAGTATTTTATCATCCATAACATCGCAGAATAGATTCTCATGGTGGCATGTTTTCACGGTGTTACAAAATACAATCAAAGCGGTATTCGGGATAGGCATTCCTACCGCGCGAGGTGGGAATACGTCGGAATTAATAAAATAATTTGTTTGTAGTTTGTGACTCTGTGCTAAATGCTAATGCATAAACGTGAACGATTTGTCAAAATTATGTTATAAAATATTTTAATTTGTATTATTTATTAGTTATTACCATTGATTACTGATCAAAGATTTTATAATTAAAATATTAATTTTATAATATATAAATTAATTATTAAATCGATGATTCGTATAAATGTCTGGATTATATTTCTATTTTCGATGAACAACATAATAATATATATATATATATATTGTAAATTATGAAACAAGCATCTTTCACCACCGTCCGACTTCTATTTATAAACAAATGGTACTATAGATACAGCTATACGCACCAGGCGCTCCAGCTATGAAATTTCCCTAACTGAATTTATATTTAATTCACACTAATAATTTTGTATATCGTACCTATATCGATGGAACGACGACGACACGAGAGACGAAACATATAATTGGCATTCACACAGCTCGCACAGCTACGTTATTACTATTAGTTATTACTATTTTCTGTGTTATAGTGTTGTGAGTTATTGTTTTTCATTAATATTTATTATAGTGGCATAGTGCCCTAGTGCACAATTATAATATTTTTAATTTCCTACAAAATGTCGAATTCAAATATTGGTTTAGACTTGGTGTGTTCATGTGGTAAAAAAAAGTTGAACTTAAATGAAACGAATTGGAAGCGACATATTTCGTCCTGTAAATCAGAAGAGAGACTAAAAATCTCAAAAACATGCAATAATTTAACCAATTATTTTTCAAAAAAAAAGAGATAATTCTACAGTGTTTGATGGACTTGATGGAACATCATTGCAAAAGAGTAGGTATTTAATAAAATTTAAGGGGGCTGGAGCGTAATCCATTCTATGGAGTAAAAACTATGCCTTTTATATTTCAGTTTATATGGATCTTGTGAATGTGTTGAAAATAAATTAACATTAGTGTGTGAAATTTGTAGTACCGAATACCGATGGGGGCATCATAGTGACCGGAATGTACGTCTGTCATTTTACCTACACCCATGCATGTGTCACATACTCACATCGCATATTACCTTAAAAATTTACAAAAATTAAAAAAAAAAAAATATTGCGAGTGACTTCAATAATTACCTAGGGATGAATAGGATGTTCAGGTATAAATTTTGAAAGCAGATTTGAATTCGCTTCTAAATTTACTATGCTATAATTACTGTCGTACATTTTTCATATTCTATATCAATATGTATTTAAAAAAGCTTTATTATATTAATTTGTTATACAACAGTATGTAATCTAGTCCCAGTGTGCATAAATTGTATTTATAGGGAACATTTGTATTATATATGTATTAAAATATAATTATATTTAATAATTAGCAGAGAACATAATATATTGCATTTAAATTAGCGTTCAATACTTTAATATTAAGTTGTTGAAGATTAAATAAAAAAAAAAAAAATTGCATTTTTTATTCAATTTTATATTTATTATTACTTCTTAATACTAGTGATATATTTTATGAACAAGGTTATACAATACTATCTAAGGGGATGTGGGGGCGAAGCTCCTGCGGGTCTGTTTTTAAAAGTGACTTGGTGGGCGGGTGTTATTTCCATTCAAGACGTCGATCATATCACGCTGGAGCTTGAGAACGCCTACACATATGTAATCGACATAAGTTTATTGCTCGTCGAATATCGTCTTGACCGGCGCAATCCATTTTGGCGATCGCGGCTAACAAGCGGAGCGCCAAGAACGGGGCACAATTCAGGCCGTATGTCACCGTATTTTACTTATATTCTACGAGTTTGTCATGAGATGACGCCATAGGCGTAAGCAGAGATTTTGTATAGGTGCGCCACAATTTTTTCTTGTAGGTAGGTACTCAGTTTATGTTATGGTTTTATGGAAATATTACGGTTAAAATAAAAAAAGACTATATTTATACCGAATTACACATTACTACATATAATAGGTACACTAAACCACCAAACACATAGTTATAAGACAAATCGTCGATTTCCTGGAACTAATGTCTTGAATTCTTCGATGATTTCCCCATAATCAATTTTTGTGCATACCTACTTCTTGTTCAATACTCATAAAAAGTAAGCTGAAAGTAATATTATATAATATCGGTAGATTGCGATAAAAACCAGGTTTTGGAATATGGAGTACGGTGCGGGGTAAACAGATTTTCGGCGCTGTGACGGCCGGCGCGTCGATGTAACTTTATAAATAGATATAAATATTTCATTTTAACTAAATTAATATACAATGGCGCGTTATCTTGATGGATTGTATTGCCACGGACTATTTTGTGGGACATGTTGTATGGTGTAGGAGTATAGGACAGCTGTCTTATCATAATTCATATGATTATTATCCGTCTTATTTTTATATTATTGTATTATTTTTAAAACAATAAATTTCTTATTAAAAAACATATTTTTTTTAGGGAAAGTCAGAAAACTGAGATTTAAGGAATTATTACAGGTACGGCACAGGCCGTATAGGCGGTACCCGTGCGCACGCCTATGGGTGACGCGCTCCATAAGATGTGCTGGAGTGGACGATATTCAGGCGCTACCAACACCTGACGATACATTTTACAAATGTCGGTAGTGAATTTGTGCACCCGGAATCTGGTCAAAATGTCCACTATGCGGCCTGATGTGACACTCGACGATAGCCTTTAAGTTAACGACAGGCGTGCCGGATATGCCACTTACCGGCATTGTCATGGATCTACTTTTAAGTAATAAAATTCTTCGGATATTCGGAAAGTCGGGATAATGGGCACAAATAGATTACCGCCCAATGTGCCCAAATAAGCAGATTCAACTGTATATTAAAATCAAATTAATTTCACAGAAGTAAACCTGAAAATATTTAAGAACATACCATAACTCCTATTTGCCAATTTTCTTGCAGGGCAATAATAAAATACTGTGGCGTTTGGTTTTGTGTTACCGTTTTTGGTGATGAATCCGTCCAAACAAACTGGAAGAGGGCCTGTAAGATGGAAGTGGTTCAAAGATATGGAAAATATTATACATACCAAGAAGCACCTCCTCCAAAAGGTAGTATTTCATATAATTAGGGCCAGATTATGATTTTTTAGGAACTCACACATAGGCGTGCGCACGGGTGCAGCGAATGATGCTTTCGCTGCACCTGACAATTTATTTTGGATTTGGTGGGCTGGTAGATATTTATTTGAAAGGTATATATACAGAAAGAATATTTTTAAAAATATTGAGTTTATTATTAAATTGAAATATAAATGTTCAATGTTATTCAAATGAAAAATGATAATATTTACTATTTTATCAATGTTGTTAATAATAAATGGCATTAATAGTATTAAAGTATTATAGTATTAAAATTAGATTTCTATCTCTTATATAAAAAATAATGCATATGCTTTATAATCTGCCTTAAAACAGAGGAAGTGAATATTATTTTATGCTATTTGGATAATACCATTCCACTTGATACTATCGTATTTTTAAAAGTTTTTACAAATATATATATATATATATATATATTATTTGCAGACATGATATATCAAACTCTTATAGCAAAACCCGTCCAACAGCTCAAATGTATAAACACAATCACAGAGTCTCAAACTCTAATTTCTCCAACACAATCAACACAAAAAATAAATCCATTATTAAAAACTACTAAACCCAGTTGGGTTAAAGAAATGATGGATGCTAAGGAAAAGCAATTTGAGTTTCTTAAAACTCATGGGGAAAAGAGGTAGATGACTTCATCAAAAAACTTTTTCACAGTTGTACCTATTATAACGACTTGCTGTAAATTAAATATGTAGTTTTATAAGTTGGTATTGCCATATTACTTTTTATTTGCATTTAAATTTTAGCAATACACACACATAATTTTGAATTTTCGAAAAAAATTATAAATTTTACTTAACTATTAGGTAATTTTAGTTCTCAGATAAATGGAAAAAACATTTTCCGAAAAGTTTAATTTTAAATAAAAAAAAGTATATTACATGCAGTATATTTCTGGTTATATAAATGTTTCAGAATGTTAGAGATAGGAGGATAGATTGACGAACATAGGGACCTGAAGGCCAAGCTATTGAAATCTCTAGAAAATTCAAATGCAATTGAACAACAGAAATTGGATTTGTTTAAAGAAATGTTTACAGATAAAACAAAATAGTCCCTAATAATAATTTAAAAAATGATCTTACTTTAAATTAATATTGTTAAATAAGTTTAAGTACTATTAGTTTTTTTTAAATGTATATTGTATAATATGTTACAGTTCAAGGTATGACAGTTCTTTGATTTATTTTATAATTTTAATTATTAGTTGCTTACATAAAGTTATATTTGAATTTGAAAGACTCATAGTTTAATGCACATAATTGATCTCTTTTATTTATTCCATTCAATGTGTATCAGGTACTGCAGGTGGAATATACTGTTCATATTCTTCAACTTCAATGTCATCACCCTGAGACATGCAGATATTGTGAAGAACACAGGCAGCTGTTATTATCAAACCACAATAACTTTTATGGTACACATCTAATAATCTAATATTAAAGTTTGTAAGAATGTGATGTAAATAAATTACAAGTCAAAAATATATATAACTTAATTTTCGAAACCTGCCAATTAGTTTACCAAAGCTTTGTTCAGCAACTACTCTAGAACTACTAAGATTTTGGTTGAAAAATATTTTTGCCGGAGTTAAGTGACCATTATTTTTATAAGGTGTCATAATCGCTTGTGTTAATGGATAAGCACTGTCTCCTAAGATAAATGATTCTCGGGGTAGTATTTCCCAGGGGTTGTTTAATAGTCGGTTCCCTATAATACTCCGCCTTAAAACTCGTGCATCGTGTGATGAACCAGGCCATCCACAAAAAATGTTGATGAATTTCTGATCAGCATCAACGATGCCCTATAAAATAATTTGAACAAATCTAATAAATCATATTAATATTTATAATCGAGTCAAAAAATAAATAAATATTAAACATAATAAGAATAATTATTTATATGTACTTGTTTCCTATTATAGGACATTGACTTATTAAGTGGAGGCATAATCGTTATTTTTACCCATGGTGCTAATATTTTAATATGACATCCATCTATAGCTCCAAATACCCCAGTTAATACTTTATTTCGTAGATTCTGGAATTTTTTTAATGTCAAAAGTTGTTCATTATTGCATGGCCATTTTATTATGATATCTGATATACTTATTATATATTTCAAATTATTTTGAACAATTTTATAACTTGTACTATTTGATACATTGAATCTGGAAGCAATTTGTCTAAAGCAAATTAAATAGATATACAATTATGAATAAATACCAACAAACATTGGCACAAATCACAGGGGTACTAAAGGGTCACCCTGAATTCTAATGCTAACACCCCAAATCTTGTGAATGAAATAATAATTAAAAATCTTCCAGTTAAACGAAAAATAGATTCTAAATTGAGTTTGTCTGTACCTAATTCAAACTTTCTGTTAAGAAAGTTATGTTTTACAAGATGCTAAAATGAATGAATTTTCCTACAAATTCACAGCCCTGTACAATATTCATTTACATCTTTAATTTATATACCTATTTTAATAGAGATGTCACATGTACAAGGAGGAGTGTGAGTGGCAACGCCACTCAATGCTCTGCTTCCTCCAAAACGTCTTGGGTGATTAAGCTCCCCCTTTTATTTGTAGGTGATTTGCGCCTGTATACTAATTTAAAAATTACCTATGGGTTTCACTGTTAGCCATATACCATATAGTAACCAATACTTGTTTTTCCATGCTGATTTTCATATTGTCCGTATGGAACATATGTCCAAACATAGAGAAAATTACCTAAATAAATTGTAAATAGTTGAAATGAGAAATGAGAAATTTTTATTTTTATTTTAATACCATACTTCAACACTAGTTCTTGTTAAGTAAAAATGTGTCTTAAAATCTATTTCTCTCATTGCTGAGACACAAAATTGTGTACCTTAGACACTTTTTGTCGATATTCATATTTAAGCACATCACTACCTCATCATATTCCATTCCTTGTGAAATTAAATTATTACTCCAGTTCAAAATCATTTCACTTATTTGTCCTAATAAGAAATGAGTAATAATTAGGTACAATAAATTATATCAAGTGGTGAAATTACCTAAATAAATTGTCAAATTTGTACATGATTTTTAATGTACCTAGTCGTTTAAATTTTGTGTTAACATATTTCTTTATTTAAATAAAAAAATAGTAAATTTTATTAAGTGGACACTACACCCACACGTGTTCTCTCTTTCACACAAACACATACCATGCAAATTGTATGCTCAGCAGATCACGTTTAGCGTTGTTACCTTAAGAATTTTAATGAATTGACCTATTTATAAAATTTATAAGTAAGAATATTATCTAGTGAACCTCGTAGGGTTTTTTTTAACTGTGTGTACAAAGATCATGTCCATGATACTGAGTTCGGAAGATATGTACCTAAGTTGATGTTAGAGTTAAGTTTTGAAATGTATCAAAATTTCAAATATATAAAATTAGCCCCAACTACCCAAGTATAACAATTCCAAGATCCAATGTCGGAAATAAGCCATTATCAGTAATGACTAGTCAATATTAGCAATGGCTAATTAGGTAAGGCAATACTGACAATGGCTAGGCAATATATAAAATGCTTACAATCGATAGTTAATTTGGGTAATATATTATGACGGTAACATATATATTTACAATTTTTTTTGTAATACCGTTTTATTCAGTGACGGCCTGGTACACCAAAGGCCCATGGATCAATTTTTTAAGGGGCCCTATAATGAAATACAAAATTCACTTGATATTTTGGTGAAAAATACCTTTTTTTACCACCTTTCTTCCTTTAAAAATACATTTATTCAAGTTCTGATTTTTAGAATTTTTAAGCATACCTAAAGACCATATATTCAAATTACTGATATTTTTGGTACTACTATTAAAGAGTGTCCTGTGTTTATACAAACTTCTATTTTTCAAATGAGAATCACATTTTTTACTGCAAATTATTTATCAGATGATGTTCTTGTAAATGTAGATGTATCTAAATCAAAATACTAATAAATAGTTGCTGAATTATTAAAATGTTTGTACTAAGGATAAAAATCCTTAAATATGATTTTACAATAAAAAATTATGAGTAGCTAATATTGTATGTAGTACCGTCAACCCGGGTGACTTGGAACGATTTTCACCTTTTAACTACTGTAACTCATTCATTATTGATAATTAAATTCTGTAAAAAATCATGCAGTGTCGCACACCTCCAAGGAATAGATTGAGCAAAAAAAAAATTAAGGTCTTAAGTAAATTAAGGTAAAAAAAAAATAAAAAGTGCTTGTTCCAAGTCACCCGGATTTTTTGGTGACTTGGAACATGCGTTTTTTCAAATGCAGATTGCATTTAATCATATGTGGAAGGTCACTTGGAACGCTACAAATATTAAAAAAAAAAAAAAAAGTGTTAAAAACCATTTTTTTTCGGTATAATTACCGAAATTTAATACCGTAAATTTCGGTACGTACGACTGCCAGGTATACATTTATAATAGTTCCAAGTGACCCACTTTTTTTTTACCTAAAATAAAAACAACCCTGAAAAATGTAAATAATATTATTTCCTAATTCTACTAAGCGATTAACACTAACAACACATTAGGAATTCACTAAAAAATAACAATACCTTGATTTTAGAAGCTCAAGTTACACTTTTAAAGCTCTTAAATTAGGATTTGAAAATTTGGATTTTTTTACTAAATTATGGTTATATCACATGGCTTATTGATAAGAGATAACACATTTTCGATGATAACAAAACTTTTACAAAACTTTCCGAAAAATATTTTTGTGGAGACAGAATTTTATTTCCCTTATCTAGCATAAAATTAACCGCTGTTATCAAAAAATAACGCAATTGTTCCAAGTCACCTCTAAGTTCCAAGTCACCCGGGTTGACGGTACCTATTCACTATTCAGCGGTGCCGGCCCAGGGTAACCCTCCTGGCCTCGTCTAAGCCCATTGTTTTTAAGAAGAGATATAAAACCTAACTTAACTTACAGTAGAGCAATTAAATTCGTATCATATAGGATACTGCTTAAGAAGTACAAAAAACATTCAAGAATTTGAACAAAATATTTTATTATATGGTCATTAAATAATTCCAATCTGAGCAAAAATGGTCTGTCAGCGTATATTACTGAATAACCTAGGGCTAGGATATTTTATGATAGTATTGCTATGAAAGTATTTTATTTTATTATAAGCAATATCGTAATATTGAACGAAATTTTGCCGAAAATATTGCTTTAAAAAGTCATTGAGTGAATAAAATATTTAATAAACTTACTTTAAAAGTTTCAAATACCTACCCATAAGAATAATATTTTTAAATTAAAACAAATCAACTAAAACCGAAGTCCTTGCTTAAATATCTAATATCATCCATATTTGAACTTCAAATATTTATTGTTTTTAAAAAAACTGTATTTAGGTGATTTTTTTATTTAAAGTATTTAAATTTTCAATACTGAAAATATCCAAAGATATAGAAATTAAATATTTTATATATTTTAACGACAAAATTATCTGCAATTGTCTGTGATATTGTCGAATATAGGTAGTTCAAAAACATTTTACTTAAACAACCAAAAACTGTATAACTATGAATTAATATAAAAACAATAAATAGATTATCATAAAATATGAGACAACATTAATATAATGTATTGTACCAAAAATAATCATGAATGAAAAGTTTTAAAAATAATATCGTGGATTATCAATGGTTACTGCTTTAATATCATGTGTAGCATTCATTGGTACTGTGATCATGGTCCAGGAGTTAGTTTTGGGACTGTACAATTCTCCAGAATTCAATTTAGAAACTCCATCATATCCACAAATAATAAACTAAAGTAATAGCTACTCCTATATTCAAAAATTAAACTTAAATTAAATAAATTTAAAAAATATGTGTGTCATGAAATAATCTAGAATTAATAAACGATACCTGGATTACATCGACGATAACTCATTTGAGGAATAGTAGTCCAAACACCTGTACTTGTACTGTATGCTTCAACACTTCTCAAACTATTTAATCCATTATGACCGCCAACAACATACAGTACATCGTCTATAACTCCAACCCCCATAGCATATCGACCTTCAAGCATTTCCGTGACTGGTGTCCATTTATCCAGACAGGGATTATAACATTCAACAGAGTTTAATATAGTATCATTTGTATTACGACCTCCAACCTATAAACAATTAAATTAATAGCACTTTCAAATTATAAATCCCTTTTCCTAGAAAATAAAATATTTTTTTTTTTTCCGTTATAACCGACGACGCCGCGGGATCTGCTTTCGCATTGCTTCCCCGGCGCCGCCATCGTTTATTGACAGTATCAAATATTAATACATACGTGGGGGGCAGACGGGACAGCTCCCCGAAGAAAATAAAATCTATGAAGCACAATATAACATTTTTCAATGGCAGTGATTGAATGCATACTTATGAAACGTTAAACTAAAATATTTATTAATAATTCATATATAAATATCATTATTAAGGTTGTATATTTTCAACAACTGTAAGAAATTAAAAATCAATGTTTTCAAGTATTAATAATCAGAATTTAACAAAAAGTAAAAAGTTGAAAATAGACATTTACTTTTATATATTTTGTATTATCATTTTAAAACATTAACAATATTAATATAGAGTTTTAATAATTTTATTTAGTTAAATCAGTTTCTCGTGTAATTATAAAATAATTTAACTGAGCAGGTATTTAAACAAATATTTAAATTAGTACATTATTTATATGTTCATTTCAAATTTAAATTTATTGAAATGGTTTATTTTGGGGATATACTCTATGATTTTCCTCTGAGGAATTCCTTTATTCCGATTACAAATTATAAAAAATGTACCTGATACAAATTTAGAAAAATAAAATAAAATAATATCTTACCGCATATAAGAGATTATTCAGTACTCCAACCCCAACAAAATGTCTTCTAGTAGACATACTATATACCATATTATGCCATTCTTGAGCAGCGCAGTTAAACACTTCTGCACTATTTAAAGAGCTATAATCATCAGCCCCGCCAACCTTAAATGTATTATATGATTTATATTATGTACCTACGTTATAACTTATAACAGAAATTACTAATTCCTAATAAGTAATATTTCAATATAACTTACTGCATATTATATGTAATTATTTATCAGACCAACACCTAAATTTCGTTGTTTAGTTCACATGTCAACAGACGATTTCTAACTAGAGATTTTGAAGTTAAGTCTAGCATCTCAACAGATTTATAAGTTTCTTCAGAATAAAAACCACCCATATAAAACACGAAATTATCTTTTATAACAGCTAGACCACCACTAAAACGCGGTGTAATCAGTTGTAGTCCAGGCTGCCATTGGTTGGATGTTGGGTCATACCATTCTGTACCACCATATAAGACTTCACTTCTTTCTATTCCACCAACAACGAAAATGCCCTGTTATAATTAAAAAGTTAAATACCTATATTGGAAAGAGAAATACATTCTAACGGTTTCATACTTTATAAGAATCGCCACCACGCTGTCTAAGTTTTGTCCGGATGTTATTTGGAATAGTGACAAGATCATCTGACTTGAGTAAATAAAAATTGAATGCTTCATTTACGTAATCTTTACCTTCAAAAATTATAAATATGTGAAATATAAATGTAATCAAATAAAAAGCATATTTAAAGAAAAAACTTACATTTCAAACAACTATTAATAAGAGGCTCCCCAACTACATTTTTTAATATATAATTTTTCGGTATTGATGGTAATCGTACATGTTCCATTATTTGGGGCAGAAAATGGTTTCTGGATTCTAAATCATGTTTAACCCATAGAATAACACATTCAAATACCTACAAGAATTAATATACTTATAAATAAATTAGTTTATAATTACGTAAGTAGGTTACTTCAATTTTCAATCCCAAATATGAAGTTACTGAAATATAACAATTATCAATGTAATCTATGCCTACTTTTGCTTCAGATAGAACAACAAGTTCTTCACTGGTGATCAACTTAACCATGTGTTCCGATGGTATGGATAGGAATTCTTGTCTTTCTGCTAATTGTCTAAGAATCAAAATATGACAATAATAAATACAGTTTCCTTATAGAATTATAATAATAAATAATATTTCATACGAAAAGTGTTGTCCAATGTATAATTCAGAACTTTTTATCAATTTCGTACAGCCATAAAGATCAGCTAACGCATTTATACTAAAACAATTTGTTAGGCTCAGTTTTGCCTGTAAAAATGTACAACATGTCTCTTCTACTTCTTGTAATTGCAAAAGATTCGTTGCTTGTAACACACCCTTGAGATATAAACTATAAATAATTTAAATAATTTGTGCGTTTATAATTAAAACAAACATTGTCTATTACCTACCTTTACATTTGTTTCAGAGATTATTATTTCGCCAGAATAAATGAACTCTATTAAGAGCTGTAAGTCAGTAAAATCTAAATGTTCGATAACAACACTATATTGATTATTTTCTGCAAATTGTGTGAATATTGCATGAAAATATTAAGAAGCAGATGCTAGAACCACTTTATGGCCAAATATAAAGCTACCATCATCTGTTACTAGTTTAATATCACATAAAACTTCATCTCTAAAAAAATAATGTGTTAATAATATTTATGTAGCAGTTTAAATCACTAACAACTTACTTGCGTAAGGATTGGAACACTTCGTATACCTCTGCATATGACAATTTCTTATACTTGAATTCAAATGGGCGAATAATTTGCCCTGTATTTTGCATAGTATTATATATCCGGTACTTCTTAACACTGAAGACTAAAAACAATGCATGGAATCGATTTCAAAATCAGTTAAAAGTACTTAGCAATACAAATCGCTAATAATCTCCTATGAAATAAAAATATATAACAATATCATACGTTCACAGATATCTAATTAGTACTAGATAGCGAACTCCCACCATGCATTGAAGCATGAAGGTCAGGGGGAAATTGTATGGTATTTTATATGGTAAATAAGATTAATTATGATTTATCTTGTATTATATTTTATTATTTCTAAACCTGTTGTTTTTAAAATATGAAAAATATTTTATATAAATCATCAACCATTAGGTAACTATTTTATTTTACTATTCAAAACGATGTTATTAATATACATTTTAAATAATGAATGAAATGTATTGCCCCCCCCCCCCCCCCCCGAGAAAATGGCGGCTGTCCACAGCTGAGCTTCACTTGATAACAATGTAAAATATATAGGAGTACCTTATCTAGTTACTATAGATATCTGTGTATATGTTGTTGTATCATTCCTAATGTATTAGCGCTGGAGGGGGGGGGGTTAAGTTAGGTTAGGTTCTCTCGCTGGACAGAGTATAAGTGCGATGGGAGTGGAAAAAAACATGGGTTCTCCAGCAATCATCGCTTGATACGGTCATGTGGTCATAAAATAACAAATAATAACTCACGGCTTTGGCGGTGAGCAGACTGGACACAGCTGTCACTACCTAAAATACATTGAATAATAATTAAAGGAGTATGCTAAATACAATGATAATATATACATATTTCGTGCAGTGCTTCGCTATTAGATACGGATAAACAAAAACTTACTTCTTGATTTCAGTGTACGTTACAATAATATCAACACTACTTAAGTTTTTTTACAACGGAAATAGAATTTCATTTAATCAAGATTAAATACCATTTGTCAATACACTAACTCACAACCACGCTCACATCAAACACATCACACTAAAAAATAATAACCTTAAATATTTACAACAGTCAACAAGTATTTGTTGTTTATATGATATATTATCTACGGTAACAACAGTGCTGCCAAACATGATAATTTAAAAAATGGGGTAATTTGGGGCTAGGAATTGTTAACTATTGGGCCACTCTAATAATTAACAAGCACACAATTTACTGTTCATTCATTTATTAACGCTTTAACGACATAATAATTATTAAATACATAATTAATTTTTAAAAACATGCTTTTATTAATACTACTTAATAAATGAACGAAAGAGTTGAAAATAAACTTACTTTTAAAACAATTTCTTAATGAAACTTCAAGGTTAACAAGATATTATTAAAAGTGTTTATAAAATGTATTTGTTGAACAATTTTAAAAATTTCTGAATTACAAAAAAAAAGAAATGCATGGGGCACTTATGATAACTCCTACGTAAGGGCACTCTACAACTGAATCTTTAGATAAACTTTATGATAAATATTTTAAAGATTATTGATCACACCTCCAATTTTGTAAGAGATATTCCTGACTCATAAGAGCCACTATTTTAATTGACAGGTCATTATGTATTGTGTAATTCGAAACAAAGGGTTGTATCATTAGTAATTTTCCTAAGAGCAATATTCTGAAACTGTTGAATTTTGTTTTTATCGGACACTTTTATGAAAATAGATAACTTATATACTTATGATGAGTCACACGTAAAGTCACCCTACAACCGAATTTTTATATAAACTTTATGAAAAATATTTTAAAGAGTATTGATCACACTCACAATTTTGTAAGAGATATTCCTGACTCAAAAGAGCCCCATGCATTTCTTTTTTTTTGTAATTCATAAATTTTTAAAATTGTTCAACAAATACATTTTATAAACACTTTTAATAATATCTTGTTAACCTTGAAGTTTCATTAAGAAATTGTTTTAAAAGTAAGTTTATTTTCAACTCTTTCGTTCATTTATTAAGTAGTATTAATAAAAGCATGTTTTTAAAAATTATTTTTTTATTTATTTTATTTTCTATTTTTTAGTGATAACTATAAATTATAAACAAACGATTTTTTGAAAGCAGAATATTTACATCTAGTACATTCGAATATTATAAGCAACCAAGGAATATTATATCATATTATCTCAGTTCCCGCATTCTTTCCATTTCTTCAAGGGCGTCAATATTACATGGTGTTCTTCCCATCAGCTTTGAACAGTCTAATTGTTCAATTCTGAGGCCTTGCAAGGATTTCACTCTGCAAAAATATCATGAATATCATGAATATCATGAATATCCACGGCAAATTATTATTCCAAATGAGTGTTGTTCGAATAAATCAGTTAAAGCTTCAGTAAGGGTAGAGACATTACTTTGTCGACTTATATTATCATTAATATTTCCAAAAAATTGAGGATTGTCATTGAATTCAATTGAAAAAAGTTGCTCGAATATACCGAAGTTGTTTTTAATTATTTTAAAATTTTTTATCAGCAAGAAGCCATTGTCTCCCAGCGGGTAAGTATCCTCCGATTCTTCCGTGCGGGTTTTGATTAATTCATATAATTTATCACCCTCAATTAAATTCTTATTTAAAGTAAGAGTGTTCCATGTACTCGGAGGAAGAATGGATGCTCTAATAATATTTGAAAGCGCCATAGCACAACACTGAACCCCGGCATGGTCAGATTTAAATATTTCAGAACTATTTTGATGCCAAGATGCTCTTAAAATTCTTGATAATTCATTTATATATTTGTATGCTTTTTCCTGCGGCTGATTAACTCCTATATTTTTTGTTGTTTGGGTTACTCTTATCAAGTCTTCCTCGTTAAGCTCTACATTGGGATTAACTTGAACGTCCTTGTATAGTGGATTATTTTTTATTAGCCAATCTAAAGCTTTAAACACTTTGTCGCGATTTATTGACCATTGTCTAGTAATGTTTAGATTTTCCAGACGTTCAGTAACTACGACAATACCCGCTTCATGGGTTGACCTTGGCAGCATTTCCGGTAATTTTTCACTGAATTCAAAAATGTCTAGTGCAAAAAGAACTGCCTGGCCTTTGAAACCCCACTGTCCATATAAGCCATCATACTTAATAATTTTTACAAATGGTATTATTCTAGACAGTAATCGTTTTTCTGCCTGTGAAAGAAGGTGTATTTCATTTGGTATAACGCCAGGATCAAGTTTATTCCAAAATGCTTTTGGAGGTGCAGTAGTTTTTCGACTAGACAGATGAGTTTTGCAGCGATGACAAAGTAATAGTTGTTTTTTTTGGAGTAATTCAATTGGCAAATAATTAGGTTTATAATTAGAACATTTTAATATTGAAACCTGGTTAGGGTAGCATCGTTTTGTACAAACTTCACAAAATTGATCACAAAATGTGTTAATTGATTTTTCAAACTCTATTTCGCTTGCTGAACGTTCCAGCCGCTGTCTGCGTATATTTTCCAGAAGGGCTTCTCGATCTTGGGTAGTCTGAGCTGCACAACGTTGTAGATACCGTTCATGGTCCGCTTGCTTCCGGGATTCTCTGCTTTCTGGATTTTCTGCAGCGGCGCGTTGTAAATATCGTTCATGTTCAGCCTGCCTCCGGGCTTCTCCGCTTTCTGGAGTTTCTTTGTCCCGTTGTTTAATCCTGTTTTCGCGGTTGTTGTAGAAGGCGTTTATTTTTCATTGATGGCGTTTCTTCAGCTCTTAATTTTTTTTTGGCTTGGCGATTTTTATCTAATCTTGCCCGTTTAGCTTCTGAGCCCTCGTTGGCCTTCGTTTCTTGATACTTTATACGAGCTCGTTCAAGGCGCCTTTTTCGTTGAGTTGCGGGCTCTTTATACATTTTTATTTGTTTAGTATTTTATTTTCTATACGCTCTGTCAATCTCTATGTAGGATTTTATTACTGTTTTAACAATGAAACGGGTTAAAAGTTAAAAGTAATTATTATTATAATAGTTTTATAACCCATGGAAACCGTTTATAAACAAAATTTCGTACCTGTATATTATTTATTCTTCTTCCTCGGAGATGACTTTGCACACCCGTCATCGCCGACCTAGAAGTCCGGGTCCCAAAATAACAACGGATTATTGTAATGCCTTCCAAGACCTATGTCTATACCAATTTTCAGAATTTTTCATCGTAAATAAGTGCCTCAAATCGAGCGCGCAAGATTTGAAGACAACAGGAATGAAACATTGTGAGTTAAAGAAAAGCATGTAAAAATAAGTCCTCACGTTTCGTCACGACTCTCGCTACTACTCGTACTCAACAGTGACGCACACTCGGTCTTTCCGCACCTCGGATGGCAGGAGAGGATCGCTGTTGCCGGCAAGACCGACCCACCATCTGGAGGAGCTTACATGCGACCCTCCTGACGCTCTGTCATCCTCAACACATATCGTTTGTTAATATAGTCATTTTGAGTTCAAATTTGGATGAAATTACATAATAAAAAACCTAGAATAACTATTTTAGTTATTTTGTTGTGATTGTATAATATCATTATTGGGTACTTGAAACTTCTAAAGTATACTACTATACATCTATGATAGTATCACGGTTTGTTATTGATGTATAACGGGTTATAAGTACCTAATGGATATTGTGATATGATTAATTTGGAATTTATTATAGGTATCTATTATAGTTCAATTTTTTTTTTTTACCATAGAAATGTATATAATATGTCTTAAACCTAGACTGACATACCGTTGCGGCGAGTTTAACATAGATTTACCAACATTTATCGAGCTTGAAGAATTTATTTCAAGTCGCTGTATTGCATTTGAGAGCTCCGAAACATTAGATGCTAGTGCAACAAGAAAAGGATCAATATATCCGAAGAATGATGCAAATTCGAAGAAGACGTCTAATCATCCAGCGACAAGAAAGGGACTTATAGTCTCTATTACCAATGATATTAAATACAGCTGCTGCTCTGAACCACATAAGTTATACACATGCAGTAAGTTTAAAAATTTATCAATAGGAGAACGTGTTACAGTGGTGCGAGGCTCAAGATTATGCTTTAACTGTTTTGCTCCAACGCACATGGCAACTGTATGTAAATCTATGTATGGTGGTCGTATATGCAGACGAAGGCACAACACACTGTTGCAATTTGACAAGGTTGTAGAGCCTGAACAAAGCACTGAAGGGGAACGGACGACAACAAATACTCCAAGCGTTTCAGCGGCTGCATCCGCGCTTAGTGGGCTAGAGCAAAACTACACGTTTTTAGCAACTGCAGTTGTCCTTGTTGCTGACAGGCGAAGCAATCAGCGTAGGTGTAGATCTCTACTTGATAGCGGTTCACAGGTGAATTTTATATCGGGGAACCTCGCCAAGTCACTGCAACTAGATTGTAAAAAAACAAACTTACCGGTCGATGGTATTGGGGCGAGCCAAGTGAGAGCTGTATCCTATGTTGAAGTCTCAGTTCAATCAAGACTGAGTGATTACTGTGTTGAATTGGTATGTTACGTGCTGCCAAAAATTGTAAATAATTTACCATCATGTGAAACGCCAAAAGATGGTTGGCAAATTCCAGATGATTTGATGTCACAACTAGCAGATCCTACCTTTCAAAATCCAGGGACAGCTGATTTATTAATAGGTGGCGATGTATTTTTTGATGTTTTCTCAACTACTGTACCTCGGATACCATTAAACGTCAAGAATGTAGTTTTGAACTGCAGCAATCTTGGGTGGATAGTGACCGGTGAATTAGGAGTAGTGACCTTTGTTGGAATTCATTCAGTGGGCGAATCTTTAGAGGAAGATTGGAAAGCAATTTGTGCCGGTGAGACCTCCAGTTTCGGACGGCTATCGAAGACAAACCAGAGATGTTTGGAAAAGGCAGAAACAGTTGAACATTTTAATCAAACTACATACAGAGATGAAGAGGGACGGTTCGTAGTACGTCTGCTAAAGAAAGACACGGTGAATGAGTTGGGTTCTACGTTGGCTATTTCCACATCCCGATTTATCAGTGTGGAACGCAAATTACAGCACGATGAGAAGCTTAGAACGGAATACACAAAGTTCATCAATGAATATATTGAAATAGGGCATATAGTAGAAGTCGTTAATGAACTAGTGATAGCAAAACCATCCTTTTACCTACCACATCATGCGGTCCTTAAAGGCTCAAGTCTGACAACCAAGCTCCGAGTTGTGTTTGATGCGTCAGCCACAAGCTCGTCAGGGCTATCGCTCAACAATATGTTGAAATGTGGTCCTACCGTGCAAGAGGACGTATTCGGAATACTTACGCGTTTTAGGAAAAAACAATACGCCGTAATATCCGACGTCGAAAAAATGTTTTGTCAAGTACGCGGTTCAGAGGATGATTGGAACCTGCAACGGATTTTGTGGAGACAAAATCCAAAAGAGTAGCTACGTACTTATCAATTGACAACTGTGACTTATGGAACGACACCAGCGTCGTTTTTGGCTACACAATGCTTAGTTGCTTTGGCAGATGAAGTGAAGGAACAGTACCCCGAAGCGTCAAACTCTATTCTTCGTGACTTTTATATGGACGATTTAATGACAGGCGTGGACAGTGTGGAGGAGTGTTGTAGAATTCAGAAAGAGGTAAACTCTATCCTTGATTCTGCAAAAATGCCACTGAGAAAGTGGTGTTCAAACTCCCAAGCCATAATTGAACAAATGGGTAAACGTGACGGTGATACATTGTTTACACTTGAGATATGAGATGGAGAAATATTGAAATCGTTAGGATTGGAAAGGAAGCCACTGCAATATAATATTGTTTTACGATGTCAATAATGTAATAAAAGCAAACTAAAAAAATATCAAGTTATTAATAAGTAAATAATTTTTTTTTTATTAAACATTTTATTTACCATCTATACAATATAATTAGTATAATGAGTAAATTTGATACATGGTTATTAACAGGAGGCTCCTTTAAGCAGCCAGAGGGGTGTTACAGGTGTAGAACCCCCCCACCCCCCACAACTTGACCATGTTATACTTATGTCTTATAACAGTAAAGATTCATCATATTTTCTCATAAATCATTGATCAATCTATTCACTATTCATTTGTTATGTGTTTGTACGAACATACGATTGTATAAAGTATACATAAAGTTATTAATTGTATGTGTATAATTTTGTCAATTCATTTTCAATAATAACCACTTTTGAAATCCCTGGCTACGAGTTTTTCAGGAAGTAGCGTTTATGGGCAGGTGAGTACTTGCATTGCCACCCGACCAGATACTTTTTAGTATTATACCTATTGTTTTATTCATTTTTTATTTTAGTAGATCTCTAGGCCCACTGTCTTTTGATTCTTTTACGTACATTACCAGGAAGTGAGATGGAGGATAGTTGTTTGATTAAGGAGAAGACATTACTAGTCATAAGCAGATGGATTGAAACGCTTGAAGTATTTTGGTATTGGATGGGTTTGCAGAATCCCATAACTGAATAACGTACCTATGTCCAAATCAGTCAAATTATTGACTTGTACATGGTAAGTTTATTGGAGAGTGAGAGTTTGGATTTCAAGAGTGGTCTTAGGAGGAAATCTAATAAATGAATAAGTACCTATTTCTTAATATTAATATTATATTTATAATTAATATTTAATATTTATTATTTATTTTTATATTTAAACAATTTACCATTTATTTCATCTTGTAAGGCAAACACAGGTACAACATAGTCAATTGATTTATTTTTCTTGAGAAAATATTCATTTAAAATTATACTTGTATGTAAATCACTAAGTCTACCCATTTTTGATTGTGAAAATAATAAAAAAAAATCAAAGTTCTTTAAAATAAATTATTTTATTATTTTAATAATTATTCAGCAGTTACTTCTATGTAAATCACTAAGTCTAGGTACCCATTTTTGATTGTGAAAAAAAAAATCAAAGTTCTTTAAAATAAATTATTTTATTATTTTAATAATTATTCAGCAGTTGATAAGAATAAATATTTGATAAAAAAATTATTTTTTTATAGGTGGGAGTTGGCTATTATTATCAACCGAATATCAACGAATATAAACCCTACCACAGGTTAATTTTTGTTAGTAACCGTTCACTATAAATTTGTCAGCGCTCTAATCTAACGAATTTCTGGATCATATTCATAATTGTATTATTTGTTTTTATTTTTTTAAATCAATATGTATCAATAATTAAGGAACTCTTATAATCTCAAAAATGTTGTCACTTTATTCTCAGTTGATAAGCCCGATGTCCTATCCAGTCTTATAATATCTATGCCCGCAAAAGGTTCCTCTGTTATCATCAATACTCATTATTGAATGTTTTCAGCGCTACCAGTGGTTTTATTTAGCGTCACATTTTGTATCTCAGTCCGTGTTTTATACAGATGGCGCTGTAAACTCTCTGCAATTATGATTGCGACTCCCCGCATTCGCCTCTTGTACATACTTTCGAGGCCACATATTATATCAGTTCATTATAACTTAGTCCGTGGAGTAAACCAACTGTAAGAAGTGTTGTACGATAACAACATGGTTTTGTTATCAATAGTTATCGTTCATTATATTATATAATAATATCATTATTAAGTGCCATGTTACATGTTGGCGCCAGCCCAAGCTTAAATGTCCCGCCAACGAAATTAAGATTGTGAATGTTTAATGTGATAGCGGTAGTCGGCATAGGTTATGGACACACGACGGCACTGTTATCAACACAGCTGTGTGTCGGCCGTCCTGTACCGCCGTTATAAATGTGTGATAGCTGGTGTGTTTCAAATTTTTGTTTTGTGTGTATTATAAAGTTGATATTATTACCTTGTATTTTATGTGAAAGTGCAAATCATGTAGTCAGTGGCACCGTCTTTATGTTAAAAGTTGTATTTTGAAGTGTAATTGTGGTACACAACAATGTATAAGTAATGTTTGTGGTTTAATATTTGTTCATCGTTTTTGTGGTTATACTCTCATAGTTTGTCGTCGGCTTACGGCAGATGTCCGTCAACTGCAAGTTTCATGTTTTAAGTTTATTGTATTTTGTATTTTGAATTCACGTGCTCGACTGTCATCGAGGCCAGATTGTTAATCCTTCGTCCAGCTCAGTGTTATATGTTGCAGTGTGGACTCTAAGGGTGGTATCGTCAATAATGTTAATTTGATTGTTAGTAACGTTTATTCCATTTGTAGAGCATTGTGAGTTGGGCTGACACGACCTCGTGGCCAATTTCCAGTGTCCATTCTAGACCCACAGGTTATTTGATGTGTATGTTCTTGGGCGGCAACTAGTGTGTCATACTGTGAACCCGACAATCGTCGTGCTTGTGAATTGTTCGTCACAGCTGCACTCACACAATCGCACGAGTGCGGTTCCACCCTGTTATTATTATTGTATTGATAGGTTTCTACTTACAGGTCTCGGCTCGGTAGCGTGGGTTGAACCAATTTGTGTGTAGTGTAGCTGCAAAGGTAATGGGCTGACGAGTCCTGAGTTATTTAGTTTATTATTATTACCTATATTGTTATGCTATTATAGAGCACATTTATTGAGACTGTTAATTTGTATTATTATATTGTTATGCTATTATGGAGCACATTCATTGAGACTGTTAATTATTATTATTATATTGTTGTGCTAATATAGAGCCAACACACAGTACATTATTGTTGTTATAATAGACCATGTTATTATCATAATTTTATTACACAACTGATTTATTTCTTGCCCTTATTTATACAGTCCACTACAAATTCAATACAAGCGCCAAAACGATCACTGTCTAATATTTACAGTGTCTGAGTAACGTACATTACATGTTACATGTTACATGTTGTATGAGAAGCAGAAGCACATGTTATGTGTAAAATTGTATTATTAATTAATTTAAATAAAAAGTGAAACAGTGTTTAATTATCTTTAATTAGTCTTTAATATAAAACATAAAACATGGCGCAGTCGGTACGATTATATGAATCAAATTGTTCTGTGGTATTTAACGATAATTCCTGTATAGCATTCATAACGTCTGTAAGCAAATTACGATAATATGATGGAGGTTAAACTGATAGATTGCATAGATCCTCCAATTAATTAGGATTGTACAATGGTCTTATATCTTCTAAGAAGGCACTATACCTCATGTTTACTGCTGGGTCTTCCAGAATATTCTGAGACTTGAAACGATATAACTCATCATGAAGTTTATTAATATGATTCTTTTGATTTTAAATAAAGGACAATAAAGTACCTAACAGACAAAAGGGCTTATGATTGATCATACACCGTGATCTTTGATTGTGGCACATCACATCTTAACCATTTTAGTAACCAATTGGATATTTCAATGTTTGAACTTTGAGTGGCCCTCAGTGGACACAGTAAAGTTTTTTTTCTATTGTGCATCATACACAAGAGCTTCATATAGTAAGAGATTTTTAGTTTTGTCTAAACCAATTTTTTTAAAACTTTACTAACAATCCTGTCCCGTCTATCACTAGCTTTGGACAATTTGTTGTACAACAATGGCTTCTATAAATGTTCAGCAGAATTATATTGTACGAAAAAAAGGTTGTATCCTTTATTATAAATAACATCCATGAAGTAATCTTCTTTTTTCATTAAGCTTAAATATGATAGGGTATCTTCGTGTTTCCTATTAGCAGATATTTTCCGAGATTTTAAGAGGCTTATTGAGTTACCTGATTGGATAATTGCAGGTTCAGGATCTCCTAAAATGTGTATAGATTATATTAGTGAAATCAAAATAACACTTTGAATACATTTATTAGATACAGAACACTGAGAAAATATGTAATTTGAATGATAAACTGTTGAATACTAAAAACCATTCTGAGCGAAGATGGTCATCAGCCTATATCTACTGGCTACTACTAAATCACTAAGTAAATTGCTTGTTGGAACCCCACTTTTTAAGTGGATCGCCATAAATTGTGATGAAAATTTAAAAAACAAAAATATTAAATACATGTATATTTGATAAAAAAATCTATATTTAATAAAAAAAAACTATAAATGTTAAAAAAATGTTATACAATCTTAACTTGATAAAACAATTTATATTTAAAAAAATTAAGTATTTAATAAAAAAAACTATATTTGATAAAAAATCAATAAACAATCTAAATTTGATAAACAATCAGTACTTAATTAAAAAAATCTATATTTAATAACAAACTTGTGAATTACGTTTTTTTTTTTTTTTTTTTTTTTTTTATTAAATAAAATATTATATACAATCTGTATAAACTATACAATAAGTAATAATGATGATTTATATACAAGACTGGACGGCTTGATAGAAGGGAGTGTCCAAACAACACTACTTCAATTTTAGACTTTTAATTGATGTTCTTTTTTTTTTTTATTATTTATTGGTTGAGGAGGTCCCTGGGCCAATTTCGCTTTAGACGACGTGGAGGGTTATCGGGGAGAGTGACGGATGAGAGATTGGAAATGAGTGGATTAGGGTGGTTGACTGTGTTGTTGTGAAATAATTTATAGTAGAGGGAGGCTAGGGTGCTTATATATGGGATTTTAAGGTCAGAGTGGAGTGTGAGGTTGGTAACGTACCAGGGTGCGTTTGTGAGGAGACGAAGACAAATTGATTGGAAGGATTGGAATTTTTGAATGTTGGATTTTTTATAGGTGCCCCATAACTGTATTCCGTAAGTCATTGAAGGGCGGAGAATTTGTTTATAGATTAGGAGTTTTGTGTTGAGAGGGAGATTTGATTTGAGAAGGTGTTTCATTTTGTGGAGTTTAAAGTTAAGTGATTTCCTTTTAGTTTTTATGTGAACTGCCCAAGTGAGTTTACTGTCGAGATGGACTATTGATCATATTGTTCTTTGAATTAAAATTAAAATGTTTTCTATATTTGAATAGTGATTTACGAATGTAAGATACCATTTATTTATACATATAATTGTATATTAGGTACTCCAAGAACTTACAAAGAATTAATAAGACTAAAAATATGCATCATAACTTTGACATGCAAAATATGAGATAAAAAACTTATTTTCTTATAGTGAACATTGTTATGATGTTAAAAAGTCAAGGAAATATATTATTTTGGTTATCAAGGATTCATTTCTTGAACTGTAGTACCACCTATTGTATATGTACTATTAATATTAGGAGTAAATTATGAAAGTCAAATAAGATATTGAGAAAAAACTATTTCCTAAAATAATTAATAATTTTGTCGCGGTCGGTATTTCGGCGGTATTTCGTGTCACCCGCACGACGCGCTACAATCGGACGGCAGGTAGAGGGGACTCGGACGTCGGCAACGATACCCGACCGGCGTGGCTAAATAAAAATCTCAAAAGAGAAGAGATCATCAAAAATAATGCAAATAAACACAGCTCATAAAAAAAGTAAACAAATAACTCAAGATATGATCACAAAAGTTAATGATTACTGGTTAGTTATTTCCGAAAATGATATCAATGTTCAATACAAAGTTGAAAAGTTTCAATCTTTTGATGGTTGTGCTTTGCAATGTGAAGAATGTCAGATATGTGTACATTCTTACAAATTTTCATGCATGAATAATATTATTTATTTAAATATATGTAAACATATTCATGCATGTGTTAAAACAGAATTAAAGATTATGACTCAAAACGAAAAAAACATTGTTCCACATTCACATGATTTGGTAATTGATAATAGTTTCATTCAGACAGATACAGATAAAATAAATAAAAAAGATTGTGAGATTAAAAATAAAATGGAAATTATGTGTGATATGTTTAATTGTTCAAATTTAAATGAAGAGGATAAAGACTTTGTCATAAAGCATTGTGATAAAATAATTTCAACACTATCCAAGGGCATAATATTTAAAAACCCAGTCAATGAAACATTAAAAAGAAAAATTGAACCACAGGCACGCTTTTGGACAAAACAAAAAGTGCAGAACCATCAACCTGCTCTATCATGTACAGAAGCTAAACATATAAGGCAATCTTTAAAAAACATTACAAAATACACTTTAAATGTCAGTTCAACTCCAAAATGTGATCATTCTTACATAAAAGATTAATTTTTAATGTTATTTTTAATAGGTATACTATTTAGTATTTACCAACTGCTATATAGACATGAAATAAAATAATCATATAGTGTAGTTCAATAATTTGTATTAAAAAATAAATAATATTTTTGTTATGATTTTATTTGTTCAGGATAATGATTGCTGTTATTAAAACAGAAAAATTAAGAGTAAATCCTCAAAAATTGTTTACAAATGTCTGAAGTTTAAATTCTTATAAAATGTATATTCATGCATAAAATAACAAAATTGGTTATATTGTTCATAAAGTATTAATTGTAGGAACTCAACACTTTACCTACTCAGGTACTTAAATTATCATGGTCTACAATCAATACAATTTAAAAATATTTAAACTAATTTTAAGCTATTTTAAAATATACATCTTTATTTTTATTAAGGAAAAAATATATACAGTGTCCCGTGAGGATTTACTCATTGCGATATCTCCTGAAATAATAGAGATATCGTAATTCTGTTTTCTTATTAAGACTCGCAGAGGTAATCACTACAAATAACTAATTTTTTATTTTTTTTTTATGCTTTGGTAAAAAAGTTAAAAAAATTATTTTTTTAATTAATTATTTAAAAAAATATTGAAGATTGCCATTTTGTAGAGTTCATTTTTCTGAAAATATTGACGTTTCAACATTTTAATTTCATTAATTTCCTGATTTTTAATAATTTTTTTAATTATTAAGTAAAACGGCAAAAAACAGGTTTTTGTCCGGGCGGCGAGTCCCCTTCTACGGCTAATAGGTAAATCCTCACGGGACACCCTGTATAATAAAAATATACTATAGCATGTAATCAAATTATAATACAAACATTAAATTATTATATAAATGTCAATAAAAAAATGTTCAGTTGTCAAAAAGCTTGAAAACAAAATTCCTTGTAAATTATAGCTATTTAAAAATATTAAAGTTGCATACACAACATTTTTTTAAGCATCAATGTTAAAATTTGGATTAAATTAGATAGTTAAATGAAAAATAACAATTTATTTATTTTATTGTAATTTAAAAATATTGTTCATGGGTAATTTTAAGAATCTTAAGTACCAATATAAATAGGATTATATTTTACACGCACAATGACATTATAATTAATAACAATTAATTCAACCCATATACAGATATTCAGAACTTGTATTTAGTATTATTTTTGTTTTTAATTATGTTACACTAATAAGTCTCAGTATTAATATAAAAAGAAATCACCCAACATCCAACCAAATGTTGTATATGTTGCTTCAGCAGCGCATATTATACCATAGGATAGCCGCCACTGGTATTACTTATTACATAGTTTTTTTCCGACTGTCTTTAATTCTAATTAATAGAATTGTAAAGGTCCAGATACGTACAGGGGGTGGTCGGTCCAGTGGGAATAAGGGGTACATGTAATTAGAGAAAATAGGAACTTAAGAATATTTTTATAAAAGTGAAGAGGTATCCTATCATTTCTCTATTCAAGCCACAAGTAGGTACTGATTTTTAAGTATATTTACTAAGGAATAATAAGTAGGTATTTAAAAACAATATAAATAGTTGTCAATGATATTAAAAACATTACCAATAAATTCTCTGCAGCTGTACTTGTTTGATCACCCTAAAATGTAAACTAATATATATCTACCTAAATAAATATATTAAGTTTTAAAAATAAAATTTTTCATTTTCTTTATTATTTATTAATGACAACTTGCATTTATAACCATTCCATATTAAAAATTACCTATAATACCTTTACATAGATTTATTTTAATAATCATTATTATTTTATTTTAGCTTAAAATTTACATGGTTCAGCCAGGCTGTAGGCTATTCTCACTGTCCCACCTGGCCTGTCCGCCTCTGCTTATAGCTATAGGAAGTATAAAAAATTGCTGTCTTCAATTTTTTGTTTTAACTTGTTTTAAACATTATACTTTTATTATTTTAATAGTGGGTACTTTCTATTGTTTTAAATAGATAAACCAAAATTTTTCATCAGCTACCTTTACTAAATAATTTCTTACTATAAAATACTAATAAGAAAGTTACTATTCAAATACATTTTTTTAAAAATGCCGCAAACGCGTTTTGTATAATAATATGATAGTCTACAACTATTATCAACAATGATAAACGGCATAATGACGTCATGGACAGTGAGACATTTTTCCTCCTATGATCCATTCGTCCTTTTTTAGGGTATAAGCGACACTGATGAAAATTGTTATCACCAAGCGACAAACACGTGGTGTTTGGGCCCCTCTATTATCGCTTATCACCTTTTATAATATTGATATTAATATTATGGGATTTATCAAAATAAGTTGCAGTATAATATTTTTGATTTACTACACTTAATTTATTCATTTTTCGTGGTTTTTTATGGTTCTACACTAAAAAATGAAACAACATCAGAAGGTAAACATAATATTTTATACTAATCATTAGTATTATTGAAGTTTAATTTTTTTATGCCTGCACATTTCACATAGATTGTTATGTTTGTGACACATCAATTGTACACTGTAGTCGGTGGCTATTTATTAAAGTATACACTGTAACTATATTATGGCATTGAATACAACATTTAATGCTCCCAACCAAACTTTAATATAAAACACAACTAGAAACTTATTTTCTGCAATTATTGTAACAATATTATTTCCAATATAAAATATACCTACAGTATAGGTACCAGCCAGTGTTGTAAATATATTTACTCTAATAGGTACTATTATGTATTTGAAGAAGTGTTTTAAATAATTTATTGAAAAGTACTTATATTAAAATGCTTGTAAATAATATTTGTTTAAGTATTTAGATTTATTATCAAATAATTTATAATTTATACCTAAGTATAATGATTTTCATAAATAATTTTTTAATTCTTTTACATAGCTTTAAATAAATACAGACAAGAGTGATTTTTATAAATGTATTACATC
This sequence comes from Macrosiphum euphorbiae, assembly GCA_949089665.1. Lineage (NCBI taxonomy): Eukaryota > Metazoa > Arthropoda > Insecta > Hemiptera > Aphididae > Macrosiphum > Macrosiphum euphorbiae. The sequence continues at coordinate 46,742,112 of CARXXK010000002.1, read as the reverse complement.
AAATTAATTTGCATTAAATGTTAAAACAACTTATTGATATAGGTAATATTTTCAGTGTCAAATCGCTTTAGAATCTAGGAATTTTCTTAATTGTATTTGCTCAAACTACATATTATTGTTATGATTAAAAAAAAGAAAAGGTATTTTAATTCAATATTTTACAACATTTTATCATCAGTCATATGTTTTGCTTTTCTTTTATCATAATAAAAAGCAAATTATTCTGAAAATTAAAAATGTTTGTAAATAATAACTATGTTAATAATTGCTGTAATCCAAATTTAAAATGATCTCTTAAAATTTGGATTTATCATTATTATTTATTTTATTTATTTATTTATTAATTTATTCAATTATTCATATATATGTATACAAAGCATTTACATACATTTTTTATTGATACCTACTCTCTATAAGCAAAAGCTTGTGTTGAGAGTAGGGAGTTAAAGTAACTAAAATAAAACATAATTTATTGTTCAATTAACAATTATATAATAACTAATATTCCTATATCCACTGAATATAAAATACAAATTAGTTAATTAAGATAGTTAATAATGCTTTTAACAATAAAAATATAATTAGTCTTATAACATAATATAATAGACAATAGTGATACACAATACAAATAATAACATAATAATATAAACAGTAACAAAAGTAATCAAACATAATATAAAAGATAAAATGTAAATAATAATGAAAACGTTAATTAAAATATTGCATAAATAGAGCACAGAGCTTTAGTTTAAAGTATGATGTATTCTCTATTAATTTAAAGTCCAACGGAAGCTGGTTAAATAATCGTATGCCTCTAGTTATATAATAATTCTGCCTTAGTGTTGTATTAGGTTTATTAATAAGCAAATTACCATTTTCTACGCCCCTAGTGTTGTAAAAATAATAAAATAATAAAATGTAAATACGTTTTGAAATCTTTTTTGTTAATGAAAGTTTTTATTATTGCAGCTTTATTATATAGTTCTTTTAACGTTTTTTTTTTTAGTTTTTTTTAAAAAGTTCAGCAGTGTTACCATATTGATCAATAAAATCATTTTTCATCATTATTCTAACAAGTATTATATAACTATATTTAATAACCATTAAATATTCTGAACCCCATACTATTATACCATATAATAATATCGATTGAACCAACGCAAAGTATATCATTTTTAAACACGGTAAATCAAAGATATTTCCATTTTAAATGCTCGTCAAAAACCACACCAAGATATCTTGCTGAACTAACTCCCGTTATAAGACTACAGTTCTTATTACATAATATATCTATGGAATTTTTTTTATAACAATCATTACAATAAGATTTTATAATTATTTGTTCTGGCCTTCTGGGGTGTTAATATTGGACAATGCAAATGGAATAAATGTAGATTTATTTTTATTCAATGCTAAACTATTTTTAGTATACCAATCATTTACTATTGAAAATACAGAATTCGCTTTTTTTTCTACCAAATTCCAATTATCGCCTTTGAAAAATAATACCGTATCATCAGCAAAAGCCAATATGTCACCATCTATGTCTAACTTAAACAAGTCATTTATGTAAATAGAAAAAAGTAATAGACCTAATACTGTTCCTTGCGGAACACCATACTTAACAATGGTCAAGTCACTGATCGTACCATTCATTTTAACAGATTGGGGTCTGTTAGTAAGATATGATTTAAACCAGTACCAAAATGAATTAAAGCCTATTATTGATTTTAATTTAGTTAAAAGAAGATCGTGATTTACTGAGTCAAAAGCTTTAGTTATATCTAGGAATATTGCTAAAAATTTTTTATATTTGTCTAAAGCATTATATATTAAATTAGTAAAGTAAGATATTGCCTCCTGGCAACCCACAGTTTCTCTAAAACCAAATTGTTTATCACTAAGGGCACTTTTATATCTAATGAATCTCTGAAGTTGGAGCTTAGCACATTTTTCCAAAATTTTAGCTATTGCAGATATTAAGTAAATGGGTCTATAATTAGATATTTCTTTTGCGTCTCCTGCTTTAAAAATAGGACTTATTATTGATTTTTTATATACTTGAGGAAATATGCCTTTTGAAAAACTTAAATTAATTAGATAAGTAAGTGGTTTTACGATATAATTGGATATCTGTAGTAATATATTAGAAGAAATAGAATCAAAACCTGGCGAAGTACCTTTTTTTAGTGATTTAATCATTTGGAGTATTTCGTTATCGTTAAAACATATCAATTTTAACTCAGATCTTATTCTATTTTTATTATCATTTATAGGAATATTAGCAGCATTATTCATTTTATTAGCATTTTGTATTTGAGTTACAATTTTTTCTCCCATACCAGTAAAATAGTCATTAAATATATTTGCACACTTTAGTGAATCATTATTAGCATTAATTTATTTATTTTCAAAGGTTATTTGAGAAATTGGTTTAATATTTTTAGCATTTGTATTAATTATTTCACTGATTACGTTCCAAAGCTGTTTGGTGTTATTACGATTGTTATACGAAGTAATATTCGTTATTTTTTCCTATAAAACTCATTTTTAACATATCTTATTAGTAAACAAAGTTTGTTTTTATATTTTTTTTAGAATTGTAAGTTATTAGGTTTTTTTAATAACATTTTACCTAGTTTATCTCTTCTCCTGATTGATGTTATTAATCCAATCGCTACCCAAGGCTTTAATTTACGTTTACTTGATAAAGTATTATTAACTATTATTTTATTAGAGTTAACTATAAGATTATTTTCCTCAAAAATAATTTCCTATTTTTCTTTAGCCAAGAGTGAACGTAAAAGTTTAATGTCTATATTTGTTTTTCATTCGGAATTTCAGATTTAATCGTTTTGCAATTTTCTTCTAATATCAAAGTAATATAGTGATCTGTAATACATGATTCCAATATGATGGGCCTAATATTACTGGTACAACTATTTTTTATAAATATATGATCAATCGTTGTGGTGCTGTTATTTTTAACCCTAGTATATTCATTTATACAACTCATAAACCCCATTTGGGCCATAAGATTTAAATAATCAACTTTAAGTTCATCATTACTCTCTGGCGATATATTAATTATATATATATATATATATTAATATTCATGTCTCCTAAAATTAATACTCTATCAGCTGTAATTTTGGAAACTATTTTGCTTAATTTAGTGTTAAGATCAATAAAATTATTTCTATGTGCTCTATATAGAGCAATCTCTTTACGGGCTGTTTCATTACTACCTAAACTTATTGATAAGCAATTACAATAATCAATCATAATTTCATAAACATTATTTATTTTGTGCTTTTTGTTAAAATAAACTATAACACCACTATTTTGATTAAAATTATTTTCTTGAGTTTAATACGCATTAAAACCAGTCAATTCAAAATTAATTATGCAATTCTTAAGCCAGCATTCAGTAAGGATTATACAGTCAAGAAATTGTAATTTTGTATTTAACATAATTAGTAATTGGGAAAAATGTTTTGTAATAGATCTAATATTTAATTGAAAAGTAAGAAAACTATTTTTATTAACAATATTAAAGTCTAATTCATTAAAGTCTGATATAATATCAGTTTTCAAATTATATAAACTATCTAGTTCATCAAAGTTGACATTCATTTATTATTATTTAATATTTACATACTATGAAAATGAATATGAAAATGATTGACATACCTATAATAGTTTATTTAGATCGTTTTCGTCGTGGATTCTGAAAACTCTGGCGTTGTCATCTTTACGTACTAGAATATTCGTTCCGCTTACCCAGACATATTTGTAATTTTTTTCTTTTGCTAATGACTTTACACTTCCCAACAAAAGCCTTCTTGATTTTGTCAAGTGACTATTAACGTATACTTTTGAATCCGGCAAGCTGTTTTGATATTGATTAGCAGTTAATTTGTTTTTCTTTGCTTCCGCAATGAACCTGTCTTTATAATTCGAGTTAGATAGCCAAGCTATTATTTTCATATCTGTTTTATGGATCGTATAAATTCGGTATGCTTTCACTATATTGCAATCTAAGTTTAGTTTATTAACCATTCCTTGAATTAAGGTTTTACAATCTTCATTTTGCGATAGCGGTACACCAATTATTTCTACCGAGTTCTCTAATGACTTTTATTCAATATCGTCAATTTATTTTTTAACTTTTGAACTTCAGTTGCAAGTTTTTGATTTGCTTCATTTAATTTAATATTTTGAAATTTTAGTTCATTCATCTCTTTTAGTATTTGTCCAACTGTAACGTTAAATTCGTCAAACATGTTACTCATATATTGAACTGATTCCGTTAACTGTTTAATATTATAATATTTTTCATTAGTCGTTTGCGTTATCTTCTTACTTGCCCAATCGACCTTACAGTCAGAGCAAACCCATTTGCCCTTCGTGTTATTTGACATTTTACCGTAACCCTGTTCATTTATACCTTCACAGTAATAATGTGAAGTCTTTTTGCAGAGTGAGCATGTTATTATTTCCTGACTTAATACTGGACCTTGGCATTTTCAACAGCTCATATTGATTTAGTTTATTATTATTTACTAATGTAAACGTTACTGATAAAAATTAATAGACTTAATAATCGTAGAGCACAACCTCACTCGATGAGTGCAGCTGATAAAACTGATTATACCCTAATACATTTATTATAATATACATTTTTATGTTTTCTTGCTCCAAAAAAATACTCAAATGAATACCTATTTAACTTTTAATAGGTTAACATGGCAAGTAGCTCTAGGAGTAATAGGATGGTCTTAGCAACTGTAGCTGCAAATAATATTAAAGATATCAAGATAGATCAAGGTGTTCATTTTAAAGTTGTTTCTGATGACAATTATGATAGTCATAATATTATTATTACTGAAATTAATAATGAAGCAAAATCATAGTATAGAAAATACAAAGAATATTGTTACAACAGAAGTTTTAGAAATTCTAACATCATTAACATCATCCACAAGTTGTAGCCGTGATACAAAAGATTGGCTACTATTAGGACATAAGATAGAATCTTTTTTGGGTAGTAAATTTCCTAGTTGTTCAATAAACTTATTTGGAGCTGACGATTTACAACATACAGACATGGAAGAAGAAACACAACATTTAAATCAAACTACAAATGTTGATGCACCAATTGAAAATTTACAACATGACACAGATATGGAAGAAGAACCACAGCATTTAAATCAAACTATAAATGTTGATGCACCAATTGAAAACATAGTCGATGAAACAACTCAAGTTGGGAAAGATGGGTTAAGACCTCCCAAGAAAACGAACATTCGAATGATGAAAAAATATAATAAAGTTAATGGAAAAAATAACAAACTAAAACCGAATCCTTGTATCAATAAGAAGTGTCAAAATAAATGCGCAGCTAAATTTACAGAAAACGAGAGACAAAATATTTTCAATGAATATTGGGCATTAATTGATTCGAGACAAAAAGATTTTTTGTTAAAATGTGTTAGAGAAGTTGGCGTTAAAAGACAAAGGGCTCAACATGAAAGCCGAAGAAAGAAGAGAATACTTTTTACCAAATGGATCAGATTCAATACAAGTATGTCGTCAGTTTATTTTAAGTACATTAGATATTAGTAGAAAACGTTTGCAGTATACAATTGAAAATGCTTCACCGGTTGGAACGGCAATAAAGATGGGAGAGGTAAAGGGTGACCAAAAAATAAAATTTCAGATAAAATTTTATCAGATTTGGACGATTTCATACAAAAATTACCAGCCATGAAATCACATTACTGTAGAGCATTAACTACCAAAAAGTACTTGCCTTGTGAATTTGAAAATATCAAAAGACTGTATTTGGTTTATAAATCGTATTGCACTCAAAATGATTTAAATTTTGTAAGTCTTCATAAATTTCGAAATATTGTTAATACTAAGTATAATATTGGCTTTCATAATACTCCTCAAGGACAAAACATGAACCTATATTATAGTCGCAAATACAGTGTATTTAATTGCACTGTGTATGAATTGGGAAATCAAAATTCGTATGCGTACCTCTGAGGTGAACCGACTGGTCAACGAGGAGCAAATTAAATAGTTACCTACATGTATTTTCAAGTATTTGTGTGATTTTTATAAGAGAAATACTTATAGTTCATTGGAGAATTTAATGAGGACACGTTTGAAGAAACTTTGCTGTGTATGCTATCAATAAAAGGTACATCATATTTATATTATTTTATTTCATTACAACTTAATTAATATTTTGATATTAGATAGAAATATTTAATATACTATAAAAGTATATTAGTACTCCCTTCCCCTATATTATTTATTTATGTTAATTTATTATTGAAACAAATTTGGAGGTCCGTTACAAAATAGATTTGTTAAATAATCGTTAGAAGTTTGATTATAAATTAAAATATTAAGTCTCGTTGCTTATATTTTCTAAAATGTACATATCTTAGATGGTATAAGTCAGTTATGATTTTAACATGAGTTGGTTGTTGGTACCTTTCAGGGGGTATTTTTAAATTGTCTCTCTTTTTTATAAGTATCATAAAATCCAAAAAACTAAAACCAAAAAAAAAAAAAAAAAATTGGAATAACTCAAACAATTGTTGAGAGATTATTAAAACGTAATACTCCCAATTTCAATTAATTAATCCTAATTTTCCCAACACACAATGTAATCCAAAATTATGGTGACATAAAAGTTATTTAATAATTTGATGATTAAGTTATTTAATAATTTGACTTTTTCAATGTTTAGAAAAAATTCAAGACAATGTGTCTGAAAACATCCATCGTGCACAGAAAGCTTACAAAAAATATCGTAAGCCAAGAGACACACTCTGACGGATAGTGTTTTTAAAAGTATTATACCGGGTTAATAAACGAATATGACAAATTTTTGATGGAGTACTTGAAGTTAGGGCACATGGAAAAATTTTGACAATTCAATGAAACCCAATCCAACGGATATTACATACCTCACCATGCAGTCTTTAAAAGCACCAGTACAACCACGAAATTGCGAGTAGTATTTGATGCATCTACTATAGGTTCAACAGGAAAGTCTTTGAATGACTTGCTCATGGAAGGTCCAGTTGTCCAACCTACTTTGTATTCCACACTGTTGCGTTTTCGAATCCATCAAGTAGCCCTCGCAGCAGATATAGAGAAGATGTATCGACAAATATTGGTTCACAATGACGATTGTCAGCTACAAAAATTGTTTATCGGTCAAAGACTACTGATGAGCTTCAAGAGTTCATATTGAAAACAGTAACGTATGGTACAAAGACTGCCGCGTACTTAGCCACTAGGTGCCTGGTACAGTTGGGGAACACATGCGATGATCCAGACCTAGCAAGAATCATCCAAAGGGACTTATATGTAGATGATTTATTGACAGGAACAGACACTGATGAACAATGTCATGAGATGTTCCAAAAACTCACTAGTGTGCTCAACAGTACCCAACTACCATTGAGAAAGTGGTGCTCAAATTCGTCTACAGTCTTGTCCTTGTTACCGTCCACCACTGATGATAACTACATCATAACATTGTCAGAATCCGATTCAGTGAGTGCGTTGGGTTTGAAATGACAACCAAGCACAGATAGCTTCCGATTTGTCATGAAACCTTGGACTCCACCTAAGCGAATGACCAAGCGTAGTCTATTGTCAGATATCAATAGTATTTATGATCCCATTGGTTTGATTACTCCAGTACTCATCAAAGGAAAGATCTTTTTACAACAATTATGGAGTCTGAAAATCGACTGGGATGAAGTGTTATCAGATGACATTTGTTCAAGGTGGACAACCTTCTATTCTAGCCTCCATCAACTTGTTGGTTTGTCAGTACCTAGAAAGGTGTTACTCGCTGATGTTGTCACTCTTCAAATACACAGCTTTTGCGACGCATCTCAATTGGCATTTGGTGCGTGTGTGTATCTAAGATCGGTCGCAGTGTTTATGTACACTTGTACACATCGAAGTTCAGGGTTGCACCAATGAAGGCCACGACCATACCGAGGCTCGAATTATGTGGCGCTGTGACATTAGCCGAACTTGTTCTTGAAGTTCAAACCGAATTACATCAGTTAAATGACAAGGTCCCACCTAACAATGTATTTTTATGGAGCGATTCTACAATCGTTCTGGAGTGGATTGCGAGCACTAGTTTATTCCAAGTGTATGTGCCAAATCGTATAGCGCGTATCCGAGATTTATCGACTACACATCAATGGCACCACATCCCAACAAACGATAATCCCGCGGATGTAATATCACGAGGTGTTAGCATGCGTAAAATCTCGGTCGCCATCCTTTGGTGGCATGGGCCACCATGGTTAAGTCAAGAGTCAACTGCATGGTCAGACTGCCCAGCGTTACCAACAGAGATGCGTGAAGTTAAACCTGTGAAATTTGTCTTGTCAGCATCCCAGGTAGCTTCACCTTGGTTGTTAGAATCATGTTCAGATTGGATGAAGTTACTGCGGATCTCAGCTCTCGTTATGCGGTTTATTTCAAATTGTCGGATAAAATCAGAACGTAAATAAAACCGGTGTGTTGGATTCATTCTGTCGCAAGAATTACAAGAAGCAAGGAATCACTGGTTGCGGCAAGCTCAAGCAGTAGCATTTCCTGAAGACTTTTCGTTGTTAAAAAACAAACAACAAGTTTCTCATCGCAGTTTCTTAAAACAGTTAAGTCCGTTCGTTGATGAGGCTGGACTTATTCGTGTTAGAGGTCGTTTGATGAATGCTTCCATATCGAACTCTATGAAGCATCTCATCATATTACCTTCCACCAACCAGGTTACTCGATTACTTTTCAAATATGAACATGTCAGATTGCTGCATGTGGGACCATTGGCATTGTTAGCACATATCAATAATCAGTATTGGGTGAGTCGCTGCATTCAATGTGTCAGAACCAGTCCTAGATTTGTATCCCCATTCATGGCACCCCATCCACGTGAGAGAGTGACCATTGCAAGACCTTTTGCACGAACTGGTGTAGATTATTGTGGCCCGGTTATGGTGCGAAGAGGTTTAAGGAAAGTTACGTGTGCGTGTTCATCTGTTTAGTAACCAGAGCAATACATCTCGAGTTAGTGTCTTATTGTCGGCAGACGACTTCATTAGCACTTTATCCACGTTTATGGCTCGCCGTGGGCAATGTCGAGAATTGTTCAGCGATAATGGGACCAACTTTGTTGGTGCAGATCGAATCCTGCAAACGCATATTCAGGAATGCCAAAAGAGTACCAAAGTACACAACTTCTTAAGCAGCCGAAGCATTGACTGGCTTTTCATACCACCGTCAGCACCTCACTTTGGAGGCATTTGGGAGGCTGCGGTTAAGTCAGCCAAAAAACATTTGATCCGTTATCCAAAGGCGTTATGATGACATATGATGAGACTACCACATTACTATGCCAAATAGAAGCAGTGTTGAATTCACGGCCATTAACACCACTGTCAAGCGATCCTTCTGACTTCAATGCTTTGACAGCCGGCCATTTCTTGATTGGTGGTCCACTACAGCTCCCACCTGAGCCAGATTGTACAGGCATTCCACAGAACCGTCTACGTCGTTTCAAACTCATGCAAGCACAAGCACAGATTTTTTGGAAACGATGGTCTTCCAAATATTTGCCCCAGTGTCAACGAAGTGGTAAGTGGACCAAACTCACTCGAAACATTGAAGTAGGAGACTTAGCAGTTTTAAAGAATGACAATAGCCCACCACTGCAATGGGACCTAGTTCGTGTTACCAAAGTTCATCCAGGCCCTGATGGAATTGTCCGAGCAGTCACGGTACGGAATTCTTTGGGGTCCGAGTTCAAGCGTCCAGCAACCAAATTGGCTGTTCTATCCACTGATAACGATGAAGTCGGAGAAGGGCAGAACGCGTTATAAAATTTTTTTTGTATTGTATTCCTTGTTCATTTGTAATTATTGTTAAGTATTTGTCAACAGTTGTTGTAATTTTTGAAATGTATTTCCCTTTCAAAAGGGGGGAATATGTTTGCACCGCAAACAGGCTTCAGTGTAGTGTTGTGTGTATGTTAGATGGTGCTTATCATTGACGACTGTTATTGTGTGTTCGTCTTGTTATCAGGTGTGTTGTGTTGTGTTGATCATGGGAGAAAACACGATAATTTGTGTTTCTTCAGTCAACTGGCACTGATCTTTCGTTGCTAAATTCATGTGTGTGTGTAATTTGTTCGTTCGAGAAAAAAAGCTTGAACCTTAAGCACTTTTGACATTGACACTCTTTTTTCAACCGCCGTCCAGGCACCTTTTGTCGGTCATCGTTCCTGTGTTGCCGCCGAACACAGACCGCGTTTTTGCACAGTGCAATTCAGTACACACATTGTCTGGTAACTGTAGGTATAAGTATAGGTACAACATTTCTAATTGTTTTTTCCCCATCTAGGGTGGTCAAAGCATCGACGGGTGATTTGTGGTTGTGTTTTCTAGAGGCGGTAACGTGGTCGCATCAACGTTCCCGTCACGGCGGCCCCGTTTGTCAATGTTATGTTTTTGTGAGTATTGGTCGACCCTGTATGTTAAAATTAGTATAATTGTCAGCAGGCTCATATTATTGTTGTTATTGTTGTAGCCGACGGTCTCTAGTCACTATTATTGTCATTAATTGCCAGCAGGCTCATACAGTGGCGTGGCGAACATAGGACCCAAACGGGCAATTGCCCTCGTCAAATTCTGAGGGGGGGAGGGGGGGTACCCTATACCCCTTACCCGGTACCACTATATTTGTGGACCAATTTATTCCTGTTTAGTGTTTACTGTAATAATATGTAGGTATAATGTTAGCATGTGGGACGCATCGGGCATACTAATAATAGATTGATAGAAATATCGAATAGTTATTGTTCGTTAATAATTATAGTTGATACTTGGAAATTCCCAATTTCGCTTGCCGCTGTACAGTGTTCCTATGCGCCCGCGCCCCGTAATCGCCCAGTGCGGTAATCGCGGTTTACGTCCTACAACCGTTAACTACTGTCTACTATAAATTATACTCTGCTCCATCTAAGAATATGACAGTCAGCCAATCACAGAACGCACAACTATCGCATATTGGTTGGGGGTTAAGGCGAGTCGGCGGGTCGTTCTGCGTGCGCCAAAGTAGTTTAAAATAGTGCACAAGTGTAATAATACCTAATATTGTTTTCTCTTTTATTGCGAATTTGAAATGAATTCAATAATATTATGTAATTGTGGTAAAAATCTTAGTGTATTAAATGAATATAATCAAAATCAACATATTAAATCATGTAAAAAAAGAAAAAATATTGAAGCTGTTGGAAAAAACAAAATAACAAAATTTTTTGTTGGAAATTCATTTAAATGTAAGTACTTTTCAATATTATTATCTAATATCTATTATCATTTGACTTAGTACCTATTCGAAAAAATATAAATTTAAATTGTTTGGAGACAATATTTAGAGAAATCAATAAATCAATATGTCATACCTAGAAAAAATATATTCTCTATGAGTTATGACTCTATAACTTCTATAATGGGTGATCGTGATTCTACTATTTGTGTTGAACATAATGTTACATATTGCCATATTGGTAACTAAAGTGTTGTTCTAATTGAAATGGAACAGCCCCTTGATTAATAAAATAATTCGCAAAATTGTCTCTAATTTCCATTCCATTTCGATTTATATGTCGGCCATGTCCTTGTAAATCATCAAGGTTATCGATAGATCTCGCTAGAGAGCGTTCTGTGCTTTACGGCGGCCCGGTGTCGTAGCACAGAGTGAACAGAGATATATATATACAGGAAAACGGACGATATTTTGATTTTTACATGCAACGAACTTATATGGAGAACGGTCGAATTTACTAGTTTTTCGCTTTCGCAATACCGCGTTGAGTTGTGACGATATGCGCATGCGTGAGTGCGTGACCTTGGTTGCATGGTGGCGCGGCAGTGTGGCATACGCGCAACGCGCTTCCTACTCCTATAGTCCTATTACTATTTCATTTGCTCGCTAGCCTCCGTGCTGCAGGTACACAACAGTATAGCAGTATAGCCATATTGTCCATCCGTTCGATTATTATTTATTACTATCTGTACGGCGTACATTATTACAATAACAGTGATAAACCATAAACGTACCGACGGTCGGCCGTATGTTAATCTTTAGGTCAAAAAAAAATTGCACAGAACGTTCCACATTTGCCTGCAAAAATTCACATGTCCATGGATGCACTTCGTTCTGTGCAATTTTTTTTGTAGCTAAAAATGTGGTAAAATTGCATGTCATCGAATTTTCTTCAATAGTCAATTAAGTTTTAGCACATAATTTTGAGGTTTGATTTCACTTCTTTATTTACCACAATTTTAACTGGAACTTTCTTTATACCTACTCTCTCTTGCACCTACTAAGCACATAATTTTGATATTGATTTCAATTCTTTATTTACCTCAAAATTCAAGTACTCCAATCCATTTAAGTAAAGCACAGAAGACTTGTTTTACTTCTCCGAAGTTTTTTTTGGAGATTTATATAAGCCGTATCTGCAATATCTTAATCATAATTGCTCCCATCTCTTTTTCTAACAAAGTTATGCAAAACACAACTTGCTTTTATGATGTGATTACAAAAATCGGGTTCGACTAGAATAGTTGTATGTAATACATTCGACTTATTAGCTAATACACCAAAAGCACACTCGACAATACGTCTTGCTCTCGATCGCTTCTAATTAAATATTCTACGAGTATTATTCAGCCCACTTCCTGGATATGGTCGTAATAAGTTGGTATGTAGTCCAAATGCCTCATCGGCCACAAATACAAATGGTTGTAAATTATTTTCCGTGAATGGTAACGATAGTGGATCAGGAATTTGTAGTTGGTTTGTATCACGGTTATCTACACAGGTTGGAGCTCGCGACCTTATTACACGTCGGAGTGGCGACTAGAGGTACTAACAGCGCTAGGTGTTACTGGCCCGACATTAACATGTCTTATATAGAATATTAGATGGTTTTTTGTGTCTATCATCTTAATAACATAATTTAGCAATAATGTGTAGGTATATAACTAAAATTGTTGGTAATATTGTTTTCTATCGGGTGATCAAATCATATTATTTTTATCACTAATATACAGCAATTTATTGTCGTTGTGAATTATGATATGATCGTGAGTCGTGACTCGTGAGCCTAATGATGTATTGTCTGATGTTTACATCACCAATAAATAGTTAACCGTGATTGTAATAGTTACTATTATTTACTATTATAATATATTTTGTATTATATAATATAACTAGCTGAACCCGTGCACTTCGTCGCCCGTTAAATGTATCAACTCAATATGACTCAAACTTTGTTCAATTCGTTATTCAATATTCGATGTATGGTGTTCAAAATTTATCTTATCTTTTCCGTTGCCCGGAATAAAAATTCTGAATCGCAGCAGTACATTATCAGGTAGGCAAACTACCTGCGGTAGATCGCGGACCCCGTGCTGTTTGTATGGAAGTGTATGATTTAACTCTAAAGTATCAAAGTTGTACCAAGTTTATTTTGATATAATACGGTGGATTAATATAACAAATTTGGTTTCTCGTAAGAAATCGCAACTCTTAAAAAAATTATGATTGTTGAACTCCTTTTGGGTGTAACTTGCTGTGGTAAATGCAACTCAGCCACCCTGGTAGGCAATGTTCAATAATTCGATTTGATGCAAGCTTGTACCTGATATGCCCGAATAACCAATGGCAACCAATAAATAAATGCTAATTTCTAATGTAGACTGTAACCAATGGCAACTATTAATAAATAAAAATAAAATTTCCAATTTCCATCGTGAATCTCAATGTCCCTGTTTGAGCACCTATTTAAAATACGACTTTTGGCAAATCCTTTCTTATTGCACGGTGAAAATATGAGAAGAATCTCTATTCCAAATTTCAAGTTCGTTCGTTGAGTAGTTTTTGAGATACAGTGATCAGTGAGTCAGTGGTATTTGGATTTTATATGTATAGATAACTAATTATTGACTAACATTATCGGACTTTATTTATGCCTAAAACCTGCTACGTAATATCCTCTTTCATTTAAAAAAACTGCATGACAATTGGATAAGAAGTTTTGAAGCCAAACCGTAACAAAGATTTCCTTTTTTGCTTGATTTCAGTTTTATATATATAGATGTATACTAAATTATATATTTTTTTTTTTTTGCTTTTCATACATACAATTTCCAAATATAACATTTAATAGTTTTATTTTTTAACTTTTCCATCACAAAACTGTACATAAGTAATATTGTTTATTCATCGGAATGTAATTAGGGAAAGGGGTCATTATGATTACTAATATAAATACTCAACACCAAAAAAAAAAACACATATCCACCTAATACATGTAATATTAAAAAATATACTCAACATCTCAGTTGACACTGCAGGTACCATCCATAGGCGCAAATATTGTTTGGGGTTTGAATGGGGGGGCTAAAGCCCTCTTTTGATAATATCAAATAATTTTAAAACAAAATGTAGGAGATGTTTGGGGGGGATTTGGACATTTTTGGGGGCTTAGCCACTAAAGCCCCTCCCCCTATTTTCGCCTATGTATCTATCACTAATAAAGTTTCAGCAATTGTGTAATTGAAAGTCACAGTACCAAGTTGAGTCATGCTATGAAAGTGAAGATTCGTGTAGCCTGAAAAATAAATTAAGTTAATTAAATAAATTCATAGTTATTGCTATTTTTTTGTTAAATAAGCATACAAATAAGCATATTTAGTTTTACTTTGCACTTAAACTAATTTTATATATTAATATTTATAAATATTATGAATTGCATAATTTAGCAATTTTTTTCTTCCTTCTTGCAACTTTGTGAAATTTGAGGTTTTCTTGGTATGTATGCTGGCGCATTCTCATTTGCAAGTAATAAACTATAACTTCAGAAGCAACTTCAACTTTAAGAAAAGAACAGCTGAATTCAAAATTTAAATTATTTTGAGTAATATCATTGATTACATTTTCAAATAAATCAAAATCATTACAATGTTTTGCAAAAGAGTGTTCAACAATGTTTAAAAATTCAAATAAAGCTGTATTTGGATATATCAACTTCAACTTTGTTTTTAAATGTATTAGTTCTGCACAGTGATGATCAGCATTACCTTCTTTAAAGTAACTTATGCACTCGTAATACTTTTGCTTTTTTAGAATTTGTTTAGTCACATACCCACAAATATAGTAGATTAAACAATCTCTGGTACTATTTTCCATTCTATTGTCAACTTGAGGAAGCACGTCACATGGTTCCCATAGGCCATCTTCAATTAATTGATCTAATTTTACTTTGAGATAATTTTTTTCAGTTCGCTGAAAAGATTTATTATGAAAAATTTCTTTTAAGTCAGATAAAGAAATTTTAGGAGCACCCATAGTTGTAACAGTACAGTTGCCATGTTAAGAAGGATTAGCACAGAATAAACAGAAAGAATTTTGTATAGATGGAGAAAAGTTGGAGTTGTTGGGTGATCGTTCGGCCCACATGATTGTCTTATAATAGGTACCAAAGAATTTCTGTAACAAAATAAGTTATACTATAAAGTGTTAAAAATATGTAATTTTTAACTTATATTATATAATTTTTTTATAAATAATAATTACTTCAAGTGGGTCTTTGCATATTTTACTAGTAAGTACATAATCATAACCACATGTTTCTTGTAAGTATTTTGACAGGTCAATTGTTGAAGTAATCGTCACTCGAAGTCCTTGAGCAGTTTGTTTGGTTAAAAACTCTTCTGGACCAATACTGCCATCAATCATTTGATCTTCCCAACAGTTGATATAGTGCAGTGCATTAACAAATCCCTAAAATGATCACATACCATTTTCATATATTTAACTTGTGAGAAACTCATAAGACCAATTATTATTTGTACTTTACAGATTTTTTAAAATGTCCACGCTTAACTAATGTTAGAATTTAATCAACTAAATTCTTTAAATTTATAAAAACAAATTGTACAAAAGTTGATTTAGTATCTAAACTAAAAAATTATATTTTAATGCTTGAACATTAATTAATAGTTGTATTACTTGAAACCCTTCATCGTTGATAGATTTAAGACCTTGCCATGGTAAATTTCGGTTAAAGTTGTCAAACAAATTGTTCCAAAATTCTACAAAATTAGCAGTTTCTCCAGCATTTTTGAGCATAAGACTTCCTTTTGATTCATAGAAACGTATTGCGTTTGCCATACTCATACTAAAAACCTTAAGATAATAATAATTTAAGTTTAAGAATAAAACATTATTTGACAATATTATAACTGTTAATAATTTAAAATGCAATATATTGATAAATTTAATTTGTTAGTACCTGGGTACATAAGCGGACTCTCATTTTTGCCATTGGAGTCAAGTCTAGGTGCCGTGGTGTTATCCTAGGTACCATTCTTAAATTTCATGGGTGTTTTATTTCTTCTTTATAAACTTCTTTAAAGTAGTCCCAGACAATTTGTTTTGAATTTGGATGAAGCTATTAGACAAAATTAAATAGTAATGATTTATTTCAACTTAGATGGAAAATAATAATTAATAACAAGAACCCTATCAAATATCCATCTAATATATCTTTCGAACCACTATAATCTTGGTCTCTAAAACATAGTTAATGTTTAAAGTAATACATAACAAATGAAAGTTACCCTTAAATATTTATTATTATGTAGGCGATTTCTGTCACATTTAAAATATAAGTGTACAAAATCAGATAACACATAGACTTTGCGGCTCGGGTCAATTGGGTGTTCGAAATAATTATTTATATTATCTTTTGTTCCATCAACTCCAAACTCTGTCCACATACGACGGTTTGTAGTAGCACCATCAACATATAATCCAATATTTTCCAGAAGCGTTATTGCTTTTAAAACAATAAAATATTATGCACCCCGCACCGATATCGTGATCCACTTGCCCGGTGTAGTGTTCTCGCTGCGCGGTGTGTACGCGGAGCAACCTCCGAATCCTCCCACCACTATTTCACTATATATGGTTTCCCGGGACGATACAATAGTTTTATAAAATATAATTTATTAATTAGTAGTCCACTGTACGCTGGCTAAAGTTGTTTGCCATTACCGTGTGCGTCATATATTATAATATTTTATGGGGTATTTCATTTTTTTTTAATAAACATTAAAAGTACACCATGGAGGGATACACCCGGAAATCCCTCCCGCGGTGAGTCTCACCGACGGGCAAGATCTAAGGGGAAACACTGCGGAGACGCGTAGACCTCCATTGGGTAATATGTATTATTTATATGTTTATTTGTATGCCTTGGCCGGCCCCTCTGTGTTTTATCCGTATTTTCACAATAAGTGAATACGGTATTATTATTCTTACTGTCAATTGTTATTATCTTTATATTTATACATTGGTAATGTGGTGTGTGTATATCACGGGGTGACGAAAGCTCCCGTCGAAATTATTATTATTTTTTGTTAATATTCTGTTGGAGTTTTACGCCAGTGAGCTTTCTTAACTAAAAACTTAAATAAATTTCCCCAGTTGATTAACTTAACTTTTGCTTTGTTTTATTGTTTTACCCGATTTTTTTTTTAAAAATCCTACGGCCTCCTTCACCAGTATGGTGTTTTACGGGTCATAGGTTGGCGACCTACAATATATTGCCGGGCGTCAGTAACCAAAGCGTTACAGAGTGGCGACCTTGCCAGGATGTCCATATAAAGCGCTCAATAAACCAAGATTGTTCTCAGCTAACCTTGCATCTTGTATAGTAAAACGTACCATATCTATTCCAGCAGGAAGCACGGGCAGATAATTACTCGCAATCATGCACGTGTGCGATCTCTCCTCTGTTTCAGCAGCATTTAATCTATCAATAGGGCGCCTCGATCGAATAACATCTCCAACAAGACGGAAAGCTTCAGGTGACTCAATAACTATTCTACTTAATTCAGGATAAAAATTTGCAAAGAAGTCGTCACGCCGTCCATGAAGTTCTCTGAACAACTGAACATCTTGTCGCGACAAATCAAATCCTCTGTATGCACTCTCGAAGACCGAACGAGCTAAAGGATGTATACTAGAGTTCTCAATAATTAATTTGAGTATATGCTTATGTTTTACAGTTGATGTTCTCTGATCATTCTCAACTCTTTCACTAATGGTTCCGAACATAGACATCACTTTCTGGATCTCTTGTTATATGACGCTTTCGACTATATACTGTTTTATAATACGCGGGGGGGGGGGGGGGGGGGTTCGAATTCATTGGGAAGCTGTTTGAAAAACTTAAAAAGTGAATCACTACTCACACTAATCAGTTCCGGATTATTGGCATTTGGTCCTAATTGCCCGATTGGATCGTTTACAGCTAGCATATTTAACGTGTCATCAGTCAGTCTAAACCCACACTCGGCATAAATTGATATATATCTATTCAACTTAAACGATTATCAACAACCGTGAAATGCAGCGACATCTATACGTGACGACTGACGACGTCGACAACAGTGTAGATTATTACGATTTTGTCGAAATTCACGAAATAAACGTAAATCGTTAAATATCAGAAATATATACCGTATACCACTATTGTTACTACGGTGTAGGTATTTTTAAAAATGTCGAAATTCGCTAGATAAACGTAAATCGCAAAATATCAGAAATATATATACTGCATACTACTATTGTTACTACGGTGTAGGTTTTTTCAAAATACCAAAATAAACGTTTTTTGTTAAATTTCAGAAATGACTACAGCGTAACGTAATTGTTATTAATCCATAGGGCTTCGTAAGAGTCAGCATTCAATCAGTCTGTATACAGACTTACACATGTACGATTTTCCTCCGCGTTTATCCAAGTCTTTATAATAGTTGTTCAGTGTTTATAATTTTCCCAAGTCTTTATTATTTTTCTAATAAACATTTATTAAAAACATGGCTGGTTCAATCGAAGACAACGCAGCGTTATACAAAAAGAAGCCCTTCACTTATGTGCCACCGTCACCACCTGCTGAGCTCATCGAAACAACTAGCTACACACTCGACTTTGCTTCCCGTAAGTTTGTGCACATCGGTATTGACCCGACTGAAAAATTCAAAATTGTGTTACACATTATAACATCATCGCGTTACGTGCATATTACTCCGGATTGTTTAAAAACAATATTTTCGTATATGGGGCGTATCTTTTCTACTGAACCGCAAACGTATAAGAGAATAATATTTTATGAAGACTTGAAGATAAAACTATCGAATATGATGTATAGCGGAGAAAACGTGTTAGTGATAGAATCAAAAACTCGAGACGGGTGCAGAGTACTGCTGAATCTGGCGGACCTTATGCGTCTTCAATATCTTGAATGTTGTATTTTCGAAAGTATTATCCGGAAAGAAGTATTCACCGCACCATTAATTATAAAACAGTATGAGGAGTTCGCGACTTACGTAGATTAGAAATGTGCCCGTCATAAATCGCCACCGAAAAATATCGATGAGATGAGAATATTCATTCAAAACATGCAAGACGAGCGAACGGTTGAACCTTCACCGAACTTCACTAGTCAAATATAAATGTGCGCAGCTGTACAACTAGCAGAATCTTTACTAAATCTGGAAGCATACAACTCACATGAGGTAATTGACGGGCCATGGATACCGGATCAAGTCAGGACACCATCACCATTTCAAACGACTTACGCTCAACACCCAACACCAATTCGCCGAGTACATCGTCAATTATTTTAATATTTATAGGAAATTAACTAATTTATGTGAAATAAAAAAAAACATGATTTATAAAAAGCATTTTCATTTATTAAAAATAATATTAAGGTTTACAATAAATATTTACAAGGTTCTCACTTCACCATTAAATGGATTATAAGTTATAATTTGGTCATGTAATATTAAGCAATATGCAGATGTTGAAGCTGGGAACGCTTCTTCTGCTTCTATTTCAATCCTGAGGTCGACGGTTGATGTTTTAACGTTATCGTTCTGTCTGCTCATGTCAACAACTATAATTGGAGACAGATTTTTGAAATCTGCTCGGTTCAATAGCGGTTTCACATCGTCATGGCCGTAGTAAGATTTTTGGAACTCGGCATACGCGCGATATAATGTCGCCATCTTGTTCTTGGTAAAGTCACTTTGAAAATCTTCATAGGGAAATACTTCAGCGTTTAAATAGACTTTTAGATTTTTAATTTTACAATGGTCGAAATATGACATTGATTTAATCGAGCTATTTTTCCTATTGGTTTGAAATCCGATTATTACATAGCGAGGTTTTTCTAATTTGTTGGATGTCTTCACTTTCCATGAATGCCAAGTGTTTTGAGGTAAAAATGGATACTCACACAGTTCCCACGATCTAAACGCACATGTCAGAGGTTTCTGATTGTTGATTACTTTCAACAGTCTAATTTTTTCTCTATCACTAACTCTCACTATAGGCATCCGCCACAATATTTTTGTTATGTTTATTTTAACGTCTTTTAGTTTAGGAGCGTCTGCGACAACTTCATTATCTTTATATTACTTGACAGCATTTATATCGAGCGATGCTCTATTCAATACAAGTTGCTGATTACAGTTTATTAAAATTCGCTTATAATCTTCACAAAAACCAAACAAATCTTTAAGATTAATACATCCGTTAAAATTGCCGCTCTCGATAAAATCTTTATTACCATTTTTAATATCACTATCCCAAGCAGCGTTATGGTGCGATGAAATATTTGTTTTATTATACGAGCAATATCCTTTTAATGTGGTCGATATACCCGGATTGACGAGTTTCTGAATTTGAGTACCGTTTATTTCGTATTTCATTTCAGAGAAAAGAAATGCCAGTCCGTTGTTTATGAATCTAATCTCGTCAGTTATTTCCGTAGGTTTGGTTATTGTCCCTTCGATGTAAATGTAACTCTCACATGGTAAAGTATAAGACTCTGTGTTATGCAGAGCAATACGCACCTCGTCGTTATTAGAAAGAGCAGATGTTGAATACTGTAAAAAAGAATGATAGTCAATTTGAGTTATTTTACAATCGTCGGTGTATCCAGCCGTTACATCTAAATACAGATCGTCCATATTAAATAGCGTTCAGCGAGCGTAGAAAAGCCAAATTATCTGCTGTTAGACTATGATCAACTTGTTTACGTCTCGAATATTTCTTCTTCTTCGGAGATGTTACCTTGCTAGTGTTTTTAATACGAGTGACAGGTTTTACATACGCAGTCCTATTTATATTACAAAATTGCAGACCCATTGTTTATCACAAGTCTTGAATTAATAATCGTATCGATACTGGCTCGCCTCGTAGATCGATCAACTCGTTGTCTTGATTTTTTTAAATTATACTCGCGTGCGTTATAGATTTAGAATTAATTGGGTAAAATACCAAATGTGTTGGAACCTCTATTATTTTATAACCTGGAGGTACATTCGGGTAAAACTCGTGTATTGTATGGCACTGCTTACCGTTAACGAATGAACCCATAACCAGATTTGAGTCGATATATATACAGTTTGTTTTAGTAATATTGACCAACGCATCTGATTCGTGATTGATATTAGCATCATACTTACGATTTTTAAACCCTAACAATTTTCCTATACCATTAGACATAGAAAAATCAACAGTTTCGCTACAAAACATTGTGCATTTTAATGTAGTATTATCTGCTCTCAACACGAATAAAGTATCTGAATTAGGTAATACACGTATTATTGCCGCTTCGATTTCCTTCAACTCATAAGATCCAGTGGGTATTGTATAGCTTTCGCTTGTACGCTTACCTGAGATATTATTTGTGATTCCTATTCTATTGCATTTCTCGTTTACATTAGGTATAGAATTATTTGTTTGAAAACCCAGCAGACAGATTTTCGCGTTTTTACTGACTTCTATAGGTGGAAAAAAGTCGCATGACAATTCACTCGAGTTGCCGGTTAACGTTATAGTGTACATGATAAAAATTGTAAGCACAAGTGACCACAGTTTGTTGTATTATATTTTTGATGTCTATCTTAATTATATTCGATACTGCACCCGTTGAAATATTTCTGTAATTCCAGAGGAGGGGCTAAGTTTCCATAGCTGTCAAAATATTTGACTTGTTTTCCGATTTTCTTATACGCTACCCAATGAGTTCCTGTACCGATTTCAGTATCTAAATTAATTACAGCTGACTCTTGATTTTTCGTTCGTTGAGGCAACTTGTCTCTACAAAATACACCGATGAAATGAGGTATTTTCAACTTGTTTGAGTATTTTATAACCTCATAATCGAACAACGCTCTATCGGATAACGTAACAATTAGTTTTTTGAAGATTTTCTAGATTTCTTGACTGAACCGCCCTTGTGTGGTTTTCTAGACTTCTTAACTGATCCGCCCTTGTATGGTGGTAGGTATAAGCCTTTACCTTTTACGATTTTATAAGAACTACACTTGTGAGGTGCTAGATATAAGCCTTTGCCTAAATGAATAGGAGAGTTTTTACCAGAATTTAATTCTTTCACGACTTTTACTATATTACCGACACCTCCGGTAAGTGCACCTAATGCAGATAAACCAGCAAAAATAGGTATTAATGGTAAGACACCCCCCCTTTTTGGTATTGGTATAGTTCTTGGAGTTTTAGTCTTCTTGTTTTTAGATTTTTTAGATTTTTTTGCAACTGACAGACATGTTTTTACTAATTTATTTATATTTTTTTCGAATTCTTAGCAGCCAAAACCATTTGTTTAAATCCGCAACCCGCTCCCATCTTACGTTTGACCTTCATGGCTGTAGTGACCAACCAAGACGCCGCTTTTTCCTTGATACCTGTGTTTTTTGATTTAAACACTTCCCAAGCCTGATTTTCTAATACTTCGTCCACTCTGTGTCTATCGGTTAGTGAATTACTTTCTTCGTATGCGATATCGTGGGCTCTGGCCAACTCGTCAAGACGGTTTATCCCGCGTTCTCCACGCGCTAGTCTTTCTTTTAATTTGGTTCCAGGACCGGCAAATCTATAACAAATATATTTATAAAATGTAGACAGGATTTAATAACAATAATATTATGTAACGACTTACCTATAGCCTGGTAAATGCAATTCCACGGGTAAATGATTTATAACAGAGTTAAGACCGGATCCTTTATTGTTGTTTCGCTTACGAACGCGAGACATCGTGTGACGCTTTCGATAACATTGCATCTGTATTTATAGTGAAAAATTAAAAAAAAAAAATGCGCTTTATTGAACAAGAGAAAAAACTTCGGATTTATAACATTGATACCCCCGAGACAATTCAGCTGAGACATGGTGAACTTTTCCCAAATACGATAAGGTCGTGGTACTTGGTAGCTCTGGATGTGGTAAAACCAATCTGATGTATTTTCTACTCGTCGATGAAAACTGTTTGCGATTTGAAAACGTTTACATATACTCTAAGTCCTAAGACCTTAGAACAACCAAAATATAAATTACTGAAACGTATTATTGACGGTATTGATGGTATCAACATTTTTACCTTTTTCGAGAATGATAAAGTAATTCCACCCGAGAAAGTTTTACCGAACTCAATTTTTATCTTGGATGATGTTATAGGCGAACAACAAAATGTAATAAGAGATTATTTTTCTCGAGATCGCCACAATAAAATTGATATATTTTATCTAGCTCAGAGCTATTCAAAAATACCTAAACAGCTGATACGCGATAATGCAAATTTAATAGTATTGTTCAAACAAGATGAAACTAATTTAAAACATATATATCAAGAGCACTGTTCAGGGGACATGACATATATACAATTTAAAAATTTTTGTATGATATGTTGGAACCGTGAGATGTTTACATTTATTGTTATTTCTACAGACTGTGAGCGTGATAACGGACGTTATCGTTTTGGGTTTGATACTTATGTGGTTATATGGCGATACAATTAATAAATATTATCATTTAAAACGCAGTCATGACGGAAGCAACTACTGTTCTAGATGAGCTTGTCAAAGCTAAGGAAAGTATTAAACACAAATATATCGCATTAAAAACCGGCTCGGATAATGTTCAACAATTAATGACACAGACATTAAAACCAATTATCGATCCATTAACTAAAATATCGAATAAACATGGGCTGACATCAAACAAAGAAAATATAAACATCAGGTCGAAAAACTCATTTGCGGACGACTATCAATACAAACCTTACTCTCGAGTGTTCGGACACAGCGTCCTAATACATTGAACGGTGAACTTTCATTATTTTTTGGTGGATGGGTCGTGGCGTCACCTTCTGGTCTACATTCAGTGCCATCTTGTGTGTCTGAACACGTAATGCTATGTCTAGATAAACTTCGGTGCATACATCATCTATTCGAGCTAGGACAATGGATTTATCCATGATTTGGTGTACCTATTAAAAAAAAAAAAAAAAATAATTAATTAATAAAGTGGTGTTTGCGCGCATTTGACGAGACCACGAGGCTTGTACTTGAACGTAAAAATTAATTGAAAATATACATAAATTATTATGCATTTAATTAATGTTTCTTTGTAAATAAAATAAGTTACAAGAAATGTTGTTTAATTACGGTTTGTAATGCAAAAAATGCATGCAACTTGTTGTGTGAGTTTTAAACCGCTCGTGGCGCTAGTGTGGTCGACCGTTTTCTATGAAACTTGTTTGTCGGCACTTCCGCAGTTGGTTGCGGGCTTACTGGTCGTCGACTTTTGTCTTTATTATTTTTGCTATTAGAAACTAGCTATCGAACATAGTGCTCTTCCATGACTGTTTTAGTAGGTACTTGATGATAATTCGTAAAATATGGAAACTAGCCAAGTCAGACCTTAGGCTTCAAAACATTATCCTAAGTGATAAGAAGAAATTATATTTCATGTTGTTATAAATAAATTTCAGGACTGACCATTGAACTTGGCATCCATTTAGAAAAATGCAGTTTGGTACGCAGGAGTGGTTCACGAACGCAGTTGGCCCCAGTAGCAAGTGTGGTATTTTTTGTCTAGACTTTCCCGAGTAAATGATGGAAAAATCATTAACACCTAATAATGAAATTTAAAAATAATTAAGTACATTGAAAATGTTAACATATAATAAACAATGTAACGTACCAGCTGTGATGAGTTCCACTTCGCACAAACATTTTGAGCATGTATCTCCAAAATATTCAGTGCTGTACTGCACGGTTATTTCTTCACCACTTTCAATGTTCTTGACAGCCTTCAGATACGTTTTCCCATCTCCGTGTGGTAGAAAAATGCAGTTTGGTACGCAGGAGTGGTTCACGAACGCAATTGGCCCCAGTAGCAAGTGTGGTATTTTTTGTCTAGACTTCCCCGAGTAAATATTGGAAAAATCATTAACACCTAATAATGAAAGGTAAAAATAATTAAGTACATTGAAAATGTTAACATATAATAAACAATGTAACGTACCAGCTGTGATGAGTTCTTTTCCAAAAGGGAAATGGTGTCCACCAACTTCAAACAGAGGAGTCTCCATTTCTATGAAGCACTTGCTTACAACCATTAGTGATAGGTATAGGTTGTGATCTGGTATGTAGTCGCACAATACAAATTTAACTCTGGAGTGTTCGGACACAGCTTCCTCATACATCACTCGGTGAACTTTCATTATTTTTTGGTGGATGGGTCGTGGCGTCACCTTCTGGTCTACATTCAGTGCCATCTTGTGTGTCTGAACCCGTAATGCTATGTCTAGATAAACTTCGGTGCATACATCATCTATTCGAGCTAGGACAAT
Organism: Macrosiphum euphorbiae; assembly: GCA_949089665.1. Classification (NCBI taxonomy): domain Eukaryota; kingdom Metazoa; phylum Arthropoda; class Insecta; order Hemiptera; family Aphididae; genus Macrosiphum; species Macrosiphum euphorbiae. The sequence goes on along the minus strand of CARXXK010000002.1, from coordinate 46,716,254 downwards.
GGATTTATCCATGATTTGGTGTACCTATTAAAAAAAAAAAAAATTAATTAATAAAGTGGTGTTTGCGCGCATTTGACGAGACCACGAGGCTTGTACTTGAACGTAAAAATTAATTGAAAATATACATAAATTATTATGCATTTAATTAATGTTTCTTTGTAAATAAAATAAGTTACAAGAAATGTTGTTTAATTACGGTTTGTAATGCAAAAAATGCATGCAACTTGTTGTGTGAGTTTTAAACCGCTCGTGGCGCTAGTGTGGTCGACCGTTTTCTATGAAACTTTTGTTTGTCGGCACTTCCGCAGTTGGTTGCGGGCTGACTGGTCGTCGACTTTTGTCTTTATTATTTTTGCCGAGTAAATGATGGAAAAATCATTAACACCTAATAATGAAAGGTAAAAATAATTAAGTACATTGAAAATGTTAACATATAATAAACAATGTAACGTACCAGCTGTGATGAGTTCTTTTCCAAAAGGGATATGGTGTCCACCAACTTCAAACAGAGGAGTCTTCATTTCTATGAAGCACTTGCTGACAACCATTAGTGATAGGTATAGGTGGTGATCTGGTATGTAGTCGCACAATACAAATTTAACTCTGGAGTGTTCGGACACAGCTTCCTCATACATCACTCGGTGAACTTTCATTATTTTTTCGTGGATGAGTCGTGGCGTCACCTTCCTTCCTATCTTTGGTGCCATCTTGTGTGCCCTAGTCCACCGTACCTACCGCTGCACAGTTCATTGCTTTGTATGCTGTAAAATAAAAATAGAAATTATAATATTTATAAGCGTTCAAATTTTTTCAGTTATAATATATTACTATATATAATTATAATAACAATTTTATTAAACTTTTATCATAATGCACACTGTACCTATATCACACTTTATTTTTATTTTATACTACTATGTTAATATTAACATGAAAAATTGGTATAATTGTATAATTACAAATGATAATGAACTGTTAAACTTACGATTGTCATCATGAGCATTACCATCAACCCCATCATCATTAACATTATCGTCATCATCACTGACCAAATTGAAGGCGATTATCAATTCTTCAACCACTATAAAAAAAATAAAATGTTATAGATATTAAATAAATCACAATAATATGTATAGTATATTAATTGCCATTAAACTTACGATCATAGACCGTGGAGCACAATTCGCACAAACACTTTGAGCATGAATCAAAAAAATGTTCAGTGCTGTACTGCACGGTTATTTCTTCACCACTTTCAATGTTCTTGACAGCCTTCAGATACGTTTTCCCATCTCCGTGTGGTAGAAAAATGCAGTTTGGTACGCAGGGGTGGTTCACGAACGCAATTGGCCCCAGTAGCAAGTGTGGTATTTTTTGTCTAGACTTCCCCGAGTAAATTATGGAAAAATCATTAACACCTAATAATGAAACGTAAAAATACTTAAGTACATTGAAAATGTTAACATATAATAAACAATGTAACGTACCAGCTATGATGAGTTCTTTTCCAAATTTAAAATGGTGTCCACCAACTTCCAACAGAGTAGTCTTCTTTTCTATGAAGCACTTGCTCACAACCATAAGTGATTGGTATAGGTTGTGCTCTGGTATGTAGTCGCACAATACAAACCTTACTCTCGAGTGTTCGGACACAGCGTCCTTATACATTGAACGGTGAACTTTCATTATTTTTTGGTGGATGGGTCGTGGCGTCACCTTCTGGTCTACATTCAGTGCCATCTTGTGTGTCTGAACATGTAATGCTATGTCTAGATAAACTTCGGTGCATACATCATCTATTCGAGCTAGGACAATGGATTTATCCATGATTTGGTGTACCTATTAAAAAAAAAAAAAATTAATTAATAAAGTGGTGTTTGCGCGCATTTGACGAGACCACGAGGCTTGTACTTGAACGTAAAAATTAATTGAAAATATACATAAATTATTATGCATTTAATTAATGTTTCTTTGTAAATAAAATAAGTTACAAGAAATGTTGTTTAATTACGGTTTGTAATGCAAAAAATGCATGCAACTTGTTGTGTGAATTTTAAACCGCTCGTGGCGCTAGTGTGGTCGACCGTTTTCTATGAAACTTTTCTTTGTCGGCACTTCCGCAGTTGGTTGCGGGCTGACTGGTCGTCGACTTTTGTCTTTATTATTTTTGCTATTAGAAACTAGCTATCGAACATAGTGCTCTTCCATGACTGTTTTAGTAGGTACTTGATGATAATTCGTAAAATATGGAAACTAGCCAAGTCAGACCTTAGGCTTCAAAACATTATCCTAAGTGATAAGAAGAAATTATATTTCACGTTGTTATAAATAAATTTCAGGACTGACCATTGAACTTGGCATCCATTTAGAAAAATGCAGTTTGGTACGCAGGAGTGGTTCACGAACGCAGTTGGCCCCAGTAGCAAGTGTGGTATTTTTTGTCTAGACTTTCCCGAGTATTTGATGGAAAAATCATTAACACCTAATAATGAAATTTAAAAATAATTAAGTACATTGAAAATGTTAACATATAATAAACAATGTAACGTACCAGCTGTGATGAGTTCCACTTCGCACAAACATTTTGAGCATGTATCTCCAAAATATTCAGTGCTGTACTGCACGGTTATTTCTTCACCACTTTCAATGTTCTTGACAGCCTTCAGATACGTTTTCCCATCTCCGTGTGGTAGAAAAATGCAGTTTGGTACGCAGGAGTGGTTCACGAACGCAATTGGCCCCAGTAGCAAGTGTGGTATTTTTTGTCTAGACTTCCCCGAGTAAATATTGGAAAAATCATTAACACCTAATAATTAAACGTAAAAATACTTAAGTAAATTGAAAATGTTAACATATAATAAACAATGTAACGTACCAGCTGTGATGAGTTCTTTTCCAAATTTAAAATGGTGTCCACCAACTTCCAACAGAGTAGTCTTCTTTTCTATGAAGCACTTGCTCACAACCATAAGTGATTGGTATAGGTTGTGCTCTGGTATGTAGTCGCACAATACAAATTTAACTCTGGAGTGTTCGGACACAGCTTCCTCATACATCACTCGGTGAACTTTCATTATTTTTTCGTGGATGGGTCGTGGCGTCACCTTCTGGTCTACATTCAGTGCCATCTTGTGTGTCTGAACATGTAATGCTATGTCTAGATAAACTTCGGTGCATACATCATCTATTCGAGCTAGGACAATGGATTTATCCATGATTTGGTGTACCTATTAAAAAAAAAAAAAAAAATAATTAATTAATAAAGTGGTGTTTGCGCGCATTTGACGAGACCACGAGGCTTGTACTTGAACGTAAAAATTAATTGAAAATATACATAAATTATTATGCATTTAATTAATGTTTCTTTGTAAATAAAATAAGTTACAAGAAATGTTGTTTAATTACGGTTTGTAATGCAAAAAATGCATGCAACTTGTTGTGTGAGTTTTAAACCGCTCGTGGCGCTAGTGTGGTCGACCGTTTTCTATGAAACTTGTTTGTCGGCACTTCCGCAGTTGGTTGCGGGCTTACTGGTCGTCGACTTTTGTCTTTATTATTTTTGCTATTAGAAACTAGCTATCGAACATAGTGCTCTTCCATGACTGTTTTAGTAGGTACTTGATGATAATTCGTAAAATATGGAAACTAGCCAAGTCAGACCTTAGGCTTCAAAACATTATCCTAAGTGATAAGAAGAAATTATATTTCATGTTGTTATAAATAAATTTCAGGACCGACCATTGAACTTGGCATCCATTTAGAAAAATGCAGTTTGGTACGCAGGAGTGGTTCACGAACGCAGTTGGCCCCAGTAGCAAGTGTGGTATTTTTTGTCTAGACTTTCCCGAGTAAATGATGGAAAAATCATTAACACCTAATAATGAAATTTAAAAATAATTAAGTACATTGAAAATGTTAACATATAATAAACAATGTAACGTACCAGCTGTGATGAGTTCCACTTCGCACAAACATTTTGAGCATGTATCTCCAAAATATTCAGTGCTGTACTGCACGGTTATTTCTTCACCACTTTCAATGTTCTTGACAGCCTTCAGATACGTTTTCCCATCTCCGTGTGGTAGAAAAATGCAGTTTGGTACGCAGGAGTGGTTCACGAACGCAATTGGCCCCAGTAGCAAGTGTGGTATTTTTTGTCTAGACTTCCCCGAGTAAATATTGGAAAAATCATTAACACCTAATAATTAAACGTAAAAATACTTAAGTAAATTGAAAATGTTAACATATAATAAACAATGTAACGTACCAGCTGTGATGAGTTCTTTTCCAAATTTAAAATGGTGTCCACCAACTTCCAACAGAGTAGTCTTCTTTTCTATGAAGCACTTGCTCACAACCATAAGTGATTGGTATAGGTTGTGCTCTGGTATGTAGTCGCACAATACAAATTTAACTCTGGAGTGTTCGGACACAGCTTCCTCATACATCACTCGGTGAACTTTTATTATTTTTTCGTGGATGGGTCGTGGCGTCACCTTCTGGTCTACATTCAGTGCCATCTTGTGTGTCTGAACCCGTAATGCTATGTCTAGATAAACTTCGGTGCATACATCATCTATTCGAGCTAGGACAATGGATTTATCCATGATTTGGTGTACCTATTAAAAAAAAAAAAAAAATAATTAATTAATAAAGTGGTGTTTGCGCGCATTTGACGAGACCACGAGGCTTGTACTTGAACGTAAAAATTAATTGAAAATATACATAAATTATTATGCATTTAATTAATGTTTCTTTGTAAATAAAATAAGTTACAAGAAATGTTGTTTAATTACGGTTTGTAATGCAAAAAATGCATGCAACTTGTTGTGTGAGTTTTAAACCGCTCGTGGCGCTAGTGTGGTCGACCGTTTTCTATGAAACTTGTTTGTCGGCACTTCCGCAGTTGGTTGCGGGCTTACTGGTCGTCGACTTTTGTCTTTATTATTTTTGCTATTAGAAACTAGCTATCGAACATAGTGCTCTTCCATGACTGTTTTAGTAGGTACTTGATGATAATTCGTAAAATATGGAAACTAGCCAAGTCAGACCTTAGGCTTCAAAACATTATCCTAAGTGATAAGAAGAAATTATATTTCATGTTGTTATAAATAAATTTCAGGACTGACCATTGAACTTGGCATCCATTTAGAAAAATGCAGTTTGGTACGCAGGAGTGGTTCACGAACGCAGTTGGCCCCAGTAGCAAGTGTGGTATTTTTTGTCTAGACTTTCCCGAGTAAATGATGGAAAAATCATTAACACCTAATAATGAAATTTAAAAATAATTAAGTACATTGAAAATGTTAACATATAATAAACAATGTAACGTACCAGCTGTGATGAGTTCCACTTCGCACAAACATTTTGAGCATGTATCTCCAAAATATTCAGTGCTGTACTGCACGGTTATTTCTTCACCACTTTCAATGTTCTTGACAGCCTTCAGATACGTTTTCCCATCTCCGTGTGGTAGAAAAATGCAGTTTGGTACGCAGGAGTGGTTCACGAACGCAATTGGCCCCAGTAGCAAGTGTGGTATTTTTTGTCTAGAGTTCCCCGAGTAAATGACGGAAAAATCATTAACACCTAATAATGAAAGGTAAAAATAATTAAGTACATTGAAAATGTTAACATATAATAAACAATGTAACGTACCAGCTGTGATGAGTTCTTTTCCAAAAGGGAAATGGTGTCCACCAACTTCAAACAGAGGAGTCTCCATTTCTATGAAGCACTTGCTTACAACCATTAGTGATAGGTATAGGTTGTGATCTGGTATGTAGTCGCACAATACAAATTTAACTCTGGAGTGTTCGGACACAGCTTCCTCATACATCACTCGGTGAACTTTCATTATTTTTTGGTGGATGGGTCGTGGCGTCACCTTCTGGTCTACATTCAGTGCCATCTTGTGTGTCTGAACCCGTAATGCTATGTCTAGATAAACTTCGGTGCATACATCATCTATTCGAGCTAGGACAATGGATTTATCCATGATTTGGTGTACCTATTAAAAAAAAAAAAAATTAATTAATAAAGTGGTGTTTGCGCGCATTTGACGAGACCACGAGGCTTGTACTTGAACGTAAAAATTAATTGAAAATATACATAAATTATTATGCATTTAATTAATGTTTCTTTGTAAATAAAATAAGTTACAAGAAATGTTGTTTAATTACGGTTTGTAATGCAAAAAATGCATGCAACTTGTTGTGTGAATTTTAAACCGCTCGTGGCGCTAGTGTGGTCGACCGTTTTCTATGAAACTTTTCTTTGTCGGCACTTCCGCAGTTGGTTGCGGGCTGACTGGTCGTCGACTTTTGTCTTTATTATTTTTGCTATTAGAAACTAGCTATCGAACATAGTGCTCTTCCATGACTGTTTTAGTAGGTACTTGATGATAATTCGTAAAATATGGAAACTAGCCAAGTCAGACCTTAGGCTTCAAAACATTATCCTAAGTGATAAGAAGAAATTATATTTCACGTTGTTATAAATAAATTTCAGGACTGACCATTGAACTTGGCATCCATTTAGAAAAATGCAGTTTGGTACGCAGGAGTGGTTCACGAACGCAGTTGGCCCCAGTAGCAAGTGTGGTATTTTTTGTCTAGACTTTCCCGAGTATTTGATGGAAAAATCATTAACACCTAATAATGAAATTTAAAAATAATTAAGTACATTGAAAATGTTAACATATAATAAACAATGTAACGTACCAGCTGTGATGAGTTCCACTTCGCACAAACATTTTGAGCATGTATCTCCAAAATATTCAGTGCTGTACTGCACGGTTATTTCTTCACCACTTTCAATGTTCTTGACAGCCTTCAGATACGTTTTCCCATCTCCGTGTGGTAGAAAAATGCAGTTTGGTACGCAGGAGTGGTTCACGAACGCAATTGGCCCCAGTAGCAAGTGTGGTATTTTTTGTCTAGACTTCCCCGAGTAAATATTGGAAAAATCATTAACACCTAATAATTAAACGTAAAAATACTTAAGTAAATTGAAAATGTTAACATATAATAAACAATGTAACGTACCAGCTGTGATGAGTTCTTTTCCAAATTTAAAATGGTGTCCACCAACTTCCAACAGAGTAGTCTTCTTTTCTATGAAGCACTTGCTCACAACCATAAGTGATTGGTATAGGTTGTGCTCTGGTATGTAGTCGCACAATACAAATTTAACTCTGGAGTGTTCGGACACAGCTTCCTCATACATCACTCGGTGAACTTTCATTATTTTTTCGTGGATGGGTCGTGGCGTCACCTTCTGGTCTACATTCAGTGCCATCTTGTGTGTCTGAACCCGTAATGCTATGTCTAGATAAACTTCGGTGCATACATCATCTATTCGAGCTAGGACAATGGATTTATCCATGATTTGGTGTACCTATTAAAAAAAAAAAAAAAAATAATTAATTAATAAAGTGGTGTTTGCGCGCATTTGACGAGACCACGAGGCTTGTACTTGAACGTAAAAATTAATTGAAAATATACATAAATTATTATGCATTTAATTAATGTTTCTTTGTAAATAAAATAAGTTACAAGAAATGTTGTTTAATTACGGTTTGTAATGCAAAAAATGCATGCAACTTGTTGTGTGAGTTTTAAACCGCTCGTGGCGCTAGTGTGGTCGACCGTTTTCTATGAAACTTGTTTGTCGGCACTTCCGCAGTTGGTTGCGGGCTTACTGGTCGTCGACTTTTGTCTTTATTATTTTTGCTATTAGAAACTAGCTATCGAACATAGTGCTCTTCCATGACTGTTTTAGTAGGTACTTGATGATAATTCGTAAAATATGGAAACTAGCCAAGTCAGACCTTAGGCTTCAAAACATTATCCTAAGTGATAAGAAGAAATTATATTTCATGTTGTTATAAATAAATTTCAGGACTGACCATTGAACTTGGCATCCATTTAGAAAAATGCAGTTTGGTACGCAGGAGTGGTTCACGAACGCAGTTGGCCCCAGTAGCAAGTGTGGTATTTTTTGTCTAGACTTTCCCGAGTAAATGATGGAAAAATCATTAACACCTAATAATGAAATTTAAAAATAATTAAGTACATTGAAAATGTTAACATATAATAAACAATGTAACGTACCAGCTGTGATGAGTTCCACTTCGCACAAACATTTTGAGCATGTATCTCCAAAATATTCAGTGCTGTACTGCACGGTTATTTCTTCACCACTTTCAATGTTCTTGACAGCCTTCAGATACGTTTTCCCATCTCCGTGTGGTAGAAAAATGCAGTTTGGTACGCAGGAGTGGTTCACGAACGCAATTGGCCCCAGTAGCAAGTGTGGTATTTTTTGTCTAGACTTCCCCGAGTAAATATTGGAAAAATCATTAACACCTAATAATTAAACGTAAAAATACTTAAGTAAATTGAAAATGTTAACATATAATAAACAATGTAACGTACCAGCTGTGATGAGTTCTTTTCCAAATTTAAAATGGTGTCCACCAACTTCCAACAGAGTAGTCTTCTTTTCTATGAAGCACTTGCTCACAACCATAAGTGATTGGTATAGGTTGTGCTCTGGTATGTAGTCGCACAATACAAATTTAACTCTGGAGTGTTCGGACACAGCTTCCTCATACATCACTCGGTGAACTTTCATTATTTTTTCGTGGATGGGTCGTGGCGTCACCTTCTGGTCTACATTCAGTGCCATCTTGTGTGTCTGAACCCGTAATGCTATGTCTAGATAAACTTCGGTGCATACATCATCTATTCGAGCTAGGACAATGGATTTATCCATGATTTGGTGTACCTATTAAAAAAAAAAAAAAAATAATTAATTAATAAAGTGGTGTTTGCGCGCATTTGACGAGACCACGAGGCTTGTACTTGAACGTAAAAATTAATTGAAAATATACATAAATTATTATGCATTTAATTAATGTTTCTTTGTAAATAAAATAAGTTACAAGAAATGTTGTTTAATTACGGTTTGTAATGCAAAAAATGCATGCAACTTGTTGTGTGAGTTTTAAACCGCTCGTGGCGCTAGTGTGGTCGACCGTTTTCTATGAAACTTGTTTGTCGGCACTTCCGCAGTTGGTTGCGGGCTTACTGGTCGTCGACTTTTGTCTTTATTATTTTTGCTATTAGAAACTAGCTATCGAACATAGTGCTCTTCCATGACTGTTTTAGTAGGTACTTGATGATAATTCGTAAAATATGGAAACTAGCCAAGTCAGACCTTAGGCTTCAAAACATTATCCTAAGTGATAAGAAGAAATTATATTTCATGTTGTTATAAATAAATTTCAGGACTGACCATTGAACTTGGCATCCATTTAGAAAAATGCAGTTTGGTACGCAGGAGTGGTTCACGAACGCAGTTGGCCCCAGTAGCAAGTGTGGTATTTTTTGTCTAGACTTTCCCGAGTAAATGATGGAAAAATCATTAACACCTAATAATGAAATTTAAAAATAATTAAGTACATTGAAAATGTTAACATATAATAAACAATGTAACGTACCAGCTGTGATGAGTTCCACTTCGCACAAACATTTTGAGCATGTATCTCCAAAATATTCAGTGCTGTACTGCACGGTTATTTCTTCACCACTTTCAATGTTCTTGACAGCCTTCAGATACGTTTTCCCATCTCCGTGTGGTAGAAAAATGCAGTTTGGTACGCAGGAGTGGTTCACGAACGCAATTGGCCCCAGTAGCAAGTGTGGTATTTTTTGTCTAGACTTCCCCGAGTAAATATTGGAAAAATCATTAACACCTAATAATGAAAGGTAAAAATAATTAAGTACATTGAAAATGTTAACATATAATAAACAATGTAACGTACCAGCTGTGATGAGTTCTTTTCCAAAAGGGAAATGGTGTCCACCAACTTCAAACAGAGGAGTCTCCATTTCTATGAAGCACTTGCTTACAACCATTAGTGATAGGTATAGGTTGTGATCTGGTATGTAGTCGCACAATACAAATTTAACTCTGGAGTGTTCGGACACAGCTTCCTCATACATCACTCGGTGAACTTTCATTATTTTTTGGTGGATGGGTCGTGGCGTCACCTTCTGGTCTACATTCAGTGCCATCTTGTGTGTCTGAACCCGTAATGCTATGTCTAGATAAACTTCGGTGCATACATCATCTATTCGAGCTAGGACAATGGATTTATCCATGATTTGATGTACCTATTAAAAAAAAAAAAAAATAATTAATTAATAAAGTGGTGTTTGCGCGCATTTGACGAGACCACGAGGCTTGTACTTGAACGTAAAAATGAATTGAAAATATACATAAATTATTATGCATTTAATTAATGTTTCTTTGTAAATAAAATAAGTTACAAGAAATGTTGTTTAATTACGGTTTGTAATGCAAAAAATGCATGCAACTTGTTGTGTGAGTTTTTAACCGCTCGTGGCGCTAGTGCTAGGGCGCCTCGATCGAATAACATCTCTAACAAGACGGAAAGCTTCAGTTGACTCAATAACTATTCTACTTAATTCAGGATAAAAATTTGCAACGAAGTCGTCACGCCGTCCATGAAGTTCTCTGAACAACTGAACATCTTGTCGCGACAAATCAAATCCTCTGTATGCACTCTCAGACCGAACGAGCCAAAGGATGTATACTAGAGTTCTCAATAATTAATTTGAGTATATGCTTATGTTTTACAGTTGATGTTCTCTGATCATTCTCAACTCTTTCACTAATGGTTCCGAACATAGACATCACTTTCTGGATCTCTTGTTATATGACGCTTTCGACTATAGGCTGAGGGGGGTTGAATTCATTGGGAAGCTGTTTGAAAAACTTAAAAAGTGAACCACTTCTCACACTAATCAGTTCCGGATCATTGGCATTTGGTCCTAATTGCCCAATTGGATCGTTTACAGCTAGCATATTTAACGTGTCATCAGTCAGTCTAAACCCACACTCGGCATAAATTGATATATATCTATTCAACTTAGCCAGATATTCCAAATACTTAATTCTTAAATGTTTAATAAAGCTAGTCATTTGAGCAGCTGACAAAGAGGATATCTCATTCAGTCCACGCATTTCGGCTTGCCACATAGGTGGAACGGGAATAGTCATTGAATCTCCATAATTCCTGCTATCGAAATACGCTGTTACATCACCATACTGCGGTACTCTATTAACTCCGGTGTATAGGGGATCATTAATAACGCGGAAATCGTTACATTGCATGTTTAACCATCCAGTACTTTCATTATCAATGGAAGCCACTTCGGCCCACACCCTATCGCGTACAACCGCATTCTGGCCCCGAGGTGAATACGTCAATCGCAAGGGGGTCTCTCTATTCTCTCGTAGGTAGCCGTTCCTTAATAACCATTCTGAGAGCACAAGTTCGGTCTGATACAACGCGTTTTTAGTAATATTCCGTGATAACAAAAGCTTAGCACATATGGCGGCGCAAGCGTCAACCCCAGGCGGAGCAGTTACGCTATATATAATATTCAATTGCACTTGGACAGGAAATAGCATACTCAGAATTATTCTTTGAAAATCATCAAAGTTCGAGCTTTTTGGAGAAGCACTAACAACTGTGTTCATTCCATCAGACAACATAGTTAGATTTAAAGCTGCGGACAAGCTACTTATATCAACAACAGACAATCTCATTTCTGGATACGAAACCTGGCTCCCATACATGACACTAACGTAGTTCGAATTATATAAAGCAGACAGGAAACTTGGCAATAGACTTGGACTTGACCTAACCTAACCTAACCTAACCAAAAAGAACTGGTCGTCCCATAGACCGGATTTAAGCCGATTAAAAGCTTAGTCTGTTTCTTTTGCACAAATCTATCGACCCACGATCTGATATCATACCCTGGATCGCCTTGACATAGAAAACGTTGGGTTTCAGCGCAAAATTTCCTTAGACATGGATTTAGAAAAATTCTATGGTTATATCCGTTATTCAATTTATGTGGAAGAAACAGCGCGACATTTGCATAATAGCTTTGAATAACATCGGTTTTCTGGATCTCGCTCCATTTCTCATATGATTCCAAAAGCTCAGGCGGTATAACTCTTAAACTCTGCAGGTTTAAGCGTTCAGAAATACGAAAGTAACGATAAAATTCAGTAACTATACTATGCAGTAACGCTATGTAATTTCTAAGAAAAGATTCGTAATCAATGAAAGGCTCTATTGTTCTTATTCTACCCTGAAAAACACACCACTTCGCCAGTGAATCGTATTTTAAGTCGAATTCTTGAGGAAGGCCCATAATATAAGGACAGATAAGTACATAATATTACTTAAGTTTGTTATTTTTATTTTATGTTACTATAATATTAAATGCATATAAATATTATTTCACAATAAGCTATACATTTATATTTTCCTTATTTTAAATACAAATTAGATATATTTAATTTTATTGTTTACCGACTGCATTTTAATTTAAATATCCATACAGTCTTGAATGGTATATGTAATAGTTTTATGTTAAACTGAAATGTGCAGCAGAGTACCTATAAGAATATATGCTCTTTTTCTAACTGTTATTTCAACTGCCTAATGTATGTTGGCTTATGGAAAAGCTTTTTATAAAATTCATTAAATGTGCAAGTCAAAATACATAGGAATCATTTTGTAAGCGAAAAGTAGAAATAATTACATATTTAAATATTTTAACTGCTAATAGTGTGTTTAAAAAACGTAAAATTAATATTATAAAAACCTTCTCGCATCATGGAACAATTGCAGTTTAGCTACCACGAGATTTTTTCAAATTTTTTTTTCGAAACCTAGGTAAATCAACGTTTTAAAAATGATGGTGCCAAAAAAAAATTGCGCAAACTCTTAGTTTTTGAGTTATAACTGTTAGAAATTCAAAAACTCCCAAATTTTGAATTTTGAATTTTTTTTTGTGGTAGACTTATGTATTTTGACTATTTAAAAACGATGGTGCAATCAGAATTTGTCGATCGAATTTAGTTTGAAAGTTATAGCGGTTTTAAGTTATGAAAGTTAAAAGTTGCAGTGATCACGAGTGTATTGGCACTCGTCGCTACGCTCCTCGGCGCCGTCGCTCCGCTCCGCAAATCGAAAATATCCCCCGATTTGTTGTGTAAAACCACCTCAGGTGAACCTCGGAATTAAACAAAGTTGTTTTTTGCCAATTACAGAAACATTTATATTTACGATATTTGGATTCAGAGAAATTATATATCTGAAAAATATAACCGGAGCAGGTAAGGCGCAACTACCTCACTTGGCGCCTTGGTTCAACAAAAAAAATTTTTCTGTAAAAATCCAAAATGTTTAACTTAAAACCGCTATAACTTTCAAACTCAATTCGATCGACAAATTCTGATTGCACCATCATTTTTAAATAGTCAAAATACATAAGTCTACCACAAAAAAAATTCAAAATTCAAAATGCAATATTTGGGAATTTTTGAATTTCTAACAGTTATAACTCAAAAACTAAGAGTTTGCGCAATTTTTTTTTGGCACCATCATTTTTAAAAGGTTGATTTACCTAGGTTTCGAAAAAAAAATTTGAAAAAATCTCGTGGTAGCTAAACTGCAATTATACCGTATATACTATATTAAAATATTTTTATGATAACAGTGTGATTGTTCTTATTAAATATTCAATTTTAATTTATAATGAATAATTATTGTAATGTTTGCATTAGCCAGGTGAATTATAAGTAAACAAAAAAAAGTAGTATTTTATGGATAATGTTCCTGTATGTATTTTTTTATATGTGAAATTTCATTATAAAATTGTAATGTTGAACCAGAAAATGTTACTGTTGATGAAGGAGATTTTGAAGTTGATGTTTGAATATAATTTTGTAAATTTTGATTGTGATGATTTTTAATTAATTGAAAGTGGAAAAAAATTTTAAATTATTCAGTACATCGGTTCTTATTGATCTGAAATGAAAAAAAAAATAATTAAATTAGGTCTTAATAAAATAAATCTTTGCCATTAACTGAAGTAGATAGGTACCTTTTATAAAAGGTTTTCACGTTTTGTATTATACGCTCTGGCGTATCTTTTATTTCAGTTAATTGGTTTGTTGATTGATTTACCGGTGTTCCCGGGGGTGTTAGAATTGTGTTGTTTGATTTCATATTTATGTTCTGCGGAAAGCTGCTGTTCATTAGCAATTTATTTAGTGTATTTATTTGGTTTTTGTATGAGTTAATATTATTGTCATAACAGTTTTGCAGATCAGAAGGAGTGGTGTGAAAATTTTGTAAAGTTAATTGTTGAAGAATATAATTTATGTAGTTAATTTTTTTTTTCATTTTTTCCAAGTTAAGGGGACTTTTATTAATAAGATTATTTTTTATTTTTCGTAATTTAGTTTCATTCATATATAGTATATCATTTAGTATTTGGGATGTTTTTTTTAATTTAATTATATCTGTGTTTGATGTGTCAATTAAGTGATGAAGTGCAGATTTATTGTGTTTTTTTAAAGAATGAATTATATTTTTTTCCCTTAATGTTTTTATTGTATTTTTTACACATTTTAAATGTATTTGTGTATCATAGTTTAAGCAGTAGTATTTGGAGAAATTTAATAAATTGGTGTACAGTTGTTTGGTCTGAAAAAATAATATATTATGTACAAATATTTGTTATATGTATTAATAATATATTTTTATTTTTACATTTTGGAATTGATCTCTAAGTAGCAAACCAATTACTACTGTCTCCATGTACGAATATTTCTCTTGCATTAACGGTTGCATATAAAGTTTAATGAGATGATCACCAACATCAATCATCATAACATCTTTTGTCTCAAATCTGTATAACAAAGAACAGTTTATTAAATGTAATATAATTGTATTCAAACGTGTTATAACAATAACGCTCACTGCAGTTCATTGTAATCAAAACTATATATTTGTTTGTCAATTTTGTACAACATTTTTTGGAATTCATATTGTATTATTTCAAAAACGTATTCTCCGTGCTGCGTGAATGCATTTTTTAAATTTCTGTTAAATCTATTGTTGAATTTATTCAATAAATTTAATTTGCTAATTGTATTGTACTTGTTTATTATATCTTTTATTAAATTTATGCCTGTTTCAGCATTCCTAATAACACAGAAATATGAGGTTTTATATATGAGTATACATTATAAAATAAAGTACTGTATCTTAAGAACATCGAGGCTTACAAATTAATATCAATCACAGAACCAAACGGAATTTGAACCATTCTATTGATATACTTATGGATCTCATCCTCATTTACCCCATCCATAAATATAAGGTTATACAATACTGATGAATGATTAATGAGTTGTAAGTTCCAAGGGTCTGACATTTTCATGTCGATTGGGGGGTAGTTATCACAGGATGTTTCAAAGCGATATTTAAAATCCCTGCAAATACATTGAATTGAAATGCACAATTTTGTTTTATTTTGTGTTTATATTTTTTACTCACTTCATTTCTCCATAGTCGAACATTGCCCTCAATTGTTTAGACATAATGATATTGCCAATTTTTTTTTGGTACCTCGACAAACACTGTTTATTTTAGATTCTGAGCGGAGCGATGAATGTATTGGTTTTACAATGATGTATGTTTTTATATTTTTATATTTTTATATTTTTTTTTTGTGTCTGTCATCACGTTTTGGGACAGTAAAAGTGCTTCGATTTTCTTCAATAGTACCTTTTCTGATAGGAAAGTGAATCTAGTTGGTACTTTGGGGGGTCAAAAGTAAACATTTTCCAGTAGTTTTCACAAGCGCCGGGAAAAAACAACATAAAAATTAAGGAAAAACGGGAATTTTTACGCAAAATCGATTTTCCAAAAATCGAATTTGGTTATTGGTGTAACTTTAAAACAAATGACCGTAGATACATGAAATTTTCACTGGTTGTTTATATTTGCATTTTCTATACACGATAACATTTTCAAAATATTTTGATTTATTTTGAACTGTTTAGGGACATTTTCATTTTTCATTTTATTTTAGTTTTTTTTCTAGAAATATCAATAAAATTTTATTTGTTGGTTGCGAAAGCTTGAAAATTTAATAGAAGGCTTCTAATATGTTGTTTCAAAGGCAGATGAAAAATATTAAAAATCCTTAGTCACAATTTTTTTTTATAAGCATTTAAAGTTCAAAAATTGACAAAATATGGAAAAATCACGAAAATTAGCAAATTATTTTGAGTTAAGAATTCGTAAAAATTTTTCTTTTTAAATCTAAGATTTGAAAATGAAACACAAGATTCCTTATAAGATTATCTACCTTTATCAATAAAAAAATCTCTACCGGACAGTCAAATTAAATTTTTATGAGCGTTTGAAATTCAAATTTTTACAACATTGGATTTTCACTCGATTTCTCATGTAGCGATTTCCTTATTTTGTTGTAATTCAAAAACGAATAACTGTAGATACATGAAAATTTCACTGAATGTTTATATTAGCATTTCATATACACCATACAATTTTGAAAATATTTTGACTCTTTTTGAGCTGTTTATGGACATTTACAGCTTTCAATTTTTTTTAGTTTTTTTTTCTATAAATATCAATAAAGTTTTATCTGTTGGGCCAAAAAGTGTAAAAATGTAATACAAGGCTCCTGATATATTGTTACAATATCAGTTGAAAAATATTAAAAATACATAGGCACGATTTTTTTTATAAGCATTTAAAGTTGGAATTTTGACAAAATTTATCAAAATCTCGAAAATTATCAATCGTTGGAATTAAAAAATTATAAAATGTTCAGTTTTTATAACTAAGAGTTGAAAATTTAAAACAAAGATTCTCTTAAATAATTCATACTGTAACCAAAAAATCTAAAAAATATATAAACACACTTATTTTTTACAGACATTTTAAATTCAAATTTGGACTAAATTACATATTAAAAAACCTAGAATAATTATTTTAGTTATTTTGTTGTCATTGAATAATATTATTCGTGGGTACTTGAAACTTCTAAAGTGTACTATTATATATCTATGATAGTATCACGGTTTTTGTTGATGTATAACGCGTTATAAGTATCTAATGGATATTGTGATATGATTAATTTGGAATTCATTATAGGTAGGTATCTACCATAGAGTAATGTACCTACTTATAGCGGGGTCGGCTTGTTTACCATTTCCTATTTCACGTATGCCACGTTATGTCTAGTTATCCGCTAGGGTCACCGACCATAAAAAGTTATTTTTATCCGTGATTTCAATTTGCCTTATTTTAATAATACGGTAATACATCACTGTTTGCCGTGACCGCACCACCAACCCGCATCCCGTCGTCTATGATTTCTTAAATCGTGTTTTTCTATGGATATTGAATATACGCTCGTATGCGCTTTGTTCGCTACTACTTACGTCCCAAAATGCGACTTAATACCCGGCGTCCGGCGGCACTGCGGCAGGCACCTCCACCAACGTCAACGACTGTCGGACTGTCCACTATCATGTAATTGCCTATTACCATTTACCAGAATACCTATACGGCTATACCGGCTATACCTACTATTTATTATGCTTATGCGTCGTTATTTGTTTTCACTTTCTTCGTTTAAAATTTAAATCATTGAATATTATTACACGTCGTGGGAGATTTCGCACATTGTTAATACCTAATGTGTGATGTGTGGTGTCGTTTATTTTAATTTATGGCTAGCACGCGTTAATATCTATAAATTTAAGCCAAAGAAGAATTTTTTCATTGATAATACCAAATGGCAAATGCCAAATACCAATAATTATTATTTTTTTCGCGTCTACCCGCCGCACACCGGCTACCACTCATAGTAGGTATGTTATGACCTACAAGTTATATAGTTATTTTTTGTTTAAATTAATATGTCGACCATTGTGGTTTTTATTGCATTTTGTTAAAATGGTTCGCTCGGATAACCAAGAGAATGATTTAACTTTTTATCAATGTCATTCTTGTATTCGAAACCGAAAACCACCATGAATCGAGTTTGTTCTCGTTTCTTAAAGGTATGTACCAACATCTTTTTTGATTGGATAGGTAATTGTTTAAAATAGTTTTTTATTTTAGAATAATTACATTTAGTCATGAGAATCATAAGCATTATCTGAAACCACAAATTGTGTCATTGGAATGAAACTCAATTTGTATTCCAAGGAATGGAAAATGCAAACGCATGTGATTTTTGGAAACTACTGTCTGGACATTTCAATGCAACTGTACAATGTCTACTGTGTGGGTATTATAAATATGATATGGTTGTTCCACCTCTGGTAAGTGCTTTATTAATTATTTGTATACTTTGTAAGTCACAAATTGTGACAATGTATTTATGACTTTTTTCAACTCGGATATTAAGCAAAGGTAATTTGCATACATTTTCAGATCTTAAGATCATAATTACCAACAGAAAACTGATTCGTGATCACCAAATCAGCATAATATCACAAGACCAGGTAAATTGTCACTTAATGGTTTTTTTTGTTCAATTAATTACCTATAAGATAAATATGTAGGATATAGTTACTAAAATGAATAATTCTTATTATTTCTATATTGTATGTATTTTAGGTTTATCAAACGATTAGAGCCCCCATGCTTTCTTCTATTTCTTCTACTTCTTCTAGTTCTTCTGCTTGTTTCTATAACATAATTTAATATTATTAAGTACCTATATAAAAAATGCTACTTAGGTATTTTGTACACTTATATCTTAGATAAAATAGTGAACAAATAACTTGTAGTCAATAACATAGTAGGTACCTAGTTACAATTTTAGTTTATGAAATGTGATAAGAATTGAATAATTTATTGGAGTATTAATTTTTTATGTCTTTTTTCTGTCTTGATACCAACAATAATTTAAATTAATGTACCTACTTCTATTTGTTTAAAAAAATAATATTTTCTTTCCCTATAAAAATAGTTTGTTATAGTTTATCAAATGTCAACATTAATTTGGTTCATCATTTAATTTCATCTGTTAACAATAAAAATATTATTAATACCTAGTGGCTAGTTTACATTATTTGTCCTCTCTCACTGATGTTAACACATCAATTAATTTCAAAATATGCATAAAATGATTAAAGAAAGTGGTAAAATATATTATTGAACTCATCGAATATGTTGTTTTTAAAATAATAAATAATAAAGACATATTGAAGTATGAACTTTTAGCTTACTTTTTCACGGATTTCCACAATTTTTTCTCGTAAGTCTTTGACTGATTTCTAAAATTTAAAAATTTAAATTATTTATAATAATATAGAAATAATATAACCATGTATCATGCACAATACCATATATACCGTACAAAAATAATATTGGTTCATGGTAAAAAAAAAAAAACCTATTCAGAGTACTGACAGTAATGGGATATGTAACAATACAATAGAATATTTTAAATATTTAATCAAGCAATTTTTTTAGATTCTGAGCGGAGCAATGAATGTAATGGTTTTACAATGATGTGTGTTTTTATATTTTTATATTTTTATATTTTTTTTTGTGTCTGTCATCACGTTTTGGGACAGTAAAAGTGCTTCGATTTTCTTCAATAGTACCTTTTCTGATAGGAAAGTGAATCTAGTTGGTACTTTGGGGGGTCAAAAGTAAACATTTTCCAGTAGTTTTCACAAGCGCCGGGAAAAAACAACATAAAAATTAAGGAAAAACGGGAATTTTTACGCAAAATCGATTTTCCAAAAAATCGAATTTGGTTATTGGTGTAACTTTAAAACAAATGACCGTAGATACATGAAATTTTCACTGGTTGTTTATATTTGCATTTTCTATACACGATAACATTTTCAAAATATTTTGATTTATTTTGAACTGTTTAGGGACATTTTCATTTTTCATTTTATTTTAGTTTTTTTTCTAGAAATATCAATAAAATTTTATTTGTTGGTTGCGAAAGCTTGAAAATTTAATAGAAGGCTCCTAATATGTTGTTTCAAAGGCAGATGAAAAATATTAAAAATCCTTAGTCACAATTTTTTTTTATAAGCATTTAAAGTTCAAAAATTGACAAAATATGGAAAAATCACGAAAATTAGCAAATTATTTTGAGTTAAGAATTCGTAAAAATTTTTCTTTTTAAATCTAAGATTTGAAAATGAAACACAAGATTCCTTATAAGATTATCTACCTTTATCAATAAAAAATCTCTACCGGACAGTCGAGTTAAATTTTTATGAGCGTTTGAAATTCAAATTTTTACAACATTGGATATTCACTCGATTACTCATGTAGCGATTTCCTTATTTTGTTGCAATTCAAAAACGAACAACTGTAGATACATGAAAATTTCACTCAATGTTTAAATTAGCATTTTCTATACACCATACAATTTTGAAAATATTTTGACTCTTTTTGAGCTGTTTATGGACATTTACAGCTTTCAATTTTTTTTAGTTTTTTTTTCTATAAATATCAATAAAGTTTTATCTGTTGGGCCAAAAAGTGTAAAAATTTAATACAAGGCTCCTGATATATTGTTACAATAGCAGTTGAAAAATATTAAAAATACATAGGCACAGTTTTTTTTTATAAGCATTTAAAGATCAAATTTTGACAAAATTTATCAAAATCTTGATAATTATCAATCATTGTAATTAATAAATTATAAAATGTTCAGTTTTTATAGCTAAGGATTGCAAATTCAACACAAAGGTTCTCGTAAATAGTTCATACTGTAACCAAAAAATCTAAAAAATATATGAACACACTTATTTTTTACAGACATTTTAAATTCAAATTTGGACGAAATTACATATTAAAAAACCTAGAATAACTATTTTAGTTATTTTGTTGTGATTGAATAATATTATTCGTGGGTACTTGAAACTTCTAAAGTGTACTATTATATATCTATGATAGTATCACGGTTTTTGTTGATGTATAACGTGTTATAAGTATCTAATGGATATTGTGATATGATTAATTTGGAATTTATTATAGGTACCTATTATAGGTCAATTTTTTGTTTAATACCATAGATATGTATATAATATGTCTTATACATAGACTGACATACTGTCACCGCTCAGAATCGTTTTTCTTATACAATGATATTATATCATTGAATTCAAATTTAATACCATCCATTATACAGTGACCCACTTGTAACCTACTGTACAGCAGAGCGACACCCACTTGCCGACCTTTTTTTTATTGAAAACATGTGCGTTTTTGGTACAGTATAGGTCTATTATTTGTTTTTTATTATTTGTATAATTATTGTCTAATTTTTCATTTTTAATAGTATTATATATTTCCGTTATTAATGAGCAACTTGTTTTTTTTTTATTTAGAAAATTTTGAAAAATATTCGATTGAATTTGAAAAGTATTTGTTTGAATATTGCCTTTCACATTTGCGTATACTTTATTTTTGTTAATAACTGTATTAACATTGGCAATGTGAACAAATACGTGGCCATCGTTCCATAATTCAACTAACGCGCTGGATATTGCATTTACTGCCTACTCCAAAAAAATGTATGTTAATATTTGCCTTAGCATTAGTTTTATAGAATAAATCAACAGTTTTACTTACATTCGACTTTTCACTTAGTTTTAAATAAACTTGTTTTTTTTTATGAAGTCTTTTTGTTTTTATTTTTTGTAAATTCCTCCCCAAAACAGGAGTCGTAAATATATCCGGGTATTGAAGAAACGGGTTTATTGTTTTTTTGGCTATTAAATGATAAATAAATATAATAAAATTATAATTAATAAATTATAAGCAATTAGGCCCGTACTGGTCTACCGGGACACCGAGTGCGCCCCATGATAAATTTAGAAATTAGCGCCCCTTTTCCCATTTTTTAGATTCTGAGTGGAACGAAGAATGTATTGATTTTACAATGATGTGTATTTTTTTTTTTTTTTTTATTTTATTTTTTTTTGTGTCTGTCATCACCTTTTAGGACAGTAAAAGTGCTTGGATTTTCTTAAATAGTATCTTTTCTGAAAGAAAAGTGAATCTAGTTGGTACTTTGGGGGGTCAAAAGTAAACATAGCGCCGGGAAAAACAAAAGAAAAATTAAGGAAAAACGGGAATTTTTACACAAAATCTGTTTTCGGAAATATAGAACGCTTGAAAACATATTTTGCCATGTAAAAAAAAAGCTATTGTAAAAATTGTATTGGGAGTTAACTTAAAATATTTAAAAAATATTATCATAATTAAAGAACGCTCGAAAACAGATTTTGCCTTGTAAAAAAAAAGCCATTTTAAAATTGTATTGAGAGTTAACTTAAAATATTTAAAAAATATTATCGTAATTAAAGAACGCTCGAAAACAGATTTTGCCTTGTAAAAAAAAAGCCATTTATAAAATTCTATTGGGAGTACTTATAAAAAAAAACACTTATAATATTCTGATGATATACTAACATGTCAGTGTTTCGACGATATTGAGAGTATTTTCAAAAAAACAAACATAACCAGTGCACCAGTCTTCATCTGTTATGGTCATCTGCTTGAAGGGCTTGTATGTGGTTGTTAGTTTGGTCGATACGGCCATTAAAAATATCATCTTTGTACGTCTTGAAAAAATCATTTTTTTTCTTCGGTGAACGGAAGTGGAATGAAACTCCCAAATTTTGAATTTTGAATTTTTTTTTGTGGTAGACTTATGTATTTTGACTATTTAAAAACGATGGTGCAATCAGAATTTGTCGATCGAATTTAGTTTGAAAGTTATAGCGGTTTTAAGTTATGAAAGTTAAAAGTTGCAGTGATCACGAGTGTATTGGCACTCGTCGCTACGCTCCTCGGCGCCGTCGCTCCGCTCCGCAAATCGAAAATATCCCCCGATTTGTTGTGTAAAACCACCTCAGGTGAACCTCGGAATTAAACAAAGTTGTTTTTTGCCAATTACAGAAACATTTATATTTACGATATTTGGATTCAGAGAAATTATATATCTGAAAAATATAACCGGAGCAGGTAAGGCGCAACTACCTCACTTGGCGCCTTGGTTCAACAAAAAAAATTTTTCTGTAAAAATCCAAAATGTTTAACTTAAAACCGCTATAACTTTCAAACTCAATTCGATCGACAAATTCTGATTGCACCATCATTTTTAAATAGTCAAAATACATAAGTCTACCACAAAAAAAATTCAAAATTCAAAATGCAATATTTGGGAATTTTTGAATTTCTAACAGTTATAACTCAAAAACTAAGAGTTTGCGCAATTTTTTTTTGGCACCATCATTTTTAAAACGTTGATTTACCTAGGTTTCGAAAAAAAAATTTGAAAAAATCTCGTGGTAGCTAAACTGCAATTATAACAAAAAATATTACTAGAATATTATTATCACACTTTTGTACTCATTTTATAATGAATTAATATTGATTAAATAATATTACTCACTACAAGTGAAATGTCATTATAACATTATTATATTATGATTTTGCTATCTGGGTAATTGCACCGTAAACCACGAGAACAGTTAATTAAATTTATTATTAATTTGATTCCTTTAATTAGGTTTCCTATGAATATAGCTTGTGGGGAAGACTACGTTTCATATGATCCTCTTAACCATACAGGTTTTATAAAGAATTTGCTTGTTCAATTTGCCTGCAGAAGATAATTGCCAAGAAATTAAATTTTTTTTTTTATTTTTGTAACGAGAAATTAATGAGTAACTTTTCTATTTGAAAATAGTCATTTTATTTCAATTTTATTTGAGTAACGAGTAAAGTAACTTAATTCCATTTATCTCTTAGTAACGAGTAAAGTAACTTAATTACTTTTTAAAAGTAACTAGCCCAACACTGTTTATATACAGTTATATGCTTGTTTATATGCTTAAATACATTTATTAACCTTAAACCATATGTTTATACCTACCTACATATTTATTTTGTTTTAATTGATGATTACTTTTTTTTTCATGTAGTATGAATGAAGTCTAGCAACAATGATTATCTATCTCATGAATTAAGAATTAACCATATTATGACGTATCTATACATAAATTATATGAAATATTTAATTTGCGAAAATGTATGTAAACAAATATGTAGCCATGTAGGTATACGTATAACAAATTGATCAATGTTAATTGCACCTAATTTAATGTATAATGACATATATTGAATAATTATAGGTAGATTAGGTAACTTTTAATAATTTGTTTTAATTACCTATAATTAAAGTTTCTTAAATAACAATATGGGCATATTTTTAATGTATTTGTTTTCAACAAACGAATTGATCGAATATTAAAAAAAAAATAGAAATTGGATAAAATGTATAATATGTATAATATATACATTTTATCAAATTTATAATTTTTTATATGTATATATTTGTATTATTATGTAAATGTTAATTTTTTAGGAACCAATTATTTTTTACCGGAATATAAAGATCTATGATTTTACAATCCGGGAACTTACACTCCTGAATATTACGGTCCGGTATTTAGCGTTCCGAATTATTAAGGTCCGGAATTTCACAGTCCGGAACTATACATTCCGGGATTTTTCAATCCATAAAATTATATTTCTGTTTATTATAGCCCCCCTATTTGTACTTTAGATGCTATTTCCGAGTCGTAGTGACTTATAGTCACTAGTTATAACTGGACAAGGATCAAAAATTAAATTCAATGTCAAACTTTTTATATTTTATATTCACTATTAAGTATTATCTCCAAATAAATAAATGCTTATTACAACATTACTACCAATTTAGAAAGTTTTTTTTTTGCGTGATTTCCACTTGCTTTTGGTTGGATAAACCATAAACGTGAATGTTGTCATTCTCATAGTAACATAATAAGTAATTTTAAATTAAAAAAATTCATTTTTGTGATTAGAGCATGGCAATGCAAGTAAATGTTGGTTGTTTTCCAAGAAAAAATCTTATCACTAAAAGATTTATCGTTTATGACTTAAGTAAGATTGTAAGAAACATTTTGGTTATTACCATTCCAATTGTAAACAATATTTGTCAGCGATTTACGGATAGATTCATCCTTTGAAAATGAAAATAAAGTAGTATTTTCATTGTTACTTTTATTTAATCTACTGTCGCATATTAATAGGTACTGAACATAAGCGACCTATATTAAATAATGTGAAGTATAATAATATGAATAAGATACAACCAGTGATGTAGTCGTAATTTTTTTAGTCAGTATACGCTTCAATGTGATTGATATACCCTATATACATATATACACCCCCTATATACTACGTTATTATATTTATATACGTACCTATTATTAAATATTAATTAATAAAAACAAGAAACAGGATAATAAGAAAATATTAAAAATATATCTCATTTTCTTTGAAATCTCTATCAAAGGTAGGTACTGTTAAATTTGGTATTTTTTTACCTAACATTCTTGCTTATAAAATAATAAACAAATAGCAATTGAAAAACATATTATAATTATTGTTTATTATAAGCTAATAAATAAATTATAAAATTTTCCACAGACTAGCCTTTTATTGATTTAATTTTGTCTGTGCAACTTTTCGAGATCTGTTATCATTTGTAGATTTATGTTTGATCAACCAACTTCTTACATAGTTTGTAGGATTCCATATTGCAACTGGCGGTCCATTAATATTTATAAACATTAGACTAGAAATGTTTGTTACGGATAATCTAGACCTAATATCTGAATAAATAAAATTCATTTGGCTAAATCCCTTTTTGTATTCCGCAGTGGAAACCGGCAATGTTCTTATTAAAATGTTCAACTCTATTAAGTCATTGATAATTTTATTGTCAACTAGGTATTTTGTACGTTTCCTCGTTATCCATCATAACCTGCTGTCCGCCACAAACATACAGTTGGTATTTAAGTTCTACCTTAAAGATATACCTTGAGATAGTGGTGTTTAAACACGTGTATCGCTAATTAAAATCGTAATATTCACTCAAAACAGTTATGAGTCGTAGGCAGTTTATTAAATGTTTGTAAATTTTCAATCCATAGATATGAAAGTTGAATATTTTATACATTTTTAACTACAAAATAATTATTAAATTTTAAATTTGATAGATTTTGTCAAATTTTATCTTTAAATGCTTATAAAAAAAAAATTGTGAATATGTATTTTTAATATTTTTCAATTGATATTATAACAATATATCAGTAGCCTTGTATTAAATTTTTAAACTTTTAAACCCACCAGACAAAACTTTATTATTGATATTCATAGAAAAAAAAAAATAAAAAAGGTGGGTAAGTGGATGTCGCTCTGTTGTACAGTAGGTTACAAGTGGGTCACTGTATAATGGATGCTATTAAATTTGAATTCAATGAGACAATATCATTGTATAAGAAAAACGATTCTGAGCGAAGACGGTATGTCAGTCTAGGTTTAAGACAAATTATATACATATCTATGGTATTAAAAAAAAAATTGACCTATAATAAATTCCAAATTAATCATATCACATTATCACAATCAGGACCGGCTCAAGCGAAAATAGTGAACTAGGCGAAATCAAATTTTGCCGCCCCAATAATATAATATTATCAGTATTTTGAAAATACCGCCCTCTTACTAAAGTGCTGCTTATGTGCCGCCCTAGGCGTGGGCCTATGTCGCCTACCCCTTGAGCCGGGCCTGATCACAATATCAATTATGTACTTATAACACGTTATACATCAACATCAATAACAAACCCTGATACTATTATAGATATATAGTACACTTTAGAAGTTTCAAGTAGGTACCCACGAATAATATTATATAATCACAACAAAATAACTAGGTTTTTTAATATGTAATTTCGTCCAAATTTGAACATAAAATGACTATAAAAATAAACTATGATTGTATATTTTTTAGATTTTTCCGTAAGAGAATTAACTACTTACGTGGAATCTTGTTTTAAATTTTCAATCCTTAGCTATAAAAACTGAACATTTTATAATTTATTAATTACGATGATTAATAATTTTCGAGATTTTGAAAAATTCTGTCAAAATTCGATGTTTAAATGCATATAAAAAAAAATTGTGCCTATGTATTTTTAATATTTTTCAACTGATATTGTTACAATATATCAGTAGCCTTGTATTAAATTTTTACACTTTTTGGCCGAACAGATAAAATTTTATTGATATTCATAGAAAAAAAAACTAAAAAATTTGAAAAATGAAAATTTCCGTAAACTGCTCAAAAAGCTTTAAAATATTTTGAACATTTTATCAAGTATAAGAATTGATAATATAAACATTCAGTGAAATTTTCATGTATCTACAATTATTCGTTTTTGAAGTACAACAAAATAAGGAAATCGCTACATGAGAAATCGAGTGAACATCCAATGTTGTAAAAATTTGAATTTCAAACGATCATAAAAATTTAATTTGACTTTCCGGTAGAAATTTTTTTATTGGTAAAGGTAGACAATCTTATGAGTAATCTTGTATTAGATTTTCAAATCTTAGATTTAAAAAGAAAATTGTTTACGAATTCTTAACTTGAAATAATTTGCAAATTTTCGTCATTTTTAAGTATTTTGTCAATATATGAACTTTAAATGCTTATAAAAAAAAAAAAACTCTAACTATGGATTTTTTATTTTTTACATCTGCCTTTGAAACAATATACTAGTAGCCTTCTATTTATATTTCAAACTTTTTTAACCAACAAATAATGATATTTATAGAAAAAAATGGAAATTGAAAATGTCCGTAAACAGCTAAAAATAAGTCATAATATTTGGAACATGTTATGGTGTATAGAAAATTCTAATATAAACATTCAGTCAACATTTCATGTAGTTACAGTTATTTGTTTAAGAGTTGCACCAAAAACCAAAATCGATTTTTTCGAAAACAGATTTTGAATAAAAATTCCCGTTTTTCCTTAATTTTTTTTTTGTTTTTCATGGTGCTTTTAAAAACTACTTTAAAAATTTTACTTTTGACCTTCCAAAGTACCAACTAGATTCACTTTCCTATCAGAAAAGATACTGTTGAAGAAAATCCAAGCACTTATACAGTTATACTGTCCTAAAGTGTGATGACCGACACAAAAATAATAAGTTCATATTTTTACAATTTCTGATATTCACTCGATTTCTCATGTAACGATTTTCTTATTTTGTTGTAATTAAGAAACGAATGACTGTAGATACTTGAAAATTGCACTGAATGTTTAAATTAGTATTTTCTATACACCATACAATTTTGAAAATATTTTGACTTTTTTTGAGCTGTTTACGGACGTTTTCAGCTTTCAATTTTTTTAGTTTTTTTTTCTATAAATATCAATAAAATTTTATTTTTTGGGTAAAAAAACGTGAAATTTAATGCAAAGCTCCTGATATATTGTTACAATAGCAGTTTAAAAATAATAATAATAATAATAATAATACTTATTGTTACCAAATTAAATTAAATGTACAAAACATGTTATAAGCATAAATTAATTAATCTTTTTTTTCTTTTCAAAAGCAAAGCTTGTGCAAAAAAGAGAGTAAGTGTTACAAAGTCTTAAGTGATTAAGAAAATTAAAAATAAAACAACAAAGAGAAATAATAATAACAATATAACAATATAGATAAGGATAATAACAACTAATATATTAAAACATATTAATAGCGGAAGCACAGATTAGGTAGACTCATTCGGTTAGCCATTCGTTATTAAAATGAACTCAAATATATACATATAGTAGCGTTTAATTTTATATAATAACAATGATAATATGGAAGTTATATTTTTAGTATTAAATAGAGAAAAAGAAAATAATTACAGTAAGAAGTATATAATCAATAAGAAAACTTAATATGCAGTATACAATACGTTACAAAAGGCATTATTGCAACAAAACATTAAAAATACAAATGCACAATTTTTTTTTATAAGCATTTATAGTTTGAATTTTGACAATATTTAATAGTTATTTTGCAGTTTAAAATATATAAGATGTTCAACTTTTATATTTAAGGATTGAAAATTTAAAAAAAGGTTCCACGTAAATAGGTTATAATATATAAATTACTTTATTCACAATGATATCATTATATATCATTAAATATTGAATAAACCAGCTAACAAATGCTTCTTCGGATTAAAGACAATATTAAAATCTAAATTAGTTTCAATTAGATCTTAATTAACTTTATACAAAGTAATGATACACGGTGTATCATACACCCGATACCGATATATGCTTGTGAAACCTGGGCTACAACCAAAACAGGCGAGCAAAACCTAGCAAGATTTGAGAGAAAGGTGTTACGATTTTTGGCAGAAATCAAAACACGGGAGAATATGAGCGAAGAAAGAATAAAGAGGTAATAAGCATGTTAGAAGACTCAGATATAATAGCTACTATGAAAAGCAAAAGGATAAGCTGAGCGGGGCTATATTTCTCAACGGGATCATGTTCAATGATCTAATAGACTTTGACATACAGGTGAGGTGACCCACAAGGACAATGATAGGCAATGTTTATCCATTGTTGAAATAATGGACATATCATAATTCTGTTTTTTATAAGATTCACTGGGTTAAGGAATACAAATATTTCATATTAGATTTTAATTTAATGTTTTGGTAAAAAAGTTAACATGGGAAAAAAAAATACAATAATTATATGGTACCTGGTTAAAGTACAATTATGGCGAACAATAAAAATATAATATATTGTTTTAGGCGAATTGACTGAAAATGAAAAAGAGAATTTGCTAAAGCATTGGAAATGGACATTATTAAATTTTTAAATGTAGAAGAAAAATAAAAAAGAATACGCAGCGGCAATAATTGATTGCTTTCATCTTATAACTGAACGAGATCTTCTGCAAAATAGCTATATACTTAAATTATAAAGCTAATTAATAATTATACCTAATTTTATACTACTCATTTAACTACCTCCTCACCCCTCACCTAATTATTAATTTTAAATTAAATTAAATTAAATATAATTGTATGTAAAAGATCTATTAGAATTGAAATTAAATTTTGATTATTGGCCACCATCTCGTGAACAATTAAAAAAGGTGGGTCAAATTTTATCTTTAAATGCTTATAAAAAAAAAATTGTGAATATGTATTTTTAATATTTTTCAATTGATATTATAACAATATATCAGTAGCCTTGTATTAAATTTTTAAACTTTTAAACCCACCAGACAAAACTTTATTATTGATATTCATAGAAAAAAAAAATAAAAAAGGTGGGTAAGTGGATGTCACTCTGCTGTACAGTAGGTTACAAGTGGTTCACTGTATAATGGATGGTATTACATTTGAATTCAATGATACTATATTATTGTATAAGAAAAACGATTCTGAGCGGAGACGGTATGTCCTTCTAGGTTTAAGATATATTATATACTTATCTATGGTATTAAAAAAAATTGACCTATAATGAATTCCAAATTAATCATATATCACAATATCCAACGTACATTACCCTGGCCCCCCTCATTGAACTTTTTACAAAAAAAACTAAGTCTCGAATTAGCACGCCATTACACTGAAAAAAATTAAAAGTTCATAATGAAAAATGTATGTTGTTAATTATTAACAATAAGTTGTTTATCCACGTAATAGAGAGGTTATTAATTCAAGAATAAATGTTCGTATTGATAATAAAATTCATCCTACAAATAATAATTTATCAAACCGGGCATGAACAATTTTTAATGAATTAATAAAATATTTTTTTGTTATATTTAAGAATTATATTTTTCACTTATTGCTATTTTAGTGTTATAATAATATTCATTATGACAAATTATTTTTCAAAAGAACATAAAATGTATTAATATATTATTATAGAAATCTGTGGGTTTAGGTAATTCTATTTATATCGTTATCGTATCCGTTGAGTATCCGTTGTTTGGGATTTATGAGATATTTTACAAACGTATTTGTTCAACTGATACCCAAATGTGTTGTCGTGAAATATTCATTATCATTCACAATCTATTCATATGAAATTACAATTTATAAATTGTGTGAATGTGTGATTCTGTTTACTGTTGTCTGTTTGTTTTTGACCGTTCAGCTGAACACTAGTGTCCACGTCGTTTGAACTGTTTGAAGTTCACAAGGTGCACGGTCCACAAGTTTAATACAAGTTTTAATTAACGGTAAGTCCTAACACTATAATACATACTGACGCGGCTACGGCGGTGTCGGAGTGGTGTCCGCGGTGAGCCGGTCGCAATGTGATGGTGAGGTGTGGTGAAGAAACAATGTAACACGACTGTGGTGATGAAAGTGTTTTTTATTTATTTTTCACACCCACTATTTCACGGTAAAACGTGGTAATACAATCAAACGAAAATCGACGGAGTCGTGGTTAGTTAGTTTAATACAAACGCGGTAATATAATATATACGGTGTCTGGATATTGTTACATCAGAAAAACGAAGGACACGTGTATCGCGTTGAGACGTTGACGGTCGAGAGAGACGCCGCCGGCGGCCAGTACTCGTTTTGCGCGACTTGCCTTCCCGTCCCACCTTGTGCCTTTTAGGCGCGGTGGGAGAGTTGTGGTTGTCGCGCTGTAGTCCGTGGTGGTGGTTGACAAAAGTGTAGACGGGTCGCTGCGGTACCTGTACTTTGTAGTTTATACTGGTGGCCGCTGCGTACCGCGTCATACTCCCCCGCCAAACCACCACACGGGGTTCACTTGTACCAGTGTCGGCGTGTAGTCATTTGGACGGAGTGGCTTGTACTACCTCTGGCTTACGCTTGAGGTAGACTTGCCCACGCCCGTGGGTGTATTTAGTGGTGGTCCGGGGACCCTACAGGAGTGTAGTACGTGTGAGAGTACTCCAACTCCGGTAGCTCCTCGAACGCCCCCAACCAATCTTCCTCGGTTATCTCGGCCGAGGGCTCTGATTGGTTTGGCGGTGCCTGGCTGGTAGATTGCTCCGCCTCCTTGGATTTTTCGTCCTTGGTCGCCGGAGGGTCTACCTCCATCGCTGCCGACGGTGTTGGGTCGAACGGGAGCGTGCTGGCCCCTTCCGGGTCCGAGGCTGGTGCAGGTTGCTTGGCAAGCCGATGTTGTTGGCTTGCCTTGCTTTTCCTGGCCATACTCTTCGCCTTCAGTTGTTGGAACTTCTTTGTTGGATACCAAATTCATTAATTTTTAAATTTCGCGCGACGTGGCCGTCGCGATGTTTGCCATCCTGGAGTCTATCGCCGACGCGCCGTAAAGTCGGCCTTTGTACCATCGGAGAGGGGACGGTCTCGCCGCAGTCGTTCCTCCAGCGATCGGCCGCCGCCGCCACAAAACTTTGTCCTTTACCAGCCGTCTTGGCAATTTGTCGTGGTAGCCGTATGCTGTTACGGTCGCGATCCGGTGCGCCGCCGCCGTCAATACACGCCGTTTTTTTTTTTTGTTCCGTGCATCCCAGCCCTCGTGCTCACCGACTCGTCGTGCACATCCTTGTGTCCACGATTCGAGTCACGGCCGCCTTGTGTCAAAACCTACGAACCATTCGTTTAAGTTCCGTCGCTCGCCCGACTTTCACCGTGTGATTCCGAACCCTGCTCGGTCACAACCACGTGTTTCCGCCCGCCCGTTTTACGCAGTGCGAACCGTGTCCTGTTTTGTTGTTAATTTGTTTTGTTGTTGTTTACGCCGCAACAACGAACGTGCTCGCGTCGCTCGTATTGCGTGTGCAAATCTTGCAACCGGCGAGTATCGCGTTCGATCATCCTGATCAACACCCACGTCGTCCCGTTTTGGATCACCTTCACACAACCGTCGACCATTTCGTCCAATTCGACGGTAGTACAAGTGTTGCGACATAGCTCACTTCGTCGTCCAGGTCACCTGCCGCATCATCGTCGTGTTGTCAACACAAACCACTCGGTATCAGGTCGTACACACGTTATCATTTATTGTTTACTATTTTATTTTGATTTATTCGTCATTTGTTCGACGTACCTACTATTACTATTGTATTATTACCTATATTTTGTGTTATTCGATTGTCTCGGCAGTTCGTATGTGATCTTGCCTCATGTATACTAACCTTAGTTCTTAAGTTTATTTTTCTGCAGAACATCTTTAATAAATCGTTCTGCACATCATATATATAAAACCATTGTTGTTTTTTTGATTAGACACCTCTCACTCATCATCTTAGCATTCGTACAGCCACACTATACAGTCCATTCTAACCTTCTTACAGGGCTATCGACAGGTTTCGCATAAGTAATTACACGCCCGACGCGTAACGTGTTGGCCGCCGTCCGTGCGCGCACGTACCCGTCACCGGCTTTACATGTGCAGCCGTCATTCCGCACATTGTTTGGTCCTTCGGGCCGGATTTATTTTCGTGTAATTACCTACTTTGTCACAATCGTACCTCATCATAATCATTTAATTTCGTATTCGTATCGTCATGGCACCATCAAAGAAAGAAGAGGATCCGGAAAAGGTTCTACTGCGAAGTCGCGTCAAACGCGATAATATATTAAATTCGGTTAAAAATATTCACGCCACAGCATTAGAGGCACGTGCTGATATTGAAAAAATACCGTCGTTAATTATTCACGCTGAGGAACTAAATAAGTTTGTCGAACAATTTCATCACCAACAAGATATCATTATTAACGCATTAATCGACGTTGACCGTATTGCCGAGTTTGAACAGGCTGATCGTCCGTTGATTACTTCCATGGAATCCTTAAGCCTTGAAATAAAAACAATTGTCGCGAGTGCCGTTCCCGTGACTACTTCCGAAAGTAAATCGTCGTCTTCATCGTTCACCAATTCCGTGCCACAACAACAATTCGTCGCGTTACCTAAAATTAAATTACCTATGTTCGACGGCAACTTACTATCGTGGCGATCGTTTCGCGATGTATATATATCACTCGTACATGATAACCAACACATAGATGACGCACAGCGTTTTCATCATCTACTGTCGTGTTTATCTGGTTCAGCGTTGGCTATTATTAAATCTATACCGTTGTCCGCGGCTAACTACCCGATCGCGTGGGACGCGTTGTCCGAGCGTTACGACAATAAACGTTTGTTAGCTTCCGCTCACATGGACAAAGTATTCGCCTTTAAACCAATCGTTCATGAATCATTACCAGCTTTAGTTGAGTTCGTCAATACATTTAAGGAAAATGTATCAATAATTAAATCGCTGGGGGTCGATGACCTTTCGAGTTTTTTGCTTTTTCATATGTGCTCTCGCGTTCTCGACTCGACCACGTTACAACTGTTCGAATCTAGTACGTCACAGTCAACTATTCCGACTTTTGACGAATTAGTAAATTTTGTGCAACATCGATGTAAGATTTTGGAAAATCTTACAAAATCTAATAAAGTCGGTCGCAACGAAAAACCGTTCGAAAAATCGGATGTTCGCGGTAAACATACCAATTCGACTAAATCAGTGTTCGCTGCTACGACGTCCGCTTCGACTAAATTTAAGTCTAGGAATTGTTTATATTGTGATAAGCTCGATCATAGAATATATCAATGTCCGAAACTCACCGGAATGACTGTTGATAAACGACGAGACGCTGTATTAGCTCGTAAATTGTGTTTCGCGTGTTTAAGTTCGAGTCATATGGTCAATACGTGTCCGTCGGCCAAGAGTTGTTTTTCTTGCAACAGTAAGCGTCATCACACCCTACTACATCGTGAACAAATTCGAACGTCAACTGCAGATAATACGACTTCGAATAGTAACCCGGTATCCCAACCCACCACGTCGAGTGGTGATTCTAGCTCGTTTGTCGGTGCCGCCTGCACCAATTCTACCGTCGTACTAGGTACAGCGATTGTTCACATTAAAGATGCGTGGGAACAAGTACATTGCGTACGCGTACTGCTCGATAGTGGCTCGCAGATTTCCGCCATGACTAGTGATTGTGCAGCGCGGCTTGGACTTTCGAAACGTCGTTACAAGTCTGACATCGTAGGTTTCGCACAAAGTCCTGTATCCCACGTTCAAGGTATAACCAGCTGTCAATTTTCGTCCCACCTTAAACCAGATTATTTATTCCCGGCTATTGACTTAGTTGTTCTAAAACAAATTACCACTGCCATGCCAGCTACTCGGTTACCAGCGACAGCTAGTGCGTCAACAATATCAACACCTTCGATTCGCCGATGACAAATTCGACACTCCGTCTCGCATCGACGCTCTATTCGGTGCGGATATCCTACCAAGTCTTATACGCCCACACGCGGGTGTGGAACATCACTCGGGTTTACCATCGGCTCTTGACACTCAGCTTGGCTGGATAATTTTCGGCTCATTTTCTACAAATGTAACAAGTCACCTCCAGTCACGCTGACCACCGCAATCGCTCCGCCCTCAATCAAAGATTTAATTAAAAAATTCTGGTTGATCGAAGAACCCGCCGCACCGTTGTCGCCCACCACGGAAAACCAGTGGTGCGAAGAATATTTTATAAAGTCTACCTCGCGCGATACGACAGGCCGATTTTGTGTCGCCCTACCATTTCGCCATTTGTTCACCGGCTCAACTCAACAGCAAGGTACATCGCGTCACGGTCTAGGGGATTCGCGTTCCATAGCACTGAAGAGATTTTATAATCTAGAAAAGCGATTGGCCAAGGATCCCGTGCTGTATGCGGCGTATCGCCATTTCATGTCCACCTATCGTTCGCTGGGACACATTGTGCCAGCCCCGTCACCGGGCATCTATTTCATTCCACATCACGCCGTATTCAAGACCAACGGTGATATGTCAAAAATACGAGTCGTCTACGACGCTTCCTCAGTCTCTTCGTCTGGTCGTTCTTTGAATGATGTTTTGTGCACCGGACCTAAACTGCAAGTGGATTTGCGTGACATTCTACTTCGTTGCCGATTACACAAATACATTCTGACCGCCGATATTGTCAAGATGTACCGACAAATTCTTATTCGTTCGGAATATCGCGTTTTCCAACACATATTCTGGCGTGATTCCCCCACCGACAACCTGCAGGAATTTCAACTATGTGCCCCTACCAATTTTTCCTCGAGTCGATCTTCGTCTACGGGTGTGCCCGGTGCCGGGTCGCGGGATAACAAATCGGGTGCTTCGTTTTGTATTCCCGGGACGTGTACCGTACTAAAATCTAAATTAGCTAGTTGTAGTGACCAACGTGTTAATTTTGAATTTTTGTCTTTAGCCCTGTGTAACCATGTTAGTGCCGAGTTGTCTGTCAGGAGTTCGAAACGTCGGGTCTCTAGGTATGGTCGAAATTTGTCCGTTGCCCAAATTACTGCTAGACACTCGCGTTCTACCGCGGCGTACCTCGTCTGTGTCTCGCTAAACTTTTTGCTTGCGTAAGATATGATGCGTCTTTCCTCCGGTCTGTCACCCCGTTGGAAGAGTACCGCGCCAGCTCCTATCTCGCTTGCATCGGTTTGGAGACAAAACGTTTTGCTGTAATCGGGTGGGGACAATTTCGGCGATGTGACTAGCGCGTTTTTTATTGATTCGAACGCGCGTTGTTCTACATCTGTCCATTTCCACCGAACCCCCTGTTTTAATAAATTAGTGAGGGGTGCTATGGTATCCGCGTAATTATCTACGAACTGGTTGTACCAATTGCATACGCCCAAAAATGTACGTACGTCCCTAACTTTTTTGGGAACCGGAAAATTATCGATGCATACCAATTTTTCCGGTTGTTTTTGTATGCCCTCCGAGTCTACTATGTGCCCTAAAAATGAAATTTCGCGAAGACCGATTTTACATTTTTTTGTGTTGCACGTTAATCCGAATCTCTTGAGGCGCTCGAGAACTTTGTCTAGGTGGGCCTGGTGTTCGTACTCGTCCCTTGAGAATACTAAAATATCATCTAGGTAGACTTGTACGAAATCATCCTGGTACCCCCTCATGACCTCGTTCATGATTCTAACGAAAGTCATTGGACTATTTTTTAGACCGAAGGGGAGGACTCTGAACTGAAATAGACCTCTACGTGTTCGGAAAGCCGTGTATTTTCGCGCATTTTCGTGTAGGGGAACTTGCCAGTACCCCGACCTTAGGTCGAAAATGCTGAAAATTTTCGCGCCCCTCATTTGCCTAATCATTTTGTTGAGATCTGGCATAGGGTACGCGTCGGATTCCGTTACGTCGTTAAGCCGCCTGTAGTCGACACGGAGACGAAATGTTCCGTCTTTTTTCTTTGCCAATACTACCGGTGCGGCCCAAGGTGAGGTGCTTGGTTCTACGAGCCCCTGGAGTTCCATATCGCGCACCATATCGTCGATAGCAGTTTGTTTCTGCTGCGGATATGGGTATGCTTTGAGAGCGATCGGTGATGGGTCTTTTAGCATAATTTCGTGTTCAATTAATTTGGTACGTCCTACTTTTTCGCTGAATACTACCGCGTATTTATTTAATATCTTGGTTAGTCTCGCGCGTGTTTCGGTGTCGTTTCCAAATTCTAATTGTGACAAGTCGGGACGAGTGGCGGGTGGTTGCGGTTTCCCTTTCCAGCATGTCGACGTACGAATATGCTTACCCATGTGAATTGTGCATGCGGCGTAGTCCCAAGAGACTTCGTTAATTACAAGAAAGTCGTGTCCTAGTAATGCGTCGCAACACAAATTGTCTATGATGGTAGCTTCGAATTTTATGTCGAGTGTACCTAACCTAGCTTCGAATGTGGTGGTGCCACTGGTTGTTGCAGTGTGACCTTCCGCCATCCGGACTGTGTTTGTTGGTCCGTGGGGAGGTGTTTTGCCGTATTTACGGGCTACTGTCGGGTTTACGTACGATTTTTGTACCTGTGAATCTAATAGGGCTGTTACGAAACCTGACGGAAATTCTAGTTCGACCGCGGGGGTTGGAATTTTGTCTGGGCATGTTCGTATACCATTATTAGTCGTATTGCAATCTGTTGAGCGGGACAACTGGTTCTGAACCGCGACACGAAGCTCCCGGGTTTGGTGCCTTGCGGCTACAACCGCGGACCTTTTATTAGCACTTGGTGCTAGTCAAGGGCCGTGGAGGCTTACGGGCGCCGCCCGCCGAACCTCCCCACAGCACTTTCGTGTCTGACATGGCCCGAGGGTCGGCGGGACTGACGGCCGCGCGTCGTCTAATGACAACGAGCACCGGACGCGCACGGGGGAATTCCCCGGAGCGCCCGTACCATCCGGCTAGGGCATACAGGTGCCTTTCGCCACCCTGGTGAGGCCGCAATCTATCCACTTTGCTTTCCGTTTTTGGTCACGGACAACCTTCGCTGCATATAGCTCCAACGATAAGCTGGGTGAGCGCTAAGGAGGGCTGTGCTTTCCCGGCCGACTGTCGCCGTACGAGTCCGCCCAGTCCAGTCACACGGAAGCCTTCCCCTGGCCAAGCGTGTGGCCTATAACCACATAGTATGCTCCTGCAAACTGCCACTTCGAAACCAATCCGCCGTCGGTCGAGGCAGTGTCCACCACGACCGACGTGTGAGGGCTCGATGTTAATCTCTCAACACCGAGGGGCCCCCTCACATCCCGAAGCACCATTCTCACCTCCCGTAAGGTAAGGCACATCATTGGTAGGATGCTCGGACGAAGCTTCGTCGGCGAGATGCCTCAGCTTATGATCCTCCCGAGATTTGGGCCGTGTACCACGGGCTCACGGTAGGCCCAACTCCGCCTCCCAGAGGCGTCACCAGGTGGCTAAGCCCAGTGACCGACCCGCTCTTCTCGAGGTCGCGGTCAGAACCTCGATCTACGCCCCAAGGCGTCACCAGGTGGCTAAGCCCAGTGACCGACCCGCTCTTCACGAGGTCAC
The DNA here is from genome assembly GCA_949089665.1 of Macrosiphum euphorbiae. Classification (NCBI taxonomy): domain Eukaryota; kingdom Metazoa; phylum Arthropoda; class Insecta; order Hemiptera; family Aphididae; genus Macrosiphum; species Macrosiphum euphorbiae. The sequence continues at coordinate 46,677,504 of CARXXK010000002.1, read as the reverse complement.
GGTCAGAACCTCTCAACGCCCTAGTCCCCGTAGGTTTCGGTGCGTCCGCGCCCCAGGCGCCGGCCCCGTCTGGCCTGTTCCCTTTTAGTCGCCAAGCAGGGAATACTGGGGTAGTATTCTCCAAGGCCCCCACCCCAGGGCCTGACTACACGTCCCTGACGTATGAGCGCATCCCGGGTCAGGACGCACTCGAGCGTGTCTCACCGCTTCTGCCACTTACGCCATATGCACTCATTCGAGACACCCCGAGTGCTGTGCCATCCGTCGTTGACGGTGGCCGCGTCCTGACCCATGCAGGTCTTGTGACCTAAGCTTGTGTCCGTTTGTTCTCCGTCATGTACTTTTCTATCGATCACTTCTGTTTGTTAAGGCTTCTCTAGCGAATACAACCAAGGCATCGTACGTTCTTTTTGGTTTTAAGGAACGCTCCTTTTTCAGGCGGCCATCTCTCACCTTCTTCTGATAGCACTTTTTTCAGTTTTCTCCTGGCCGCTATCGTTCTGGGACAGAACCTGAGTACGTGCCGGACCGTTTCTGGATTCCTTCCACACTCGCACGTGGGGTCCCTTACCAGATTGAACTTGTGTAGTTTGCCGTAGAAATCGCCATGGCCTGTTAAAAACTGGGTGGTGTAATGATCCAGTTCTAGAAGCAGGCTGTATCGCGTATTTACAGAGGAGATCATGTACTTCGTCCAGCTGCCTTTATCACTGCCATCATAGCGAATCTGCCATTCCTCGTGGAGGCCATTGAGTCTTCTATCGAACTCCTCAGTCGTTATAATATTTACCCTGAGTTCGCGTCTGTTGACGTTATGTCGGATTTCCAGGTCAAGTGGTAATGTACCCGCAACCACTGCAAGGCAGTTCGTTGAAGCCGTCTTGTATGCGCTTGTAATGGCTAGCTCTCTGTGCGCTGTTTAGCACCTTCTGGCTTTTTACTAACTTTGTGCCGTCCTTCCACGCCTCAGCCGCATAAGTTATTCTGGGCAAGAAAACGCCTTTGTAAATGATGCGTGCTGTGGTCCGGCTAAGTCCCCAGTTTGCCGACCTGAGTGCCCTTAGTCGCCTATACATATCTTTTGACTTTTTGCTGATGGCCTCTATGTGAGCCCAGTAACTCCGCCTGGGATCCAGGATGACACCCAAATATTTCGCCGTTGCAGTCGATTCGATTCTGGCGGCGTCAGGCGCTGTACCAAAGCCGACGGAGTATCCCGGTTTGAGGCCGCCTTTTATTGACAACAGTTGGCTTTTGCTGGCCGAGAATTCCAACGCATACAACGATGCCCAACTTGACAGAAGGTCGAGTGCACCTTCGATCCTTTTGAAGGCAGTGGGTGGTCTCACGGCTCCGACCAATAATAGTATGTCGTCCGCATATGTTATTATTTTCATTGTGGCACCCTTGGCCGTGCTATATATGGGGGTAATGGCCACTTTCCACAGCGTGGGCCCTAGCTGGGATCCCTGCGGGCAGCCCCTTTCTAGCTTTTTGCTATAATGTACATTTTCCAACTCGTAATTGGCCCACCTGTTTGTCAGGTACGAGTTTACGATGCTAAGGGTGTTTAGTGACGCACCCAACGTCCTCAGTTGTTCAAGTAGCGGAGCCCACTTGACATTGTCGAATGCACCTGCTATATCAAGGAAAGTCCCGAAAACGTGCCTAGCCTTGGAGGCATCGACCCACGTGTATAGATTTTTAATGGCAGTGGACGTGGATTTGCCGATGGTGAACCCGTGTTGCTCAATGAACGAGTTAAGGTTCGTCTCTGTGTCGATTGCCTTTATTATTAAAGTTTCCAGTGCTTTGCCCAATACTGGAAGGAGGCTTATCGGCCTGTAGGACTTAGGTCTGTCCTTCTCACCACCGCCGGGCTTGGGAATAATCACCAGTCTGGCCTTTTTCCATGGCTCAGGAAATTTACCTTCTGATAAACATCTTCCGAACAGGTCGGTGATCGGCCCCCAGAGAACTTGCCAGGCCTTTCTTAGCATCCCTGCCGTTATACCATCAACTCCCGGTGCACTGGAGGGCTTTATTCGCCAAATGGCCGCTTTGATATCAGTAGGATCGGGTCTTTCCTTAACTTCCAGAGGGCCGATGTGTTGCCAGACACCCTGGTCAGGGTCCGAGGGTACAAACGTGTTCAATATGAGCTCCGCTGTTTCACGGCAGTCTCTCGTGCTGTTGCCATCTGGGCGAATTAGGGTGCTAGGAACGGAGTTATCCCTTTTACTGCCGCTCTTCGCCCATTTGAAGGCCTTGCCCCACTGTTTTTCATTTATGTCATTGGCGAACACTTTCCAAGCGGCCATTTTTTGTTTTCTTATTTCTGTTAGAAAGTTGTTTCGCATGGCGTTGTACACAGGCCGGTCTTGCGCTCTAAGGCCTTGTCGCCTGGCTCGGGTCAAGTCCCGTCTCAGAGTCGAGAGCTCGGGTGACCACCAGATATTTTTGCCCAACGGGTTTCCGGACCTACATTTTTCCATTGAACGATTTGCAGCAAGTTTTATTGCGCGGTCAATACCCTCTGCCATGCAGTTTATATCAGTTTCGGGAATGCCACCAACTTCCGCCGCGAGAGTGCTGCGGAACAAGTCCCAGTCTGCGGTGCGGACATTGAACCGAGGGGAGGTCGTTTTCTCCATTCGAGGTCCGTCTATGGCTAGCTCGAAGCTAAGCACCCTGTGATCACTGTCTGTGACATTTTTTACATCCCAGCTTTTTATCTTATTTTTGATGTCAGAGGTGGACTTGTTACATCAATGTTGGATGATCCCATCCTTTCCCGGTCGTAGGTATTTATTTTACCTTGGACATTGTGGACTGCGAGTTCGAATTTCTCGATGAGCTCTTCTATAATCCTACCTCGTTTGTTTCTCTTCTGTGCGTGCCATAGCTTGGAATGGCCATTGGTGTCCGCGCCTACGAGGACCCGTTTTTCCTTGTTAAGGATCTGGTCCAGACGTTCGGTATGTAGGATGGTAGGGGCATTGTACTTAAAGTACGCAGACACCAGGACTATAAAGTCCGGGGCCCTTTGCCATACGAGACTCTTATAACTGTAGCATAATTTGAGTTGTACGTACCAAGACTGATAACTTGAAATCTGTCAGTAAGGACAATTATTGCCGCACCCGATTTGCTGCTAAGATGGACTTGTCTGCAGTTTTCAAAGGCATAAATCCCACCGTTCTGAACCAAAGGTTCTTGTATCAGGGCAAAGTCGACACGTTGGGCTCTGCACCACTGCCTTAGCTGGTGACTCGCTACTCTGTCCTTATTAAGATTATGTTGTACTATTTTCAGATGAAGCTGGTGGCTAGCCGTGCGGTCTCTGTTTGGGTTGTGCTGTAAGATACGTATGTCAGCACTCATAGTCAGTGTAAGTCTGCAGCTGCCTTATTCTGGACTCCCATTTTTTGCAGTCTTTCGACAAGGACTTGTGCCGCCCATTGCACTGTGCGCATGTGGGACTGCCCGAAGACTCAGGGCAAGACTTCTTGTCGTGACCTGTTTTGGCACAATGGAAGCAAGTGACCCCCTCTTGCTCACAGTCCTTGGTCTTGTGTGTAAGCGAAAGACATCTTCGACAGTATGGAGCATCAATGAATGGCCTGGGGAAGGTTGATACCATGCCGATGAAGGTTCGTTTGTTTATGAGTTCTTTGTACAGACGCGGTGATAGCTCTATCACCCAGTCGGTGGTATCCAAGCCCCGCTTTCCGCATCTGAACAGCGGTCTGACTTCTGAGCTGTTAGCCCCTTCCGTATCTGTGTTCTGCGCGATGAGCGAGTCACTTATGAACGAAGCTTCGTAGTCTGAAGGGATGCCTTTCATCTTAACTTTGGGTTTACGAGGTCCCGACTCGGTAATAGACAGACCGCCTGAGCCCGACAGGGATCGAATGGCATTTGCCGTTTCTTTATCGGCTGTTGTGACAATGTAACTACCGTTGCTCAGTTTTCTGAAGCCGTCCACCTTCGGCTTAGGAATAGCTTTTTTCACCTTCGTCCAGATGTCGTTACCAGACTCTGCGTCTATCACAAATGCCGGCTTAACTAGCTGTTTCTTTGCCCTTTTCATTTTGGCGTCCCGGCTCCCCTTGGCGCTTTTAGGAGTTTTGGTCGGAGTAGGCCGAATCCTCGTCCCTAGTCTATCCTTAACGGGTTTCTTTTTCGTGATCGTGGCGTAGGTATTTGACGCATTAAGTTCAGTGTCCGACCCTTCAACTTCCATCACCAAGTCGATGGTCTCCGGCTGTTTTGAGGAGGTAGACGGGCCCTGCTGGTCAATGACTATCGCAGTGTCTGGGTTGATCATTCTTAACTGATATTCGTTTCCCTGACGCTTTGTTTTCTTAGCAAGTTTCCTATTCGAGGCGTCTGTCATAGCCCTTACTGCGGCACTGAGTTCGGCGCTAATTATTTCCAGATGATCTTTACAGTTACAGTTATCCGCTGTCGATGGGGGGTGGTGGCTGGACTCTGACATTACCCGCAGGGAAGAGACTTGTTCTCTGAGGGCTCCAACCTCGGTGCTGAGTCTTTCGTTGTCTTTCCTGCAATCAGCAAGTACGCTATGCAACGATGAAGATTCACCAATAAGCTCAGACGCCTCTATATATATGCTCCTGCTGGTAATGACCAGTTTATCTACCAGATCCAGGATGCTGTCTTGCCATTTTTTACCTATTCTGGTCTTGTCCAACATGGTTATCAACTCAGCCTTAATGTATTCGTATATTTCATCTTGATTTTCAAGGTGTCGGGACATCGCCTCGGCATGTGTCTCATCAGGGACGCAAGTGCTCTTCCTTTTTCTAGGATTGGATAAGGGAGTAGGTGTTGAAAACGTGTCCTCGTCACCAGCCCCGCCTCTAATTCTAAGCACTTGGGCTAAGTCCATGTTGGACCAACTGGTCTCTGGCACCATCAAACCGGTGTTAAAGTACATGTCCATTTCGAGTGGGTAAGAGTCACCCCCACCCCTAAGTCTCAGAAGCTGAGGTCTGAAATTGTCAGATATCTTGCCCGCAGGCGCGTCAGGGATAATGTCATTTGATTTGTATAAGTCAGTGCAATAGTCAAGTTCACCCGCAGGTACGTCACCCAGGCCGCTCAGCTCTGGTCGATGATGGAAAGTGATCTGGCCCCCCCAAAATCCGTGGGCCAATGCTCCCGCAGGAGGTGAATTTACCGGCTTTGCCGGCTTATCACTTGGGGTAAATTCTGTTTTTATCACTTCCATCGTTGGTTTGTGCCGGGTGTCCTTCCCCTTGCGTTTTTGACCTGCCGCCAGGGAGCCCTGAACCCTCTGGCCCGCGTCGGGCTAGCCGCGGGTTCATTCGTTTTTGAGGTGCCTGGAATCCGATCCATTCCGGCAGTGGCGTGGCGAAGGATATTTTTTTGGGCAACCGCCCCTAGTAAAATTCAAGGGTGGGTGGGTGTTTAGGTCACCCAGTGGTGATATTGAATAGGTATGAACACTAAGAACACTAAGAACAGTAAGAACACCATGAAAAAAAAATATATATAATTGGGAACCTATAAACTTATAACTGGGTACAATAAAATGTATTCGCCCCTACATAAAAATCTTGTCGCCACGCCACTGCATTCCGGTGCCTGGCGCCTACGACCGGAGTTGCCAACCTCCGGAAGTTCTTCCGACCGCAAACGGCTAAGTCCACGGCCGGGCTTGACCACCCGAGAACTGGCTAAGGTCCCCGGGCGATCCCCCAGCTAAGGGTTGTCGCCTGTACTCTGGTCCGCGACGGCCCTCAGACCCTGAGGCCAGGTTACGCCCACGATTCCTGCCAGCCAATGGACACTGCAGGTGACTGGTGGTTTATCGCGGGTTGCTCCCGACCCGAGGTATAGGCTCGCCGCTCGCGAGAGCACGACTTGGCGCCACGTAACAGCTCACGCGACGCCTGGGGTCCGTCACAACTAGTTTAAACGGACCCGATTTTGAAAACCTCTTAGCGACCGACCCATCTGTCGGCCGGGCGGGGTCACCACGACAAGGTGGGTTTTCATCGACCCCGTCTGAACCGCGACAGTGACTGTCTGGTCGTCGTTGTTAACCGCCATGACCATACTGTCAACGTCGGTTGCCTCGTTGCTCGCCCGTTGCTTTACGTGCGCAGACTGACCTAATGCGGGGGTAAGCGCGGTGTGTGTGCCTGTGTCCCCGTCACCTGTGTAGGTGAACACCCGTGTCTCTGTTGCCTTTGTCCCTACACCTGTGGCTGCCCCATGAGCCGGTTGTTGTTGAACACACATGTCACCGGTGAGGTGAGTGTGTTCTGTGGTGGGGTGGTGTAGGTTGGGGGTCTGTGAACGGGTGCCGATTGGTGATGAGACGGAAAAAATGTTCGTAGTTGGTTTTTCTGTGTGTTGAATTACCGAACTACGCGCTTTTCGATTACGTGTTTTTTTTCCGTGTGTACTACCGATAGTGGTTGGTGATGGGTGGGGGGGGTGGTGTTGAGTCGATGGGGGGGACTAGTCCCCGTCGACTCCCCCGCCGTTTCCCGACGTGGTCGGTTTGTGTGGGCACTTACTGTTCCAGTGGAGTTCCCCACAATACCTGCACGGCCCCGGTGGGTGGTCATCTGTTGTTTTTTTAAAAAAAATTTTTTTGACCGGGGTGGCTGTTTGTGGGGTATCCGCCCCTTTTTTGGGTTTAGGGGCCCATTGTTGGGGGGTCGGGTTGGTGCTGTCCGTTACCGGGTCCAAAACGCCTGCGATGCGTCGCAGCTCGTTGAACGTCAATGGCCGTTGTAGACGGATGTGTGTTCGGAAAGTGTCGCGCGTTAATCCTGCTATAATACCTACCAATTCCGACTCGGATAGGCCGGTATTTACGCGGCGCGCTTGCTGGTTTTTAACTAGCACAAATTCCGTTAGCGATTGTCTAGACGTTTGTCGTGTTGACACGATGTCGGCGCGCAGTTGGGATTGGATTTCGGAATTGTTGTAATTTTCTAAAAACTCAACCCTAAATTCTTCCCAGGATAGGTCGAGTACTTTTATGGATGCGTACCATACACTCGCCGTTCCTTTTAACTGCGGCTCGACCGCCCTGCACCAGCCCGAGGGGTGTATACGAGCTTGCACCAAAATCGACTCGGTATTATTAATGTACCGTACGGGGTCCTCGGCCCTTGTTCCTGTGAACTCGGGTAACGAAGCTCTTGCTGTGCGCAAGTTCTCGTACGGTATTAGTACCGAGCGTTCATGAGCGCGTGCTTCGTACGGCGCGTATTTGTGACGCGCGTGTGGTGTGACCCGTATAGTCATTAGTTTCGCGCGCGAAGAACGGTCGGTTGTTCGCGTCGGCAATGTGGCTGGCGCTGTGTTGAGCGCCGCCGTCATTGAGCTCATATGACCTACCCGACTGGTAACTATCGTGTGTACGATTTGGTATCTGTACGGGTGACGGATGGTTATCTAACCGCGGGGCCGCTACACTGTTTGGCGGTTGGGCGGTTGCCTGGTGCGATTCTGTGAAGAACCGCGTCATGCTCGCTTCCAACGCCCCTAAACGTGCCTCGAACGATGTTGAGTCGTTAGTTTGTGGCAACATTAATTTTAACTGATGTAGCTGTTTCGCCGCGGTTTCGAAAATGTCGGTTTTTAAGGGTTGTGCGGACTGGCCCTGCTGCATGGTCGACTGGAAGCCGCAGATTTCTGACCGGTTGTCTGTGGGTTTTTGACTTGCTGTTGGGCTTGTCGAAATTCCCCCAGACGGTTGTCCGAAAATCTGGCTGGCGTTCGTGTTTTCCAGCGCTGATGTCGTGTGTTGTTGTTGTTCAGTACTGCCTTGTAATCCTACGATTACAGGCTGCACTGTTACGAACCTCACATTCTCGGGGACTAGTCCGCTTGCCCTAAGGTGCTCCTCTAGCCGGACGTACACATCCGGCTTCGTCACTATTGGTGCTTTCGCTTTGAAGCAAAACACAAAGAATTAAAACTTTATGCTCATGCAATAACTTCTAGGAAACCTATAACTTTAACATTGGCAAAAAAGTTTCAATTAAAATTTGCATACTCACTCATTCAACAACCTATACCCACAATTGTGTTAAAAGAAAAAGATATAGTTGTAAGCCAACATAGTGCCTTTGTTTGTAATTCATTAAATATATTAGACTCTCAGTTCACCAGTTACAAGGAAATTGATTACAAAGGTACATCATATAAAAAGGGTTATTTTTTAACTGATTTTGTTAATGATAATATGTGCTTACATGAAATTATTGAAATTATTATTATTCACAATAAAGAAGAAGTTAAACTCTTAACACAACAAATAAAAGTTGAATATTTTCATACTCATTATGAGTCCTATGATGTAGATTGTACAAAAATTATATCAATGCAAAATTTCAATGATATAACATATTTTCATAGTTTTCCAATAAATATTTCTCAACTTGCTAATGGACAGTCACTTATTAGAGCAAAAGAATATTTATAATTGATAATTATTTTTTTTTGTATCTAAGAAATTAAAATAAGTGTTGTTACGAAATTGTATATATTTTATTTGTCTATATTATATTTTTTTACATAACATACCTACATTTTAAGTGTTTTATTTAGGTAGGTATAATCGCCAAAATGCAAAATATAAACAATGAAAATTCTGTTAATCAAGATTGTGGATATATATTTCCAAACAATTTTAATTTTTGTCAAAATAATAATAATATAGCTGTAACTCAGACAACTTTCCCAACTATGAATTTTCAAAACAATGATGAAAGCAATATAGCATCCATGATAATACCTGCTTCCGAAACAAATAGCTTACCATAGTATTCAATATCTGATGTCCAATTACAATTGTCAGAAGAAGATTAATCTGATGTAAGACAACTACTGATAAGTTGGAATTTAAATGATATAATTGATACATGTTTAAGTAAGTATACCCAAATTTAAAAAGTAAATTTCATAAAAACTATAGCTTATGCCCTTTTGACTCATTACCATTAATTTTAAAGTATGAACAATTATTTTTATATTGATTTGATATTACAGAAGAACTAATTGATATAAGCATACACTTGTATGCTGTCTATGTCCCAGTCACAGTCAGAAAAACTTTTATCTTCATTTCCGTATGGAATAAAAATAAAATTTTGGTATTCTTTGAAGACTTGGCAAAATACTTTCAATGTGGATGATACAAATTGCAGTGAACATCAAATTGCTAAAAATAATTATGTTATAGATAACACTCCTGTTAGTTTGATCGAAAAATCTTTGATTAATTTAGCAAGCATATTAAATGACTGTTCTCAAGGTAAAAAATTATAAAAAATTTGATACAAATGTGTTGGGTATTTATTATGTTTATTTGTATACCTAATGCTTGTATATTTTATCTTCTTCATTCGGTACTGGTTCCTACATCCAAAATTATGAAAAAAGAAAACAACAAACGTTCACTCATCAAATATTCCATCAAAGATTCACAATCTTCTTTTATAATTTTTGCTCATCCTGTAGAAGAAATTGAAGAAACAATTAGTTCTCTGAAAGAAAAGGGGGATCCCATATAGCCATTTGTAATGGTAGTGGGTACTATTATTAAACCTAAAGAAATTTTGGTTTTTTTTGATTATGCAAAATTTAAAGTTTACTCTGTTGTTAGAGCAGTGGATATTTGTTTCAAAATTATTCATCTATTTAATTTAAAATATCCATTACAATGTACTATGGTTTGGCATTTTTTGCAAAAAATGTTATACAAGTTGGAAACCCCATATGATACTGTATTCCCTCAAGTTTCAAAAATTATATCTGAATTAAATTAGAAATTAATGAACCGTATATTTTAAATAATAGTATGTATAATTTTAGTATTATATAGCAAACATTTAAAACATTTATTAAAATTTTTATTTTCCTTTATAACCATTCAAAGTTGGAATTTGTGAATAAAACATTTTTTTTTTTATGATAACTAATATTAATATTTTATTATTATATAGCAAACTGAAGTTTATTATATTGATGAAAATATAGATATGTTGCAATATAAGTTGAATATATTATTTATTATTCATTTTTCTCTATTACTAACCTAATCTTTTAGACTGTATATTAACATCATAAAAAAAATGGAACTATATTATAACATATTTTGCTATGATGTACATTAATTGAATTAAGTTCAGTTTTGTTCTAATGTATTTCAATTGATTATTCAAATAATTTAGTATGATTTACTTGAAAAAGATACAATAACGACCGTTGTAGTTGTAGCATAGGTATTTGGTGGACAGTGGACACCTCCAAAACTAAATAGTATGGATAAGAGGTGACTTACCTGCAATGTATTTTTATGAAGTTAAAAAAGGAACTATGCCAAAAAATAAACGTGTCAATTCAAAACATTTATTTATTCATTTAATAAATTAATTGAAAAATTGAAAAATTGATGGTTATTGAGTCAATAGATTGTTTTATAAATTAAAAAAAATTATGTATTTATTCAACAAACTATACTTTTTATGTTAATAAACCTATATATCAAATTATTAGTTCCAGTTTAAATTTGACAAATAAATTGTTAGTTGTGAAAATAAGTAAATATTGAGTTAACACCAAATTTATCATTTTTAACAGTTTTATTAGCAATTTGATAATATAGTAATTAGTTATATGATAAATGTATTACATGATTTTATGATTTTATTACTGAGATTCTACAATATTATTGTTACATCTTCATTAACAATTTTTTCGTGTTAAATTTAACAAAAATATTGTTAGAAGTATACTAACCATTATTTTGTTGAATCACCTATGATTTTTATCAATGTTATAGTGATTTTTTTTTGAGTGTAGCATGTATTTGCACGACTATTTTTAGAATTTGCACGACATTTTTTTACGAGTTATTTATAAAAAACTATGGGGGGCTGGAGTAACGTTACCCCAGCCCCCCACAAGTGAAATAATCACTTTTTTACAAATTTTTTTTTTACCAAACATTAGCACGCCATTAGCAAGCATTTGCACGACTGTCGCAGAACGCGAAACTTTACGATTTTAAACTTTCACGCTTTACCCCTGCCTACTTTAGCTTTCCCCCCTCGCATATGAAATAAACCTTTTTCACCGTTTTTTTTTTTTACTACATACGGTATTTTTTATAGGACTATTTCTAATATTGTCTCATCAAAAACTCATAAGTAAAATGGACGCATAGGAATCTTGTAAAGTACTTGAGGTAACTGTAAAAGTATTCAACTACCTACTTCTTAAGTAGGTAACCAATAGTACGTATTTTTAATACTTTTGAAAAAATTATGTACTGTTGTATAATTTAACTACGAATTGGTGTTAGACATAGACATTCATTATCATTTTAAATTTTAAATGAGTGATTTTTAGTTTTCACCAATATCATTCTTCGAGGTAAGTATTTTTTACACATACCTAATATATTAATATCATAATCAATACTTATATTTGATTTAATTTACATTAACATTGAACACGATTAGCATGCATATTTTAAATTGTACATTACACTCAAATGCTAACATTTATAATATTGAACTAATTGGTATTATAATTATTCTAGGTAGCTGATCCCGTGCACTTCGTTTCCCGTTAAATGTACCAACTCTATATGAGTCGAACATTGTTCAATGCGTTATTTAATATTCGGTGTATGATGTTCTAGATTTATCTTAACTTTTCTGTTGCCCGGAATACAAATTCTGTTTCGCAGCAGTATATTATCAGGTAGGCAATCTACCTGTGGTAGATCGCGGACCCCGTGCTATTTATACGTAAGTGTATGATTTAACTCAAAAAGTACCAAAGTTATACCAAGTTTGACGTTTTTACTTAATTCCACCTACCTATAGATCCCAACCTAACCTAACCGTACTAAAATCCGATGAATAAAAAAAACCAAATTTAACCCTTTTTAAATTAGCGTATCTTTTTCCCATAAGTATAATCTACACACCATCATTCATTTATATATAAGATATATTGACAAAAAATAATAATACAAATCAACAAACATGCCCGATTAACCAATAGCAACCAATATAATATAATACACCATAGAGTAAATAAAGACAACGGTATCGAGTTCAAATCCCAGACATCAATAAATAGTTATTGCAGTTTTTCTAATTATTCAGTTGACTTTTTAAAAATTTTCCTTCGTAAAAACCTTCACCTGGCAATTACGATCATCTTAAAAGAAATTTGAGACAAATCGGACCAGCCGTTCTCAATTGATGAATTGTTATACATTTTAGGGTTCATTTTTATATATATATATATTATATAAGATTATATCAAATAGGTAGACATGGCAATAAAAAATATAATACAGAATAAATATTTAAAATTACCATAATCTTTATTTTACAAATAATTTGTATCTTTAATGAACTATTTTCAATAAAATAAAATAATTGAATAATGTTATGAATAGGTACTTTACTAAAGTTAAACGTATGTAAAACAGTTTATTTTATAAAGTCTTATAATAGTCTTTTGTATATATAATAAAAATTCACATGGCACTATCGTTGTGTCCTTAATTGGCACAGGTTTAGTTTTAAGGTCATCATACAACTCCCAGTTTTTGTATCACGCTTCGCGTATGTTGTATAATGACCGATTGAATGTCTCAGTCTCGATTTTCCCTGACGAAATGCTATCACGCCACGAAGTTCGTATGTGGTTGTGTCACATATGATTATAGGAGAAATATCACATAAACGTACCATAGAGATATTTGCTGCTTCACTACTACACTGATCATTTTCACCTAGAAATAATACAATATTTGAATGTATAATTTTTAGTAATATACTTTAATTTAATTTAATTACCTTCCCAATAAAGGACGTCAATAATTAAACATAATATTATATAATATATTTTAAAAAAAGTGTATTTTCTCAAAAAAATATTAATTTGTTCTCACTTAATAGTTTAAAATAAATATTGTATTATCTACACAAATAAATTTCATTTTTGAAGTTGTAATTTCAATATAATAAAAACTTTATTTAATTAACCCTTTGTAAATTAAATTATCTTTATATATTGTGTATTATATTCCTTGTATAGAATAGAGTATATTATAATGTATAATTTATAGACTTATTAATATTATATTTTATATTTATCTATAATAAGAAACAAACCATCAATAACGCCGTTAAAGCATCAAAAGCACAAGTATTGCTCAAAATTAATTTGCCTTCCCTTGATTTGCAGCTTTTTAATTCAGCAAACCTTGAACCATTTTTCAAAATTTTTAAGGTTTGTTTATTTTTTGCAGTACTTATATTTAGATGCCGTAAGTGCGGGTTTGGATTAAGATAAGAGTTATTTTTTCTTTGCTTTTTGATTTTTCGGTTCCAGCTTTCAACTGCTCTACTTTTCTCAGTCGTAAAATTAACAGATGGTATTTTAATAAACTGCAACGATTGTATTTGTAGATTATCATCAGATTCTAGCTGTAATTCTACATTATTATTATCATTAATAATTGGCCTTTGTAAAACATATAAGGCATTATAAGGATGAGATTTCATACGATTTTCAATGTACACATCATTATCATTTTCATTAAAATTATTTTAAATAATTGTTGACGAAGTAAAACTATGGCTATCATCAATCGCTTCACATGATTTAGGCAATGAAGAAATAGCTATATTGTTGCAAGACGACCGTAATAAAGCAGCTCCTTTTAGCGATTTAATGTGATTTTCCAAAAAAATTTCAAGATCAGTTGGAATTGAAATATGTTTAAATGTTACCCTTTTAAGCTTCTTAAAGATTGATTCAACTGCTGCTGAAGTCGATAAATCATCATTCATCACCATAACCGAATATCGAAATCATGATACTCGACCATAAGGGTAATAGTTTCATAATTTTAATAATATAAGGGGCCAATGCTAGTAAGTACAAAGGATTTAATGCCGAACCTTCTTATATCGAACTCTCACTTCTGTTGTATATATTTTCAGCCCACGATTGAAATGGGTTATCATACTCATTTAATCCTTCCTATTCTTCTTCTAAAATGTTCCTAGCTTCATCATCTGACTCTGCAGCTGCTAATATATCGTTAAATTGCTGTTCAAACAGTACAAGACCCGTAGAAGTGGCGTCAACAAGTATTTTAAAATTTAATGGAGTCTCCTGTCCATTTTTGTGAATTCAGCTTGTTTCATTAATTAATACTACAAACAAGCTATGTAGTAATGATTGGGCTTCTATCAAAGATTTACATTTTATTAAAAGTCCAATCACTCGTAAAATAATCTCTCTTACTCTCCTAGGTACAGTTTTTAATGGAGTCCATTTTGTGCAAATTTTTAAAAAATGTGCCACATCAATTCTCACAAAACACCACGGAACCAAATGTGAATTTGAATTTAGTTCTTTAGTTAACAGGTCTGAAAAAACTCGTATATATACTAGAAGTGAAGAGTATTGAGTGAAACTTTGAACAACAGCGGAAAGTAGGGCCAAAGAGTTATCACAAACTGTTTCCTTCGGTTTTTTTACGTCTGAGCTTATCCAATTTAATAGCCAATTTGAAATAGATAAATTGTTGTTTTTCACTCACCATGTTTGTTACAGTAAAATTTACGTTTTTTGTGCTATCATACACCAGGTCTTCATATAAGTATAATGAGTTTTTTTTTCACCAAATGTATGAAATTTTTTCACGACCGAACTAGTTGCATCAATAACTAACTTTGGTATTTTAGTACTATTACAGTATCCTCTGTATATATGAATTTGTTCTGCACAATGATAATGTACATAAAAAGGATCGTACCCTATGTCATGGATTACATTATGTATTACGTAATGTATTCGTTTTCCATTCTCATTATTGCTAAAGATGACAATGTATCTTAATGTTCTATATGGTGCCCCAGTGGGCCCCACACTCCCTGCACTTGAACATAATCATGCTCAGTGGGCCATTATTAGGTTGATATAAATAAAATCGTACTCTTTAATGCTAAAAACAATAAACAATATTTTACTGTGTTAACAGAATAATTTTATTACATCATATAATTTGATGAAAATTTTTTAAACAATTTTGATAATAATTATTCCGAAAAAAATGAGATACAATACAACTTAAGTTGTAAAAAAAAATATATAACAATTTTAAAGAAAAAAAAAGGCATCGGACAAGACCAAAGCTCCGGAGCGAGCGGCGAAGACTATAATAATATCGGCCGACAGGATCAGACCACTGCAGAGCGAAAAAGGGACTAGGGAGAGAATCCGCGAACAGCATCGCAACGCCCCGATGTCCTGATACTCTCCGTGGTTTTCGCCCTTGCGTCCGAACTCTGAAACGTTTCGTTTCTTCGAGCCCGGCGCTGCTGAAGTCCGTGTTCCTGGCCAACCTGTAATTATAAATAGTCATCCGTCACTCACCCGCCGTGAGCTCTGAGGTCTCCGTCGCCGCCGCCACGAGTCGTCTTCGTGCAACACTGCGGCAGTCGTCACTGGTACCGTCGGAACGGCATCGATGTCCGAGCCGGTACCGCTAGCCGTCCGTCGTCGTCACTTTCGGACCGAAGCAGCCGGGCGGCAGCCACGCCGCCAGAGGGTCTCGCGTGTCGGAGACCTCGAGCGCGCGACGTCCGCGATCCCGTCTCGCTACCGCCGGTGCAGGCTGCGGAGAACGTGTATCGGCGACTTACCGCCGGGCACCCCAAAAGTGCACTGACACGTACCTAAACCTCAACCCCGCTCCATCGCCTCGCCTTGTCCGCTGCCCTCGGCCAGGGGGGAACTCTAGGACGGTTTCACTTCGGGGAACAACAGCAGAAAACGCGTGCGGCCTGGGTGATGCCTGTCCACGCAGCGGACGCGATCCTCGCCGCCGTCCGTCTGGGCGGACCTGCGCGTTTTGCTAGCGTTGCCCCCGGGTCCAGCCAGCCGATCAAGTCTCCGATGCTGTTCCTGACCTCAGCTCCCCTGGCCGGTGTGACGAACTCCTCCGCCTCGTCACCGGGCCCTTCCACAGGCGCCTGCACAGTTGGCACGACGTCCACGTCGTCTCCGATCCGTTCAACCGGTCCAGTCAGACTGGAATCGTCGTCCGGTTGAATAGTTTCCGACGAGTCGCCGGCCGCGAACTGGGTCGCATAGTACAACAGGCCCGCCAAATCCGAAACCGTAGGCTCTTCTCGGTAGTTGTCGAATACACTGAGTTCTGATTCCATAATGTCATACACTCATACTTGATGTTATTGATGATGTTCCTCATGACGTCCTCTACGGGTTTCTCGATTTTTTGGGTTTCGGTATTATGCAATTCAGCCATTTTCACAGGTAAATTGTACGCGTGTAGGTATAGTCAGAATATTAAATTGCAAGTTAGCTGATTCCGAATTTCGTCCTAGGCCGTCGCCGTTAATTTAAAACAAACATCGTTTATTAGTAGCCAGCTAGCAAACCATCATATTATTATTTATTTATTTTAATTTTAAACGGGCTGAAGCCCAATACATTGTTTAATACATAGAAAAGTAAGTAAATAGAAAGGCAACTCATGAGTATTCGTTTGTTGATACATTTAAAACATTAGCGCTCCCGGTTGTCTCTTTTTGTACTAAACATTGATTTTGCTTCACAATCGTTATTGCAATCGATCTATCGATTACTAGATAAAACTATCGATTTATTAATTCTTATCGATATAATACCTACTTATTATCAAAATATTTGAAACTTTTGAACATTGAAGTTACTTACTTTTCTGTGATTGAAGTAATGTAATCATAAAAAACTAATTAAATGCTTGTAATATTTTGTTAGTTGTTTATGTCTCACATTGTATTCTTTATTCTTCATTGTATTCGATGTTAAACAGTGAAATTAATTATTATGAACTATATAGGTAGGTACTTAAGTAAGTAAAAACAAATTGTAATTTTTACATACTTATTTTATTTGTTATCCGTTTAAATAATAAAAAGCAAATACAGATAAATAATAAAACTATATATACAACAATAAAAAATATAAGTATACAAGATAACTAGGTACATATGTATAATTTTTTCTATTAATTAATTACCTATTTTATATTACAATTTTTTAAAATTTTGTGTTTCTTTAATTTAAATCGTTTATGATAATCTGCAGCTAGAGAAATTACATTATTTGGTTCAGAACATAGACTCTGCATTTTTTCTCCTTTTAATACTCTATTAATATTTGTAACATAAGAAAACATAACAATTCTAAACGCATGATTTAAAAACAATTGTTTAGTGTCATGTGATAAACATAAAGAAACAAATTTAATTTTTGGCTGTATATAATTTAAAAAATTTAATTTTATATTAGGGTTGGTAAAAAAAAAATCAATATGGGAATTAAATTCATTAAGAAATATAGAGTAAATATTAGTTGAGATGATTGATGGTGTTTGAAGACTACAATTGTCATATTGTCTAGAACTAATTATTTGGCTATGTCTAGAATTTTCCGAATTTAGAATTTCAAAACAAAATTTACAGTTGTTTGTAATTTTTTTAACTTTTTTTGTGACTGCACCTGCAACATAAGCTTGACAAGCCAAAGCTAATTTAGTATTTTTCTTAGGAATGTTAATGTTTTCAGGGAAACTAATTTCAGAGAATGAAGATAATGCTTTTGGAGGACTTTCGGAGATATTTGTTGTAAACAGTAATTTTTTAAAATTTGTTAAATTTGCATAATTGTCATCTTCACAGTTAGCTCCCACACTTTGAGAGGACATTAAGTTATTGATCATTAATGATTTAAAAGATGATTGAAAATTTGAGCAAGTTGGGTTTACATTACGACCCCCATGGCTTCTAACTTGACCATATAAATTTTCTACTGGGTCTTGGTTAAAAGATCTAAGTGTAATAAATTTAAAACCATCACCTAAAAGTTTTTTACAAATGTATTTGATGCCTTTTATTGTAGTTACCCAGTTTTTAAGTGTGGGAACGTTAATTGGAAATTTCATACTATTTAATATCTGTAATGCTTCTTCCCAAAATTTCCAATGGGGTGATAATGAAGTTACAGAACTCCTCATTTCTTTACCCGGAATAATTGATGTAGAACTGCTGTTGACACTATCAAATAGTTTGTCCATGAACAAACATAGTTTGGCTGTGTCAGCTGCAGAAGAATTAATTTTGTCATCTTTTTCGCCTGAAATAATATTGATTAGTATACAGTTTTTGATATGTCATATAAACATCATTGTTAAATATTATAGTAAGGTACTCACCAGACCATTCAGACAGCATAAGCATGATGGAGCCTACTCTTTGGCTCAGTACTTGAGCAGCAACTGACACCTCCATTTTTTTCATTTTATCTGGGTAGATATGAGCATCTGTAAGTTTTGGTGTCATCCGTTCTCCTACATCAAGTCGTAACTTGTCAATCTCATAAAATTGAACTATATGACTCCATTTGGCAATTTTTTGTTCTCCGTTAACATAATATGTTAAATCCTTAGTTACCAAATTATTTCTTACTCCTTTCAACAGGTGTGGAGGATCATATAATGGAACAATTTCGTGTCCATCAATCTCAAAGCCGAGACATTGTTTTTCAAGACCTTTTCGAGTGTAGCTTTCAACTGTTTCCTTAAGAAGTATGTTATTAGCTGCTACATTTGTTGGTGCTTGATCACAAACAGTTGCTATTATTTTCAAACCCGTAGACTGAACAGCCCTTATTATTTCCTTCAAAGCAACAACTAAATCTGGTGTTTTTATTCCACTTTCTGTTAAGTAAAACGCAACAGGTTGCTTAAATTTGCGCTTGACACCTCGAACCATAAAAGTCAAAGCTTTATCTGCAAACTTAAGTGTCCTGTTATTATTACCCAAATCCTGAAGTCCAATTATTCTATCCTCTGATTCACAATACTGGATTCCTGCGGCTAGTGAAATTTCATCATACAGGAGTACACAATTTTTATCTAAAACGTTTTTGAAATCGCCTACAATGCTTGTTAAATGGTTAAAAATTTGATGGTTTACTCCAGGTGTTAGAGGAAGTTTGCGTAGTAAATTCATAAGAGTTTTCCTTGATGGAAGAGCAAAAGTCTTTGACAAAAGACGATAGGTTTTAGCACTAGATTTATATAACGATAAAGCAAACACCTTATCATCTATTGAAAACCTCCTTCCTCTTGGTAAAACACTCTGGACTTTTAATTGTGTTTTGAAAAAGTTCATTGAAGTTTCATTCATTTTTTCAATCATCATGCCATGTTTCTTTATATAATTTCTTGCTTCAATTAATTTGTTCTTAGTCGTCAAGTGTCTTCTATTGTTGACTAATATTTTTTTTTTTAAATCGACAATAGCACGGTGGAAATGTTTTTTCCTGGGAGTCATGTACTTAATACGTGACAGGTTTATTTCTCTCAAACATCCCTTTCTCTTGACATCACTCCTTACATTTCTATGACAAATACCTTGAAATAAAATTATTAAATATTATTAATCATGAATATTTGCCTAATAGTCAAGGATAAAAATATTTAGGTACCTACCTTTTTGGGAATAATTATTCATACCATCCAAATATGAAATACCATTCAGCTCACTACTGTCTAGATCGATGAAACAATTTACATTGACTTCTCTATTCGTCGATTTGTCATCTAACATAACACTTGTATCTATTAAAAAAAATGTACCTACATTTAGTAAAATACTTTTTAATTTATAATTCAAAATATTACTTATACTTACCATAATCAAATTCATTAACCACAACAATATCATTTGATTCAGTACTTGTATCTGTAAAACAATGTATATTTAGTAAAATACTTTTTAATTTATAATTCAAAATATTACTTATACTTACCATGATCAAATTCATTAACCACAACAATATCATTTGATTCAGTACTTGTATCTGTAAAACAATGTATATTTAGTAAAATACTTTTTAATTTATAATTCAAAATATTACTTATACTTACCATAATCAAATTCATTAACCACAACAATATCATTTGATTCAGTACTTGTATCTGTAAAACAATGTATATTTAGTAAAATACTTTTTAATTTATAATTCAAAATATTACTTATACTTACCATGATCAAATTCATTAACCACAACAATATCATTTGATTCAGTACTTGTAATATGTGCAAATTCAAGGCTTAATTCATTTACATCATTTACCATAACATTGTCAGACTCAAAGTTCAATGTATCTATGAAAAAAAAAAACAATGTAAAAGTACCAACACGCATGACAAAATATATTTTGTCATGACAACAAGGCTGTGAGCTAGTAATATAATATAAGACTTACTTGTAGGCATTAGCAAAGTCGGTATTGCATTTTTATGTAGCCGTTTTGTACCCATAATTTTAAACTTCGCCTCAAAATGTACGTCACAAACTACATATTTTTCATATGTCTCAATCATATTTAAGTTATTTAACTTTTTATTATTGCACTTTACAACCCAAGTATTAAAAAAAAAATCGTCTTTCGGAAACCTATGTTTAATGCCATTACGGTTTTTACAAGAATTTACGATACAAGTTTGTGAAGGCATTTTCACTTTTAAGTAACAATAAACAACACACCACACTTTAAATACTAAACTGTAAACTGTAACTTGTATTAAAAACAATATTTATTTAATTTTCTATAATTGTATTCGAATTCGCATTTCGCAAATCAGACAGAAAACGAAAACAAAAATAAATATAATTCATTAGTCATGACATAGAATAATGGTAAATGGTCTAAATATATCCATGGCGTTCAGGGCCGTTCCTAGGGCAGGGCGAGCGGGGCCCTCGCCCTGGGCCCCGCGCCTTCACCAGTTGGACAGGCCCCGCTTTTGTAGATACCATAAAAAAGCCAAGTTAATGAGGAAAAAAAATATTATTTATATATTTTTATATCCTTAATTGCTGAAATTTTTACTACCTATACCTACGGCTATACCTACCTACTTATATTAATTGACATCAGTCGTCAAATAAATGTATTGCATTTAAAACGAGTTAATATGATTAAAATTCAATTTTCAAAGTTTAAAATGATAAAAATCTTCAAAGCGCTCTGTCCCCCCCAAAAAACAACAACTTAGCTATAATATTTATAGAAAAAAAATGCTTAGATTCTGAGCGGAGCGAAAAAAATGTATTGATTTTACAATGATGTGTGTTTTTTTTCTGTTTTGTATTTTCGAGATCAGCATCTTTACTGATAGACAAGTGAAACTAGTTGGTATTTTTGGGAAGTCAAAATTAAAAATTTCTAGTAGTTTTAGAAAGCGTTGAGAAAAACAAAAAAATAGGTTCCTTATAATTTTCATTAATGGAAGTTTTAAAAATACATAGGCTCAATTATTTGTTATATGCTTATAAAGTTCCAATTTTGACAAAATTCATAAAAGTTTTTTTTTTCATACCTAACTTGAGACATTTTAATAGAAGGTTTCCAACAAGTTTTTGTAATTCTATCAAACTAAAAAAGTTCCCCAGGAAGCCACGTTTTCGATCTTTGTTAATTTTTTTTTAGCTACTAAATTTGATTATTTTTACAAGTGTGCTAGGCTGATACAATGTCTCCGCTCAGAATATTTTTTCGTTTACAATAATTTATCAATGTAATTTAAATATAACACATCCATTACAACGACATGCTTGACACCCACTGTACAGCAGAGCGGTACCCACTTGTCCACCTTTTTTCATATTGTATTAGGTGCCTACTATATTAAAGACTTATTAATTTATCAATATTATTATATTAAGTATAAATATATTACGTGTTTTGTTATTAATTAATTTACTTATTCATATTATTGTAAGTACAATAGGTACTATATTTTTAAGTATATTTGCGCGTAGCCCCCTTATACCTAGGTAGGTATATATCATAATTCATAATATTAAATATTTAAATAAATGCAACTGCCAACTGACGATAATGACATTTTTGGCCCCACACATTTACTCTGCCCTGGGCCCCGCAAATCGTCCGGACGTCTGATGGCGTTGGAAAATACCCAAATGGTAATATTATTGTTAAAGAATAGTTGGTAGCAATGCGTAATAAAATATAATATTCATTACGAAGTTGGTAACAATTGTCGCTAAATCGTTGGTCGACTATCGAGTATATGAGTTATCAGCCTATGGTTTAATATGTGTATAATAACAGGTGAGATTAAATATAGTTATAATGAGTTACAGTATAAATCAAGAAAACAAAATAATAATATAATAATACAATAATTTGAGTGATAGAAACATTAATGTGACTACAGATAATATCTATTAATATAATAACAAAAAGACTCAATAGAGTGAATATTAAAAAAATCAATTTGCGTTTCATTAGTTAATCTAGTGGTTCTATTCAAAGGTGAATTCATTATATAGTTTGTTCTGTGCAAGTGATTGTGAAAGGTGTAAGTATTCCTAATTTGTCGTTGAGGTACATAAAAATTTATAAAACTAAGCAGTTCTGGACAATCTATGTAGCCATTTACCAATTTAAATAAAAATTTCAAATCAAGTATGTTCCTTCGTACGGCAAGGCTACTCATATTTAAAGTACTTAATAAAGGATTATATGGAGAATGCGGAAGTCGTGGAATATTACATTTGTAAGATAAAAAACGAAGGAAACGGTTTTGGATTGATTCGAGGCATTGAGTATGAATATTTGCAGAAGGCGACCAGATTATAGAATTATATTCTAGAGTTGAGCGTACTAAAGAAAAATATAGTGTTTTTAACGTTATTGGATTTGAAAAATCCTTACATGTTCTAGTAATAAATCCAAGAATGGATTTTTTAGAAATATTTAAATAATGCCTATTAAAGGATAATGTTGTGTCAAACGTAACGCCTAAATCGAAATTTAAAACACCCGATGAAGTAAAGTATTATTTAAATAATAGTTGAGGAGAAGCGGAGAACGTGTTCTAGAAAAGGACATTACTTTACATTTATCAGTGTTCAATAATAAATTGTTTTGTTTGCACCAGATTGATAAGGTATTTAAGTCATCTTGCAAGAGGATAGAATCCGAGGAGGACTTTACTAACCGAAATATTTTCATATCATCTGCGAATAGAAGTTTACGTGAGTTTGAAAAATGTAAATCATTTATAAACAAAATAAATAACAAGGGAGCTAAATGTGAACCTTGGGGAACTCCTGATAGAACATCAAACGGATCTGACATAAAATTTTTTACTTTGACTATCTGCTTTCTGTTTGTGATATAAGAAATCAACCAAGATAAAAATGGGTCACGGATACCAATAGAATGAAGCTTATTCGATAGGAAAATATGGTTAATTTTATCAAAAGCCTTAGAAAAATCTGTATAGATTACATCAACTTGAAAACCTGAGGCAAAAGCATCCAATATAAATTTCTGAAAAATTAATTGGTTAGTGGTCGTTGATCTACCTCTTAAAAATCCGTTTTGATCATTATTAACTATTGGGGCGAGTATAGCATAAATTTGATTATAAACTATAGATTCAAATATCTTGGGTATAATAGAGATCAGGGATATTGGTCAAAGTTCATTAAGTTAAATAAATCTTTTCCTTTTTTTATCGGTGTTACAAAGCTGATTTTCCAATCAGAAGGAAAACAACCCGTTGAAAGGGAAAAATTAAATAGATACAATAATGGAGAGGCAAGAACAAATTTACATTTAGTGAAGAAAAGATTTGATATCATATCAGGACCAGGATTAGTTTTGTTAGTAATCAAAT
Organism: Macrosiphum euphorbiae; assembly: GCA_949089665.1. Taxonomy (NCBI): domain Eukaryota; kingdom Metazoa; phylum Arthropoda; class Insecta; order Hemiptera; family Aphididae; genus Macrosiphum; species Macrosiphum euphorbiae. The sequence continues at coordinate 46,653,661 of CARXXK010000002.1, read as the reverse complement.
CAAATTCATTTAAAATATCAGTAAGACTAATCTGGCATGAGTGTAAATTAACTTCAGCCGAATTGTTTGAGGAAGGAGACGACGCATGATATGTTGAAGATGGGGTACTTAAATTATTATTATAAACACTGGAAAAATAATGGGCAAAACCACATACAATATCTTTACCCCCAGTTAATTGACAATTATTATAAGACATAGTGTTTTGAATGGTTGAACATGTTTTTTTATTGTTAAAGAATTTCCAAAAATATTTAGGATTAGTAATTAACGAATTTTGAGTTTTGATAATATAATTATTATAATCGAGTTTGGATTGGGATTTACATTTTGCACGAAGTTTAGAGAAGGTGTTATAATTTATTTGTGTAGGAGTTTGCTTAAAAAGCATATGAGCAATTTTTTTTTGATATGTGAATTCCATCAATATTGAACTAAACCATATAGGATGTTTATACGTAAAATATGTTTTTTTTTTACAATAACTATCAATAATGTTAAAAACGTTATAATAGAAAATTATAATTGCTTCATTTATATTTAATCCTTTAAACAAGAGATCCCAATTAATATTAGCTAACGATGCCCTTATAACATTATAATCACAATTAATATAATCATAAACAGTGTAATTAAAGTCTAATGGTTTAATAATTTCACAGATAGGAAATTTAATTAGCAAAGCTGGGTGATACAAATAATCAATTGGAACCAAAGTAGATATTTTACATGAAACAGTAATATACGAAGAGTTTGATAAAATTAAATCTACCTATTAATCGACCTGCAGCATCGCGACTGGATTTCGGGCCCGTTTATTTTTATTATTTATGTTGGTATTATGATATAATGCAGTAAATTATTATTATTACTTGATATAAATATTAAACAACAAAAAACTACTTAAAACGTTTTAATATAAAATACATGTACTGTACTTACATATACTAATTATAATCATAACTTCAATACAATGTAATTATTGATATATGTTTATTTAACCATCGGAGACAAACATTTAACGTAAGAATTATGATAAGTTAAGCTAATTTTGACAGGAGATTTTAATATTAAAACATTTCTCTATGAAAAAATTGGTTTGCATAGCATTAACTCTTTGAGGGGCGAAAATTTCCTTTGAAAAAAAAACCCATGTGGGCAATATGTGTCAAAATTAATTTTTTTTATTTTCATTTTTTTTAAATGCTTTTATTCTGGTATTTAACTAAAATATTGTTGACTACATTTTTTTTGAGTTAGCAGTTTTTCCAGAAAAATTTGGGAAAAAGTGGTCCTTATAGCGACCACCACCAAAATAAAAGGCTTTTTTGAATAAAATGTTATCAAATCCAAACTTATACTTATTAACTTCAATAAAACATTATATGAGTACCATAAGAAGGATATAAGAAAATATTTGAATCATCCAACTAACAAAGAACTAGAATATTGTATACCATTTAATAATTGATATATTTATTATATATATTATTAATAATAAAAAAACAAAATAATATTATACATATAAACTCCAGATATTTCTGAAAAACAATTACAAAACCTTTTTTTAATAATAATACTAAAAACACAATATAAAATTATTTAAGCAATATTTATAACTCAAAATAAAATAAATGTATACCCTTTTGAAATAGATAACTCATAAAAAAAAATTTGAATTTAATACAAATTATTTTGTATGATAATCTTGAAAGCAAGTTTTTTCTTTCTTGATACACAAAGGAACTTTACAAGTAGAACAAATGAAGGGTCCGGTGCAATAACAAGGTATCTCCACTTTTTGAAATTGTTCAGGAGACATAAAAAATGTTTTTACTGACCCACCTTTCATCATGTTACTGTTTCAAAAACTTATTTTTATGCTTTGGATGTATATATAACATACCATAAAACCTTATTACTTTTAAATAAATTTTAATAATTTTAATTAATTAATTCAAGTTTAATTTAGTGGAGATATATGGGTTTTTGCCCCAAAATTAAAATCCATGTTTTTTGTTTTTTTTTTATCTCAGAAATTCTTTCATCATATGTATTGAATAATCTCAAAAAACATTTGCAATGTGTAATTTACACCTATAATCAAAATCATCGGTTGGATCACAACCTTTTATAATGATTAAATTGAGTAACTATATGTTTTATGGAGATAACTGGTTTTTTGACACAAAATATAAGTAAAACTTTGGTTTATGCATTCATCAATGTAGCTTTGATATCCTTTACGACTAAAAAAATACTTAACAAAACTACTTTGGTAGGATATTTCATTTTAGAATATAATCATGAGCATATTAGTACCTATTAATGAACACATAATAAATAATTAGAAAATATATCTAAAAATGATAAAAATGTACACCTTGAGCATGTATAAAAACAAATAAAACATAAATATAATAATAATTCTTTTAACAGTTGAAACATAATATTAAGATCTTATAATGTGGTATTAGTTGACACCAAATATTTGTGTACATAAAATCATAAAAATTAATACATTAAAAGTAAAAATTATTTGATGAGTTATCATTTTTTTAACACGATTATAATAAAATAAAATAAAACATAAATATAATAAACATAACAAAAATCTTTTAAACAGTTTAAACTTAATATTAGGAACTAATAATCAGGTATTAGTTAATCACAAATTATTTGTATACATAGGAATATAAAAAATACTTAATTTTTACACATAATAAATTTGATTAGTTATCATTTTTTTTAACAAGATTATAATAAAATAAAATAAAACATAAATATAATAAACATAACAAAAATATTTTAAACAGTTTAAACTTAATATTAGGAACTAATAATCAGGTATTAGTTAATCACAAATTATTTGTATACATAGGAACATAAAAATACTTTTTCTTAGTCATCATTTGGTAAGTTTTCATTAATTTCTTTAACAAGATTATTATAAAACCACATATTATTAGCCGGGACATACTTTGTTGCAAGATCTTGAACATCATTGAATTTTGCTTCTTTAATTTGTATTACTCCATTATGAAGTTTTGTCAATCTTTCTTCTATCATCTTCAATGTAGCACCTTTTTTTTCAGGATGAAATTTTTCTTTTGCAGTTGAATTTGCAGCTACACTGCAAAATAAACCATCTTGTCTGTATTCTATACTTCTGTAGGACATAATACAAAACTTTTGTTTATCAATACTAGTTATTGTTTTTTTATACAATATTTTAGTATAATCTGAAAAATTAAATATCATATCTTGTGATACATCAATCACATGGAATTTGTGTGAGGTTTCTCGGATAATATCTTTATAAGTTTCTGGAATAAATATTCTTTCTACTTTTCTTTTATTTTTTTCAATTCTTCCAAAACATCTATCACATGGAAGAAAGCTGTGGCCAGGTTCTGGGTAGCGATGATGAATGCTCTCCAAACCAAAACATTTGGATTGAACTATTGTATAAAAAAATTGAACTAATCCTATATTTTTATTTTGAGAGCTGCAGTTATCGCTGAAAATATAGATTTTTTTTACATCTGGTGAAAGAATATTTTTTAAAAAATGGTAGAGGAAACTCATCACTTCATTTTGTCCCTTTTTTCCGCTTGATTCATCATACATGTAATGATATGATCGCCCAGTCTTTGCAGAATATATGCAAAAATTAAAAACCCATAACTGTCGTTTATAAAAGACATCTCCACATGGAATGTGGGGAAGAGGCATATTCTGCTGATAATCAAATGCTAAGACTTCAATATTTGTATTTGATTGTGCTTCTTTAGCATACATTTTTAAATCATTGTAAAACAGTTCCGATTTCTTTAAATGGATATCTTTTTCAACTTCGAACTCCTGTTTTTTTTCTACATCAGTTTCATCACTAATTAATACTTTAAGCTTGTCACAAGTTTGACAGGTGTCTGTTTTTGGTGTACCAAAGGATAAATTAAAATTGTTTCTAAAATAGTCATAAAAAAAATCTTGTTTAACGATAGGTTTTATCTTTTCACCTTTTTGCATTGATTCAAAATGTTCAGGTTCATACTCCTTCAAATAAAGTTTATATAATTTTGAAATATTTAGGTTTGGTGATAAATATCTAACATTCATGTTGTCGTTTCGACTATAATGTGACTCACATTTAGGGAAGCTATTAATATGAGTATTAATTTTAAACAAGACATCTTCAGTAATTCTATTTGGTCGGTTTTGATGCTTACCACGACAATCTATTGGACTTGGTATATTATTAGATTTTAAATTTTTTATGAGTCTATCAATAACACTTTTCCCAACACCAAACAATGCACAAAAAGCAGTTTTACAAACTTTTATTTCTTTAGAACTTATACGTATTTTATAACTAGATGAAAATTGTCTATTAATAATATTTATCCCTGTTTCTTTTGGTCTACGTCTTTGAATAGGTTTAATAGACATAAGACCACACAGGTACGTATCTTGCTTTTCTTTATTTTTTATTAAATTAAAAGTTTCAAGAACTAACAATTTTTCTTCATCTGATAATTTGGTGAAACATTTATCAATACATTTACACGGTGGCCCAGTGGTACGTTTAGGTACCTGTTTTTTATTATTTAAACTTAGATATGAATTACCTTCGGCTCTATTATTTTTTGAAATATTTCTTTTCCAAGTTGCATTATTTTTTTTTCTCTTCTTCCCTTTTCTTGTAGGCACACTTTCACTGTCAGAACTATCTGTAGCCTCAATAATTACTATTTCTGTAGCCACTGGGTCGTTTTCAGTAGCATGGTAGAGTTGATTTTCACATTCAACGTCAGAATCTAAACATAATATACCTTCCATATCATCATCTTGGTTATCAGATAAATTATTTTCCTGGTTAGGTATAATGAAGTCAGGATCTACGATATCGTCATCAAAATCAGAAAACTCATCGCAGTCCTCAAGAAATTCATTAATGTCTATATCATTCATGATTTTATATAACAAAATAAACAACTATAACAGAATCAATATTAAAATGTTGAATAATAATAAATAAAAACTTAGAAAACTATAAACAACATTTCGGTTCACGACTCACAATGACTGAACGACATGTCAATATAAAATATAACACAAATACATAACATTAACAAATATTTAAGAACATAGATTAATATTAATAAAGTCTATGATTTAAAATAAAAAACCGACACAATTGATAACTGATAAGCTATACCTAGTAACTGCAAAATAATATCAATGTCTTGCTGGTGGGTAAATGTGTAATGACAGTGTTGACAACTTTCGGAGCATAAACAAGGTATCTCCGGAGATATTCGGTTCTTGACCAGAAAATGCTTAAAGTACAGTGTTGACATCTTTCGGAACAAAAAGCATATATCTCCGGAGATACCTGGTTCTTGCCCAGAACATTTAAAACCAGATATCTCCTTTTGTATGATATTAGCGTACCTAATAGTCGGAGATATATCGTTATTGCACCGAAATGTAGACAAATTTTTCCACTATTAGAATATGTTAAAACATGCATTTCGAAAAAAAGTGGAGATACCTTGTTATTGCACCGGACCCTTCAAATCCATTTTGTTCTTTGTGGTTTTTTTTTAGTTGAACACATCGCACACCTTCTACTACTGCCTTCAGTTGGTTGATGTTTAGATTCAGTAAGTCTCAAATGTTTTGAGACATTTGGCTTATGGTTTCTGATTTCAATATTGGATTTAGTTCTTTTTTTCACTATGGATGGGGATTGCACATCAACTAATTTTATAGATAATAAGCCTGTGTAAACCTCTCTACGAAAATTTTTATTAGTTAATTGATTACCTTCTGTATCCAATTCTTTGTAAATAATAAATGAATTGACAACACAGCAATCAATAAAATGAAAAAACAGTCTCATGTACCACTTATGGCTTTTTCTATCACACTGGTAATCTTTTTTTAGACGGTCAAAGTTGTCAACAAAGTTCATATTTGAATTATAATCCTTCAATGCTAAAGGGCATGGAACCTAAGAAGTACTTCCATCTTTTTCTTTCCTGTTGACAAATACTTTGTCATCTGGTGAGTGAAGAGAAGATAATATATGAACTGCTTTTCGATCTTTTCATTTATAAAAAGCCAATCCCTTATTGCTTGTTGCCCAATCATATTCGCCTCTTTGCAACTGGTTGTCTCTTGTAAGTGTTGGAAAAAATTTTCGATTAGTTCTAACAGTTCCACACGCATATATTTTTTTAGTCAACAGATTTTCAAAAAGCATATTACTTGAAAAAAAGTTGTCCATATATACAACATGATTTTTATTTTCCAATTCCTTACATAAATCAAGTACTACCCTACCTCCAAGACCAGCTTCAACTGTCCCTTTTTTTTTACCTGTATTTACTTCAAATTTTAAATTGTACCCAGAACTATCACATAACATCCACCCCTTGTAACCCCTTTTTACTGGCTTATCTTTCATATACTGCTTCAGAGTGCTTCGACCCTTGAATTTTATCATAGATTCATCAACAGCAACATCCATGTGAGGTCTATATGAATTTAAAAAGTTTTGACCAATATAATCCAATAATGGCCGAATTTTATATAGTTTGTCATAGTTGGCTTCCCCCGTTTTGGTAGAAGTTGATTATCATTGAAATGGATGTGTGATAGAAGCCAACTAAATCTTTTTACACTCATTATACTTGATATATACTCATCGTGTAAATCTGGTGCACTAGACCAATAGTCCCGATAGCTTGGAAGACGTTTAACACTCATGCACATATTTAATCCAATAACAACTCTAATTTCACCATCATAAGTAGGTGTAAATGGTTTTCCTATCTGTGTAGCATACAGGTTAGTTTGGAAAACTATGTGATCAATCATTTTTTTATCAAATATTTGGCAAAATATATTATATGGTGATTTATCTTCAAGCTCTTCAAAAATTTCAGCTGGTCCACAGGGCAAATCATCAGAAAATAATTCAACTGAAGGCATTAATTCTGATTTTCCCCATAAAGGAGGTGTATATGGAGGTTCAAATGATGGTACTGCTTGATTCGGCTTACTAATTGTTCTAGATTTTCTAGAGGTTTGAGGGTTAGCCTAATTCAATATAAAATATTGTAAAATAATATAATACCATTATATAATATGTAAACATTCACATTTATAGTATACAACATGAACTTACTATGTAGTTAAAAAAAAATAATAATTTCTTAATTATGTTACACACATAATAGGTATATAACACAATACACATATTATATGGTCAACAAATAAAAAATATAAATTGGTAGGTACCTATAGTTAGTATTATATGGTATATTGTAATTGTAGAGGATTACACATATATTTATATATCACTAGCTGATCCTGTGCACTTCGTTGCCCATTAAAAATGCCAACTCTATATGAATAATATATGTTTTTTTTTATAATTTAACTGTTACCATAACAACAATTTTAAACCAATGGTAACCAATAATTATTATTATTATAGCTTTGAAACCCACGGCAACCATTTATAAACAAAAATTTCCAAATCTCAAAATCTTTGTTTGAGCACCTGATCCCGGGGTTGGTCCTCTCCCTTTTTAAATTAACATATCTTCTGCACAGATGTCTAATCTATCTATATATAAATATCTGATCCCGTGCACATCATTTCCCGTTAAAATTGCCAACTCTATATGAATAATATATTTTACATATCACCATTCACCATGGCAACCATTTATATACAAAACATTCCATCGGAAATTTCAAAATAATATATATATATATATATATATATATATGGTTGCCATGGTAATATGGACACACACACACACACACATTCATTTTTATATATAAAGATAATAGAAATAATATCATAATAGAAACATATAATAATATTGTAGATACTTAGCAAATATTTGTATTAAAAACACTAACTGGGGGTATAGGTAATTGATTATGATAATACTCCTCATCATTTGGAATCACTTGAACTAGCTGATACATGTAATATAGTGTTTCTTGGAGTATATGTTTTGTCATTATCACTATCATCTAGTTCAGAACCACCCGAGAAACTTTCACCATCACTAGGAATATCAAGCAGGAAACCTTCAATGTCATCATCATTTATAATATTCATCTACAAAATATGTTTACAAACTTATACTAATATATTAATATATTATACTACCTACCTACTAGTTACTATTACAATCAAAATTGTACGGTGGTCTCTATAGAAACCACATTTACATCAAACCAATTACGAACCTAATTAATGTTATTTACTTACCGTTATCGTGTAAATAGTTTTAATTAATACTATTTGTTGAGTATTTTACGAAATAATTAAAATTTGATTTTTTAATTTTGATTTTTAATCAATATCTCTTTACCATAACATTTAGTACGTATATCAAAATATTGATAATGATAATAAATGATGAAAAACGCGGGAAATGATATCAGACCAGCGGCAGTGATATTGTTTGATGCATGTATAAGATGATAATAAGGTTATAATCATGAACATTAGAGGAAGGACGCCGAACTGTGTATATAAAAGTGGTCCGGAATTATCGCATTCCGCCAGAATGCGCGTCGGACCGTAATGATGTCGTTTTTACATGACGTATAGCATAGGACATTTAATGGTTTTTTATTATTATAATCTAAATGGTGAAATTTATGAATAATTACTATGGAACATTTTTTTAAAACCAAATTGCCCTCGATCGAATATATGTGTTTCCAATAATATACGACTTTTATAAAAAAAGATATAGTTGTTGTCTCTTTTTATAAAAGTCGTATATTATTGGAAACACTTATATTCGATCGAGGGCAATTTGGTTTTAAAAAAATGTTCTATAGTAATTATTCATAAATTTCACCATTTAGACTATAATAATAAAAAACCATTAAATGTCCTATGCTATACATGTAAAAACGACATCATTACGGTCCGACGCGCATTCTGGCGGAATGCGATAATTCCGGACCATGTTTTTACGCTTCGTTCTGCTGTGTTCGGCGTCCTTCCTCTAATGTTCATGGTTATAATAATATGTGAATAATAAGTGATAATTGGTATGCTGACCACCATCAAAAAAATATTAAAAATAATTTTAAAAGTGGTTAAAATAGTAACCACCGCACCTGAACGGTAAAAAAAAAAAGTGGTTAGCATACTAACCACGGCCCCTCAAAGAGTTAACAATGATCCATCAGAATCTACAACACGACATAATACTACTAATGACACTGATTTTTCTAGATATTTGCAAAATATCAAATCACAATCTCATATATCTTACTTCAGTTACCATAGACCTATAATTTCAATGATTGAATTGTTCTTATGAAAAATAATAATTATAATATTGATATACTTCTAAAATATGCTAAACCAATAATTACGTAATTACGTTTCATTGTTATGTTCATAACCGTTTCTACCAAAGTACCTAACCTATGAGTAATATTGTAAGAAATCAAAAAAAATACAAATACAAAATTTATTAAAAACAATCTTTTAAAAACAAATAAATAAATATACATAATATATTGCAAATAAATTTATGAATATAGTTATTTATTTCATCAATAATCAAAATTAAAGAGAGCGGTGGGTAGAGAGAATGAGAGTCTGACGTTAATGATTAATTACGCCAAACCTGCATACGAAAGGGAATTCGTCCCATACGCGTGTCCCATGACACGTTTTTTTTTTTTTTTTTTAAATTAACATGATACCTATTTGATATGATAACATTATAATACCTATTAGTTCAATATAAAATGTTAGAATTTGAGTGTAATGTACAATTTAAAATATGCATGATAATCGTGTTCAATGTTAATGTAAATTAAATCAAATGTAAGTATTGATTATGATATTAATATATTATGTGTAAAAAATACTTACCTCGAAGAATGATATTGGTGAAAACTAAAAATCACTCATTTAAAATTTAAAATAATAATGAATGTCTATGTCTAACACCAATTCGTAGTTAAATTATACAACAGTATATAATTTTTTCAAAAGTATTAAAAATACGTACTATTGGCTACTTAAGAAGTAGGTAGTTGAATACTTTTACAGTTACCTCAAGTACTTTAAAGATTCCTTGTACTTGTAAAAACAAAATTGTAAAAAAGTGATTATTTCACTTGTGGGGGGCTGGGGTAACGTTACGCCAGCCCCCCCATTGTTTTTTATAAATAACTCGTAAAAAAATGTCGTGCAAATTCTAAAAATAGTCGTGCAAATGCATGCTAATGGCGTGCTAATTCGAGACTCAGTTTTTTTTGTAAAAAGTTCAATGAGGGGGGCCAGGGTAATGTACGTCAATATCCATTAGGTACACCAACAACACACCGTGATACTATCATAGATATATAGAAGTATACTTTAGAAGTTTCAAGTACCCACGAATAATATTATACAATCACAACAAAATAACTTAAATAGTTATTCTAGGTTTTTTATTATGTAATTTCGTCCAAATATGAATTTAAAATGTCTGCAAAAAATAACTGTGTTCATATATTTCTTAGATTTTTTGGTTACAGTATGAAATATTTATGAGAACCTTTGTTTTAAATTTGCAATCCTTAGCTATAAAAACTGAATATTTTATAATTTATTAAATACAATGATTGATAATTTTCGAGATTTTGATAAATTTTGTCAAAATTCGATCTTTAAATGCTTATAAAAAAAAAAATTGTGCCAATGTATTTTTTATATTTTTAATTGCTATTGTAACAATATATCAGGAGCCTTGTATTAAATTTTTACTCTTTTTGGCCCAACAGATAAAACTTTATTGATATTTATAGAAAAAAAAAAACTAAAAAAATTGAAAACTGAAAATGTCCGTAAACAGCTCAAAAAGAGTCAAAATATTTTCAAAATTGTACAGTTTATAGGAAATGCTAATATGAACATTCAGTGAAATTTTCATATATCTACAGTTATTCATTTTTGAATTACAACAAAATAAGAAAATCGCTACACGAGAAATCGAGTGAATATCCAATGTTGTAAAAATTTGAATTTCAAACGCTCATAAAAATTTAATTTGACTTTCCGGTAGAGATTTTTTTATTAATAAAGGCAGACAAACTTATGAGTAATCTTGTATTACGTTTTCAAATCTTAGATTTAAAAAGAAAAATGTTGACGAATTCTTAACTCAAAATAATTTGCTAATTTTCGTGATTTTTCCATATTTTGTCAATTTTTGAACTTTAAAGGCTTATAAAAAAAAAACTGTGACTAACGATTTTTAATATTTTTCATCTGCCTTTGAACAATATACTAGGAGACTTTTTTTAAATTGTCAAGCTTTCGAAAACAACAAATAAAATTGTATTGATATTATTAGAATAAAAACTAAAAAAAAATGGAAAATGAAAATGTCCCTAAACAGTTCAAAACAAATCATAATATTTTAAAAATTATATCGTGTATAGAAAATGCAAATATGAATAGGTAACCAGTGAAAATGTCATGTATATACGTTCATTTATTTTAGAGTTCACCGAAAACCAAAATCGATTTTTTGGAAAACAGATTATGCGTAAAAATTCCCGTTATTCCTTAATTTTTATGTGTTTGATCACGGCGTTTGTGAAAACTATTGGGAATTTTAAAATTTGACCTCCCGAATGTACCAACTATATTCACTTTCCAATCGAACAAGATACTGAAGTTGAAAATCGAAGCATTATTTCGACTACTTATCGTGAAACAAAAACAAAAAAAATAAAAAAACACACATTGTAAAATCAATACATTCATCGTTTCACTCAGAATCTAAAATTCAACTGGTTGATTGGTTTTCATTTGAAAAAAGAGAAGTTTGTATCAAATCAAGACACTGCTTAAATGGTGTAAAAATCTATATGATTGAAAATTATATAGACGGTCAACAATTTCAAAAATAAGAGTTAGAATAACCTCATTATTAAAAGAAAAAAATAGAGGTGAGCAAACCTCGCGAATCATCCTGTATATTGGTATCTATATATTGCATGTTATGAATGTTGCCTACCATGTTTATCAATTAACCATTTCAGTTCAGATAAAAGCACCGGTGAACATTCTGGAGATCCATATCACACCGCATCACGCATAGCATTAAAATGTTAACATTTTGGATGTCTATTAATAGCATGCGCAATGCAGATAAGCCCACGGCTACATTATAGTTTGTTAACATTTTATAAATGTATACATGTTTACAAATATTAAATAGTATTTACTATGCCTGCGTATTGTTAAATACGTATAATTATATTGTTTAATGTTTTGATAAAAAAGAAAACACGTATTTAAAATTATTATGTATAAGTTCCCCCTCATCGTGGCTTGAATGCCTATTATAATAGATAGATAATCATTGTCAAAATCATTAGGAAGCTTCTGATATTTCCTAATTCGAGATTCCGTAGTCTGACAATTAGAAAAAAGAAATCTGTTAAAAGAGCGACATAGAGTGCACGTATTATAATATAATAGAAAAGCACAATTAATCGTTCGTTAAGTCTATCGTCGTAACTCGTAAGTCGAGATGTTTGTGCACGCGTCAGTTCGGCGGACGTTTATACAAAGAACAAACACCGTTGTCGGCCTATGTATATTTATAGTGTTCAGTCGGTACCTAAATAGTGGCTTTTAGCCGACAGCGGTCGATTCATTTAACTAATGCACTTTGTTCGAGGCCGCGGCGCGTTATCGGGCCACCGACACCGCCGCCGTTTCACCCCTCCTGACCATCACCATCGCCCATCGGGTGTCGTATAAGCGCGCGTGTTTCGCGTTTAATACCGAAATTAACGATTTCTCCGTCGGTCCGTCATCATCGCGGTCGTCGTAATAATATGAAAAAATGACCGCCGCCGTATGATAAAAAAAAAGTAGAAAAGCTTTAGCGCCGGATATCGAAACACCTCAGACCTCACCTGCACACCCTTGTCCTGTGTTCTCTCCGATAAACCCCTTACCGGGGAGGAGTATATAGGTACTATACTATACCATATCTGAGCGCGTAAATGTGTGGCGTGTGTGTGTGTGTGTGTGTGTGTGTGTGTGGTATTAACCGGAAAGAGCGCCACCGCCGGGTTTCATTTGGTTAATGGATGCGCCGCCGCGTCGAGTCGCGTGACTTCCGTCGGGGAATGCGCGCGCTCGCCGCCGCGCGGGGTGGCGATTACTTATTATTGCGGAGAGACATATTTTACGCGCGGGACGAAACGAGACGAGCCGCCGCGGGTCACACACTTTAGGGGAGGGGATGACCGATGGTAAAACTACGCACACGCGCCGGGGTCGGACATACGATGATGATGATCATCATGATGACGATGATGATAATAATAATAATTTATTGTGTCGATTCGACTTACAGTTCACGTGCTGATTCGATGGTGTAAATAATGTTTTTTTGTATCCTAGTGTCACACACACACACACACGCGAAATTCTACAGGTCAATTCTACGTGTAGGTATAGAAATTGACAATCGTTTGATTTACTGCACAAGACTGCATTTTATACCATTTTCCAATATCGATTAATATCATACCATTATATTATCTCGTACGACAAGAACAAATAAATAAGTAAAACAAACGACGATGAAATTTATCTCCAATAGGTAGGTCACATTGTGTCAATAATATGTACAGTGTACACTGCAGTACATTATTGTTCACAGTTTCACACATCTATCTATATATTGTAATATTGTATGTATGTTAATATACTTATTATGCAACTATGCAAGTAGTAGTGAGTTGTAGGCACTCCATTTCACCACATTATATTTCTTTAAAAACTGACTATATAAATACAAACGATAATAAAATTAATTGCTGCCTTTGTTCTTGTTGAAATATTTGTTGACAGAAAAGCAATTTCTTTTTTTTATAACATATATTTTAAAATGTAATGCTAAAAACGTATATCCGACACACTTAATATTTAACAAATTGTCATCTTATGTCATTAAAAATATGTTGATAAACATTTTAACCATAAGCATTAAACATTAAAATTACTTTTATTTAGTTAAAACAATTTTAACACCTTATAAAAGTCCAATCATAAATATAAATATAATTCTTAAAAGCTAAAAAGCTAAATTAATTTCCTACCTATATATTATCGAGTCATACTGATAGTAGAAAAAATTAAACACACCATAATAGTTTGTTTCTATAGCAATGTGAAAAAAGTAATATTTTCCTTACAGAAATTGGTTGGTAATGAATTTAAAAAAAAAAATAATAATTACACCTAGATACTATATACCAGAAAATATTCATCTATAGGTAGGTAAGAAAATAGATATTTAGTACTTGCATTGAATTAACACTCAGTTTCTTTGAATTGTACGTTTGTTTACAAGATATTTTATTTATATTATATTTATATCGTTATTCAAAAAATCAATTATTCAGCCTACCTGTTTGCTTTGAAAATTATCACACACAACATAATAATTCTGAGAATTTCTTGAAATTATTTAAATGTGACATTAATTTTGTTCGTGTCATTTGTACGTACAGAATATACCTACCTATACAATATTATGCAGAACACTCGACTCGCTGTATTATCAATTTAAAGTATCGTGAATTGAATCAACTTGCAGAAATACATGGGCAGGAAGAGAAACAACTAAACACGGTTGCATGAATAATAAATACAAGTAATATCTCAGACTTAGAGTAGCCATCATTGGCCGGAACAACGTTTCTCGTCTATCGCATTGCATGCAAACTTCAAACAAGTATTTTTGTGTAAGAATGATAGTTTAAGTCCCTTGAACTTGTTGGTCTCTATTATTTAATCACATAACATTATCATTTATCAGCTGTGTCAAACATTATTGTATACTAGGAGCACAGCTGCTGCACAAGTTGGGCGCTGGTACCTATTGGCTATTACGATTTGACATTATTAGGTATAAAGATCGTGACTTTTACAATATTCCGATTTTCGCATGTTCTTCAAATCAATATTTTAAAGATCTTTTGTAAATAATACTATTGAGATGAGTGTTTACCTACCTATTGAAAATGTTAAAGCAATATAATTTAATTAGGAATTTGTCCATTACTATTTCCTATAAAACATTACCTAAACTATTACACAATTGTTGATTAAATATAAAATGAAAAATACATAGATACTGAATTAACAAATGTAACTAATAGTATTACAGTAATATTTTGTATTTTTGACAATATTTACACTCATATTTTGAAATAAAGTCTACACAGTGTACATCGACGACATCATGTATTATTTTTTTTTTAGATGTTTATTATGTACACACACATTTATTTTTGACTTAAAAAATGTTATATTGCATTTGGATACCATTTTATGACAGTTCATTCATGTAGAAGATAATATAAATTAATATTATATAAGTTATAACCGTATCGGATGTTTTGTCGTCACATAGGTACGCATTGGATAATGTGTAATTTACCGGCCAATGGCCAGAGATCGGTTTATTATTGATCGTAAAAAAGGAACAGTATTCACTGGGATTGATTATTATTAAATGAACAAACAACACGATTTGTTTCTTCTTCAATTCATAATTTTAATGTTTAATTTATTATTGTAGTCGGAGTTAAAAGAATTCAAGCCGCCACTGCATTATCGTTCATAAAAATAATATGGTAAAATCGGCGGCTTATTGTGTACTTAAACGGCTATACATGATACATGAACGTATAGAGCTCATAAGTTATGTAAGATATTTTGCATTTATTTTTCGATGCTTCTGAAACCAAAGAAATTAGATTTTGCATATTTTTCATTGTTTTTATTATTGTCGTTCTATCTATTAAGTTTCTATTTGTGTTCCTAATAATCCCTGTTATAGTTTCCGTCGGCGCTTTAAAAGTATAACTGTAAATTTATATTAAATAAATAAAAGCGCGTCGCCATCATGTTTGAAGTACCAACTTGGTATGCATTGTTTATTTTATTTTCCTATTTTGTTTGTTGTTTGATGTGATTACACTTGATATTATAATTTATTAGTTGGTATTTTGTTTTTCAGTGCAGGTGCCACTACAGGTCGTTGAACATATTTTTTTTTAAATTTTGACTACCTGTATTTTTTTAAATTATATAATAATATAAAATTTCGTTGACGAGTTGGCCGTAACACGTTTGGGCACAAAACGATATTTTTACCTGAGATTCGGGAAAACGATTGGGAAACACACGTTTAGGTACACTTTTTTTCAGACCCCAAAAAGCAATACAAAGTTTGGGTAACATAATATTTTTGAAATAATACTACGTTTGGGTACCAACTTTTAGGTGCACATTTTTTACTAATATACTTTTACATTTTTTTTTTTTTAGAGCCTTTTGGCGTTACCCAGGAGACACCACGAGGAGGTTGGCTATTAATAGTCCCCCAAAAATATTTATTATTTATTTTTCACTATTAATATTTTAATTATCTTATTAAAATAAAATATTAAGTATTCGTATAATAATATTATATTTATATTATATATTCGTAGTCGCGTATATTTCGATAATAATCAAAATAATGTAAGTATTTGATATTAATTGGTTTGGATATAAAGTATATGAGTATACCAATATTGTAGATCACGTGTTTATAAAGTGTACCCAAACGTGTCTTGTATATTATATGTATTATGTATTGTGTACCCAAACGTTCTCTGATTTACCAGGTAAAATTATAAAATACCTTTTATTTTATGTGTCCAAACGTTGTGTCTATTTGTACCCAAACGTGTTGGCTTTTGGGTCAATGTGACCAAAAGTTCAGCGCCCGACGAGTTTTATGTGTTGATACAAATTAATTACGAACGTCGAAGTACAACTATTGTAGGAATTTGGTGTAAGCTTTAAATGTGAGTAGATATTATGTCAACAAATCTGGAATATTGAAAAATGTATGTTGAAAAAATAATGTTCCTTTATAAAAAATTTAATATGTCAAACCCATAGGCATGTTTACGAGTGTTGATGGATAAACTAATGCTATAGATCTATTGTAATTCTTGTATCGTTTTTTTTTTATTTTTATTTTTTTGACAAGGACTATTAATATTATGACCTAAGCCCTAAAGGTTTTATATTATAATTTAAAATACCCGAATTTATATAATAATATATATAACAAACAATAATAATAATAATTTATATTTATATTTATATTATGTCAACAGAATATTGAGTATTGTATCATAGAATAGGAGGTACACGTCCACGTCTCGTCTCGTCTGCGCTCTGGGCATTTAATGTTGTTCCTGACGGCTGACGCTGTTCTATTCTACAGTGAATAACAATTATTTTGGAATATTTCAAGATTTAGCAAAACCTGGAGTAAAATTGTTTTAAAATTGCTTTAAAAGAAAATAATTTTTTGATTGGTTGTGTGGGCACTGATTTTTCCTATTTTTTTTTTATGCTAGAACATCAACCTACTTATTAGTTATTACTTGGGCTAGGGACTTATAAAAGTTTGTATTTTTATAATATTCATTCAAAACATAGCTTAGTGATATAAAAATAATCTGTTCTATATAATACCAATTGATTTTACTCTTTTTTCACGTGTTAGTGCATATTTTGTATATTCTCATTTTAACTTTTAAGTGCATATTTTACGTATATTTTTAGATTAGAATTTAATTTTTCTTTAGATGAGTAAAATTTATTCTTTTTTTCTTTTTTGCAGGACATTAATTATAGTTTAAATTATGGACTACCATTATGCTTTTATTAACTTTAATCCTATAATGTTGTACATTAATACCTACAACTATTAATTTGGGTAATAATTAGTATTTATTAAACTAATTATAGAAAAATAAAAGGACATTTGATAAATAGAATTTTTGTTTTTTTTTTATGTTTCGGTTTTCAAGGAATATTTTAAAGGCATATTTTAAATTTTAAGGGCATGAGTCCCTAGCAGTATCTATTATTAAACTTAAAGATAAAAACATATATGTTTCCAGTTTCCACGTGGTTTTACTAACGATATTTTAATTTAAAAGCGAGTTAGCAATTTTAAATAATATTCTACATAGTCAGTGGCTATGCCAAGCATTATGGAATAAGCAGAACCGTTCATCTCAAATAGCTGATATAATTAAAATGAATTTGGGTGTTTATTTAAAAACTCCTAATCAAACACGTTGGAACTCTTTTGATTCATCAAAATGTCTTCTTTTGTATTTTAAAAACAGTTTTTCCAAGTTCACTAAAGTGTGTGATGCTTTAAAATTAAATCGGTTTTCTAAAAATGATCTAGAATTTTTAGAAGAGTATGTTGTAGTTATGGAACCATTGTGCATTTGCCTTGATGTGTTGTATTTTGGGTTTTTGTTGCCTTCTATTACAAATACTCTTACAAAAATATGATGATATCGCTAAAAAAAATTTAATTTATTGTAATTCTTTAGTTAGTTTGATAAAAGCAAACGTGGAAAAACGTTTTGAAAATGTTTTGACTGATCCGTTTTTATTATCTGCAACAGTTTCACAACCGTTTTTTAAAAAATCTTGTTTAGAAATGTTTGAACCATCAAATTTGCCTGAATCTGAGATATCTGATAGCAATATGAGTGATGATGCAAATAATTACTTTAACTGGTCTGAAAATAAATCAAAAGTGGATCTTTAATTAGAGCAAGAAATAACAAGGTATTTGTCAAAAAGTCCTAAAAAAAATCTGAATATATTGAATGAAATGCCCACACTTAAAAAAGTATTTTTTAAATTTAACACACCACTTCCTAGCAGTGCTGCTGTAGAACGCATATTTAGTACTGTTTTATTTAAAAAAAGAGGTAGGATGAATGATAAAAATTTTGAAAATGTATTAATGTTAAAGTGTAATAAATCATTAATATAAAATATACAGTATTAACTTTTAAATATTATAAAATATATTTACTTACTATTATTATGATGTCAACGTTGTAATTGTTTTTATTATTATTATTATTATTACTTAAGCCACTACAACTTGGCTATTGGTTTATAGTATTAGTTGACTATTTTATTACTTTTTATAATGATATTAACTATAATATTATTATGATTAACTATTAATTAACAGTTTGTTTTTTTTTATTGTGTTTTATCAGAGCAATTCTTTTTTATTATTACTATTTACTATTGTTATTTTATAAGCATAAATTTGGCCATTGGATTAAAGTAGTTGAACAGTTGTAATGTTGTGTAGTTAATAGTTAAATTAGTATAATACTATAATGTTGGTTATTATTTTTTTTTTCAGTTTATAAAATAATAAATATGTTGTTGAAATAAACGGTTTAAAATTATTATATTGTTTGATATTATTGTATTATAATTATTTAGGTACAATAGTTGGTGATATGAGATCTTATATAGGTATACTCAGATAGGTGTGTAATATCGAGATTATAGTAATGTTCATTTATAAACACAGAATTGAAAAATAATATTTTTGCTATTGAAATCTAAAACTACTGAAAAAAAGTATTCGAAAAATATTTGGAATACTTAGGAATACGAACCGAATATAGGAATATTATTATCACAAAGTATTCGAATACATTTTCTGAATATTTTTTTTTAAAGTATTCGGAATATGTATTTGAAATACTTTTAAAAAGTATTTTACCCAAGTCTGCATACCTATACTATAATTGTACTAATATAGTATATTTTATGGAAACAACAAATAAAAACAAAAATCCGTTATAGTAGCTGTAACTAAAATAATATTACTTCGTAAAAATTACAAAAACATTAAACATTAAACACTAATCACCAAAGTTTTACAGTTTTTCATTATTTTGTAGTATACCTATTACCTACTGCCACGTTTAAAATATCTGTTCGAGCCACTCCGTGGTAATCATTATTCATCATCATCGTTAAAACTATTGGTAGCTACGTTTTTGGATTTTCATTGATTATAATAGTTCCACAGTCCAATTAATGTACACTGAATATTAATTTGATATTTTTTTATGACTTACTACCTAACTACATGTTCATGAAGTACATACATATTATATCATTTGTGAAATTAAAACTTTTCAGCCTCAAACGCTTTTCTGTATTGTTGAGATAATTTTGACCTAAGGTTGGTGAGTTTTTATAGATAACGGAAAGTACAGAATGTTTCATAAAAAAGATTCATAACACTCACGGAAACCACGAATGACCCTGTATTATTATTTTTGAAAAAAAATCACTAAGCGGTTTTATAATATAGTATCTGATCGACTATCTGTCGGTAATAATTCGTGTGACGTGTGTCCAACAATCAGTGTACCTACTAATTTAAAAATTTGAATCGAAGGTTACACAGGCGCCTGCGAAATGGCTCCAGGCGACCACAAGGTATGTATAATATTATGTATTATTGTATATTTAATACTTAGAGGTACTAACACATAAATGTGTTACAGAAGACTGAAGTAAGTCGATTTTGATTATGTATCTGTAAACGTAGGTACGTGGTACGTACCTACATAGATACAGAGCGTTTACTTGTTCAGTAAACAGTCATTTTATCGGTAAATATAATACATACCTAGTACCTACCTATCAGAACGTTTTTGATGGAATTTATTATTTTTTACTTGTATTATTTTAAGTAGGTATTGCTTAATAAATAAAATTCAGGGTTTTAAATACCGGTTAAAACCGATTAAAAATCGAAATCGTTATCGAAATCATTATAAATCAAAACCGGTATCCAACATTAAAATCAAAATCATAATTTCCCAAAACCGATATCTAAAAATTAAAATCAAAATCGAAAAAATGAAAAACCGGTATCCAACATTAAAATCGAAATCATAATTTCCTAAAACCGATATCTAAAAATTGAAACCAAAATCGATAAAATTAAAAACCGGTATACAAAATCGAAATCAAAACCGACATTTTTTCAATCGGCTTAAGTAAAAATACTAAATAGTATGAAAATAAACGTAGATACTATAATTTATTGCAACGGTCAGACGTAATGTGTTGTCGGAAAAGATTTCGTTGATACGGGTTCATAAAATCATAAATCATAATTATTAATACATTACACTACCTATGAATAGTATGAATACAACATGTCATGCACTCATACTCATGCCTTATTGCTTATCGTTGTTTGCTGGCAACCGATGCTCGTTCCACGAAAACTGTTATAAATTTTACTTTGGTCACAAATTTTAATATAAATAAACTGTTTTATATATACGTAAACAATATCCCAACAAAACATATATGTAAAATGATAGCCAAGTTCAATTATGTAATATATGCTTTGATTGTTGACTTCAACGACAAAAGAAGTGAGATCTAAATGGATGCCAAGTTCAATGGTCAGTCCTGAAATTTATTTATAACAACATGAAATATAATTTCTTCTTATCACTTAGGATAATGTTTTGAAGCCTAAGGTCTGACTTGGCTAGTTTCCATATTTTACGAATTATCATCAAGTACCTACTAAAACAGTCATGGAAGAGCACTATGTTCGATAGCTAGTTTCTAATAGCAAGCCAATTTTTTAGAAGAATAAAAAAGAACTCCCAACTTTTTAGAACTTGCGAAGGCTATAACATAATTTGTATATAGAATCTAGCCAAGTCAGACCTTAGGCTTCAAAACATTATCCTAAGTGATAAGAAGAAATTATATTTCATGTTGTTATAAATAAATTTCAGGACTGACCATTGAACTTGGCATCCATTTAGATCTCACTTCTTTTGTCGTTGAAGTCAACAATCAAAGTATATATTACATAATTGAACTTGGCTATCATTTTACATATATGTTTTGTTGGGATATCATTACTTTTTGTATGTAAATTTTTAATAGCCATTTATTCATAATAAAATTATTTCCAAATGGTTTTTATTAAACTATTGTATTTATATTATTTTTACAATAATTTACCATGACGTATTCTATAAATAAAATTTATTACTAAATACTATAATTCAGTTACTAACGTATAACGTTAATAATATTTATTATAAAATATTTTCTATTGTATATACAGAGTATAAAATATATGTAAAATTAATATACAATTATTTTAACTCTTTTTGAGTATATTTTTAATTATCATAATTTTATTGACTGTAGTTTCTACTGTTGGGTGGATAATTCATAATTTGTAAGAATAATTATTTAATTATTTTAATTGTAATATTTAAAAAAAATAATATAAGTTACATACATAGATAGAAAAAAAAGTACCTATGTTGCTGCGCGCGGGTCGATATATCGACACATATTCGGCTAGTCGTATTTTTGGAGCGGCGATACGGGAAAGGTTATTTAAGTCAACATTACATTACATTACATTAAATTATAGGCAATTCATTAAGTAATTGAAAAATTAAACATAATAGATAAAATAATTGCAAAATTATAATAAAATCAATTGATTAAAAAATTAAAAATTAAAAATTAAAAAATTTTCAAGTTTCTGATTTTTTCCTTTGTATTTACCTAACTACCTATCTGTATGCCAAATTTAAACTTTCTAGGTCATCTGGAACTGGGTTAGAATTTTGATCTATAGGTCAGTCAGTGATAAAAATGACGATTTTCACGAATGGATCTTCGCAGGAAAAAACTCCGGATCCATGACGTCATTAGTTGTGTTTTTAATATTGTCCTTATCAAATGTTATGGTGATTAAATTGTTATCATAAATATAATATTATCATCAACCATAGATATATTATTTAATAATTATTTTATGATAATTACACGTGCTAATTACATACATTTTAAAACACAGTAAGTACATGTTCTTAGTAAAATAAGTTGAAAACAAATATATCATTGTAAAACTAATACATTCATGTGTTCATAAAAAATGTCACTTAATTTAAGGGAAGTCATAAAAAAATAAATTATACACACATATATTAAATCTAAATCTACAACTAAATCAGTAGGTTTCAAGTGTATAATAAATAATCAAATATAAATGTAATATAAATAATGTGTAAATTGCTTAAAAAAAAAATTTTAAATACCTATTATTTAAATGTAAGAGTGGTCAAAATTAGATTTGCTTATGTTAATTACTTCGTCGGTACCATCTTTTAAAGATTTTTTAATAATTAATTCTTCAGCAGAGGACATGGTAGTTGTTTCCAATTTTTTTTTTTTTTGCATGAAACGTGCTTGTGGTTCTATTTTTCTTTTTAAATTTGTCTGCGTTTTTTTAAAACTCAAGTCTTTATTTTTATAAAATTA
This sequence comes from Macrosiphum euphorbiae, assembly GCA_949089665.1. Taxonomy (NCBI): domain Eukaryota; kingdom Metazoa; phylum Arthropoda; class Insecta; order Hemiptera; family Aphididae; genus Macrosiphum; species Macrosiphum euphorbiae. Next base: position 46,630,344 of record CARXXK010000002.1, on the reverse strand, counting down.
AAATAAATTAAATATACAACAAAATGAATTTATTCATATTTTCAAAGAATGTGAATTAATTCATTTTTTGGTGAATGTTCTGAACACTGCTTGTATGTCATTGTTATTGTAACACTTTAAAATTATAAAATAAATTAATGCGATTATGTCTAAATAATAATTGTATAGAAGTTACATTCTATCTGATGGCAAATCGTAAAATTGTTATTAATTTATATATATAAAAATACAAATAACAAATATTTTGTAAGCATTTGAAATTTGAATGCCGCGCATTCAATCACCATAACATTTGATAAGGACAATATTGATAACACAACTAATGACGTCATGGATCCGGAGTTTTTTCCTGCGAAGATCCATTCGTCGATTTTCGGACGTTAATATCTAAATAACGGTTTGAAGTATGTTTATGAAATTTAGAGCACATATGTATCTCGTTAGTCTCAATATATGAGCCAAATTTGACATGTTTATGTGGAATAGTTTTTGAGTTATGAGGGGGTCAAAAGTGGCTCCAAATGGTTCGTGTAATATTACACACGGTGCTGCTCGCCAGTTCTGTTAGCTAGAACTTGGCTTGACACGCTACCGCGTGTATAGATAATGAATATATACTAATATAATATATTTAATAGTAAGTAGTTACATAATAATAATTAATAGAATAATAGATTTATTTATAACAAAATATAACAAAATAAACTATAATTAAATTTCATATTAATCATAAGGGTATAAGTCTAGTTTACCGGGCACATTTTTTTTTTGAATTTTTTTTTTAAAAGGGTTGTTTTGACGAGTTAAGAACGATTGTGCAAAAATAAAATTGCGGAAATGATTATTTTGGAAGTTATAGCTTCCCAAAGTTAACGATTTTACGTTTATACGCGTGCGCGCAACACTACTATAATGCCGCGCGGAGGACCTCGAGTTTGGTGACCGGAGGACTTTTTTAATTGTTTTTATCTTTTATGATAACTGATACAACAATTAGTAATTACTAATTACCCTGTGAACTACTTGAGGTGTACTTGCATAACAAGTCGATGGATATTTTCGATTTGCTGAGTGGAGCGACGGCGCCGAGGAGCGTAGCGACGAGTGCCGCCAACTGTGTAACACTCCCCATATACTACGACATAACTTACCCTGTAACCTACTTAAGGTGGTGTGCATAGCAAGTCGGGGGATATTTTCGATTTGCGGAGCGGAGCGACGAGTGCCGATACACGAGTAATCACTGCAACTTGGAACGTCCATAACTTTTGAACTGTAAGTTTCCGGGAATTTTTGAGGAAAACCGAGGTTCACCTGAGGTATTTTTACACAACAAATCGGGGGATATTTTCGATTTGCGGAGCGGAGCGACGGCGCCGAGGAGCGTAGTGACGAGTGTCGCAAACTGTGTAGGTTGGCTTACTGTAGGTAATTTACTATAGGTTAATAACTATAGGTTATTAACTATAGGTAATTTTTTGGTTATCTATAAAAGATATAGGTAATTAATAATAAAATTCTAATAGGAATAGTAATATAGTTATTTAATTGGGTATGCCATTACAATAAAAACAATTAAAAAAGTCCTCCGGTCGCCAAACTCGAGGTCCTCCGCGCGGCATTATAGTAGTGTTGCGCGCACGCGTATAAACGTAAAATCGTTAACTTTGGGAAGCTATAACTTCCAAAATAATCATTTCCGAAATTTTATTTTTGCACCATCATTCTTAACTCGTCAAAACAACCCTTTTCAAAAAAAAAAATGTGCCCGGTAAACTAGACTTGTTCCAAATAGTGCCAATTACTGTAACCCTCAATAAAATATCTAAATATTATAAAGTATAATTGTAATTGAAGACAACAAGTCATATTTAATTAAACTTGTTCATTGTTTATAAATATAAGAACAATATTGTACCTAATAACATATATTAAAACAGCACTTATATATTATTATGTATAATTGGAATTAAACAACAAATTAAAAATTAAAACAGTACTTATATTAATATTGTATTAACTAACAAAAAATAAATAAAAACAATTAGGTACTTACTAATAGTTAAGTCTTTTTACTGGGTATAGGTAACTTATATACAATAAAAAAATATTTAACAAAAATCATGACAATAAAGGTGTGGTACCTTTAATTTTGATCTGGTTCAGTCTGAACTACAATCTTCTTCATCAGTCTCTTGCAGTGTATCTTCCACTATTTCATTTCTTTTTAATGAAGTATACTCACTATGATACCTGTTAGGTATGACACCACTTTTACAAAGTTTTAATAAATCAGTATATTTTGCCACTGATATTGGATTTTTTTTTTTTAAATGCCCTCTAGACAATTTCTTGTAGGCTCTTACACCAATTTGTGTATTATCATAATTATTTGCCTCTTCAAATACCTCAACCTCCATGGTAGGACAACTATTGTTTATGCTATTAGCTTCATTAATAATAATATTATTATTTATATTATAATCATTAGTACTAGTACACATGTTCACTTCAGATGTAACATTATAATTAATCTTCTAAGTTCTTTAACATAATTCATTTCCGCATAAAAATATAGTTTATTGTTTTAAAATAAAATGTTCAATGATGACTGATAAGGTTTCTAATCAGTCGATTTGTTGTTACAAAATATAAACTCTATTATTTTTATTTATGTGTTTTCAATGAAAAATAACAATATTGTGTAACAGTTATATAAATAATATAACAATAAATTACCGTATTCATTTAAATAAAACGTAGTTCAAAATAAAACTTAAGTGTAATTTCATACTTTCATAGTGGGTTACGCTATTTGGCCTGTAATATTAGTATATTATAGACGACTTAAAATACTATACATAGATATTATGCTGTAGGCTTACACTAATTGGCTTGCTGAAGAAAAAATTGTTTGAAAATGTTGATATTTACGTTGTGGCTTACATCAATTGACACTGTTTTAACAGTGTGGCTTACACTAAAAAACATTAAATTAAGTTGAATTTAGACTGGAATTAATCATCTGAGGGTTACAATATTTGGCCACAATGTGTATTTTCTCTATAACAATATGTTTCAATCATAACCTGAAATTTGAAAAAAAAGTGAGAGTTACATCAATTGGCCTATTAGCCGACGATATGTTATATAAAATGTAATAAATTGAGTCTAAAATGAAAATGTATATATTTATTTTAGAAACGTGGTCCAATGGATGACATTATTACGGTCACAAAAAAAAGACTTAATGTCAAGATGGATAAGATCATATTGTTAAAAGCTTGTACAGAAATGGTCACTGTAAATGGTCGACCCTTAACCATTTTTAATGATTCTGGTTTCAAAAAAATCTTAAAACCTTTAGTTGAAGCCATCGGTGGTGGTAATTTATTATTATAATTACTTATTACCTAATTTAGTTTAATATTTTAGAATTTGTATTACCTGTATTATGATCTTGACATGTTATGTTGTTGTTAACAATTTTAGATTTCACAATTAACTCACACAACATAAAGAAGCACATTTTTTCTGCCTCCAACACAATAATTAGTGAGATTAATGATGATGTCAAAAACAAATTAATAAGTCTAAAAATTGATTGCGTCAAACGTCATTTTCGCTCTATAATGGGAGTCAATATCCAATACATTAAAAATGGTTTATGTTTATTTGGCCACTTTAGCTACGCGAGAACTTAATGAACAACATACTTCTGAAAATCTAAAAATATTGGTATTTACATTACCTTAGTTTTGTAGGTACTATAGGTTCAATTATTTTGACTTAATATGCAAGTGTTTATTTATTTTTAGCTTCTTGATGTATTAAAAGCGTATAATATTAGAAAAGAACAAATTTACACAATTACATGTGACAACGCATCAAACATGGTAAAGTTGGCGAGAATTATGAACGAAGAATGTGAAGTGGTACCTAATGATGAAGAAATTAGTAATGTTACAAATCCTGATGGAAATAATGATGATAGTGATTTTGACTTAGAATATGAAAATCAAGATGGTACACTTTTGTCTATGGATGATATAGAGAGTGAACTTTTCAATGATCAATTTGTGAATAATGGTAAATATGTTTTATTTTATTATATTATTAATTAAAATGCTAAGTAAATATTTTCTTGCAACAGAGAGTACAAATAAAGAAGTTAAAGACTTTCAAGAATCTGTGATTGAACCAAAATCAATTACATCTTGTATTCGGTGTTCTGTGTATTCCTTGCAATTATGTGTTCTGGTTGGCTTGAAAAATGCACCGATAACTAACTGTATAACTGAAGCTAGAAAGGTGATTTTAAAATAGAATTTGCTCACCATTATATACATTTTTATTAAATATTTATAAATTTCATAGATTGTAAAAAAACTCAGAACACCCAAATATGCTACTTGATTAAAGAGAAAAAACCTAAAGTATGCAATTATTGACATAGAAACAAGATGGAACTCGCTTTATAATATGCTGTTTAGACTGCTAGAGTTAAAAGAATTCTGTAAACTTCACGAGGAAACCAATGCTGATTTAAAACTTAACAATTGTGAATGAGATTCAATCCAAAGTATTGTAAGTTAAATAACTAATATATTAATATTTTTTCTAATAAATTTTTATGTTTTACTTCAAACTTATTTATCTACTTTATAACATTTTATGTAGATAATTAATTAACTTTGTGAGTTTTGTTAGGTTGGCATTTCTAGGTGATCATAATATTATAATATTTCTAATATTTTTCTTTTTTTTTTAAGTAATATCAAATTACGTTACAAAACATAATATAACTAATACTGAATTACTAAAGTATTTTCAAATTAATAATTTTTTATATAATACATTTTAATTTGATGTTTAAATGATTTATTTGAAACATAGGTCAATGCGCTTAATCCTGTAAAAATAGCAACAGTGGCATTACAAAGGCAAGATCTGAATTTGGGTGACTTTTATCGGATATGGTTGAGAGCTATTCATGGATTGACTTCCAATGGTTCGATACTAGCTAAGACTATTAAAACTGCTATGGAAAAAGAAATACAAGAAAAATATCTGAAAAATAGTACATTTTTGGCAGGTATGAGTATTTTTTTTATACTCTATGAGCATTTTTATGTATACCTAATAGTTAATAATTAATAATTATATTTTAGCGATTTTTCTTGATCCAAGATACCAGGCCTTACTCACTTCTAATCAAAAACGTGATGCTATAAATCGTCTTATTGTTACTTGGGAGACAATACTTTTATTAAATGGCGCAGATAGGACTTCTGAAAGTTCTGAGTTGCTCTTAGATGATGCAGGTATAATAAATTCATCACAGACCTAATGTAGTTCAATATGTTTTTATACCTACCGCCATAATTATTGCCCATCTAATATAACATTTTTAATTTTTTGCTAATTTTACAGTTAATTCATGTATAACTGAAAATAATCAAGAGTCTGAAGATCCTATTGAACAATTTTTGTCATCTCAATCTTCTGTGCTGTCTCAATTGTCTACTACATCCAATATTACAGAAGCTATAATAACTATACTTGATAATTTTAATAATGTCCAGCGTGTTTCTCACACAGTCAAAATAATTGAATATTGGGAAACTCAAAAAGTGCATTGGCCCGAACTATATCAGTTAGCGAGTGTTGCTCTAGCAGTTCCAGCTACTCAAGTAAATCTATAATATATATATTACTATGCTATATAGTTAATATAGTATGCTAATATTATACACTAATATAATTTTATACTTTCAGGTTAGCGTGGAAAGAAGCTCCTAACCTACGTGCATCATTAGACCCAGACGTTTTAGAAGCTATAATGAGGTGCAATGAGCAATTTAAAAACAATTGTTAAATACTATTTTGTAAATGTGATAGTTGAAAAAATGTTATTAAATAAAAAGTTATTTCTGAAGTATAAACAATAGTTTACATTATTTTAATTACTTTTTTATTTTTATTTATTTAGTTGTTAGTACTAAACTATTACTGATCGACAGTTAAATAGTATATTTAATATAGGTGGATAATATTACAAATTACTTATTTAAACAACAGATAATATTATTGCTAATTGGGAATGATTAAATGTGTGTATAATACTATAATATAAACTGATTTCAAGTTGTATCGTCATAACTTTTATTCCACATAAGGCATATAACATGAACAATATTTACATGTAAATATTGTCTTACTTGGTACTCATATAGTATTTTTTTTGTTAATAAATTTAATTTTATTAAGGTTATTAGTTTTTAATATCACCAATGCAGAAATATTGCACAGGTAAAATGAATAAGAATGGCATGATATGGGTCAATTTTGTGTTTTTTTAATTCATCAGCTTATTCATTTATTGAATGTTAAAGAAATACACGTAGCGAAAATACTATTTATTGGTTAGAGCATTTATTTTTTCCAAGTTCATTAAATTTAGAGTAAAATACTAAAATCGCCTTTTTACAAAATATAGAATATTATTAATAGTACATTTTATTATTTTAAGGCATAAATTGGTATTTTTTTTTCTATTTTAATGTCTTACAAATGAGTAACAGCTATAAGGATTTATTTTTTGAAAAAATTGGTTCAGTAAATTTGAGTACTATATTCAATATTGATATATCAACCATTACAGGGCAGAACTAAAAAAATCATCAGATTATTCTGAAAATTGGTTTACATGTTCCTACTTGGATTTTGGGAAAAATATTGTCTTGCATATTTGGAAATGGAATTTTCCTTACTCCTTTTACGACAACACCGCAGAAAAATTGAAGGACTTCCTGCAAAACAAGATTACTCCACTTTTAGAAACATTTCAGAATTATCAAAATAATTTAAAATTTTAAATGGTTTGAAAAACTCTGAAATTTATATAATTTAAAATAATTTGAATTCTATAAAAGATGCTAGTCATGCATAACACACTATAAGTTTGCCTATGTTCTATAATATATATTGTATACAATTTAATGAACTTGACTCAACATGGTGTTATCATCTGGGTTTTTCCCACGATTATCAAGTTTTTATTTTAATGAAAAATTAATCATATGATTTTTATCAAAGAAAATTATATTTGACATTAACCAAGTTGTAGAATGTATGCATAAGTATTTTGTCATACGTAAAAACGTTTTTGGAGGGATCGATCATAAATAATAAAAAAAAAATCCCTATAAATAAGTACCAGCAACCATACTAGTATGCATACTACTTAATGTGTAATATGTTTACTATATAGTGAAATATACTAATCATTATTTGCAGAAAAATCAGATAAGTTCGAACTTATTTGGTTCTTGTGCAAAAAAAAAGAAAACCAGATAAGAATAAAAAATATAATACTAATGGCGGATTTATCTTGTGTTCGCAATTTGCACAGAGTTGTAGACAATTTTTTAAAACCGATACCTACCTAAAAATTTAAATCCTATATCCAAAATTAAAATCAACATCATGATTCCTATAACCGATATTTAAAAACTAAAATCAAAATCAAAAATATTAAAAACCGGTATCCAAAATTAAAATCGAAATCATAATTTCCCAAAACCGATATCTAAAATTTAAAATCAAAATCGATAAAATGAAAAACCGGTATCCAAAATCAAAACCAAAACCGACATTTCGTAATACCGGTACTGAAAAATTGAAAACGAAATCGAAAAATTTTGAAACCGGTATCCAAAATCGAAACCGAAATCGAAATTTCGTAATACCGGTATTGAAAAATTGAAAACGAAATCGAAAAATTTAGAAACCGGTATCCAAAATCGAAACCGAAATCGAAATTTCGTAATACCGGTATTGAAAAATTGAAAACGAAATCGAAAAATTTAGAAACCGGTATCCAAAATCGAAATTTTTCAATCGGTTTCAAGCCCTGAAATAAATAAATTATTTAATAAAATTACGTCCTTTATCGTTATTATTTTTAAACGACAACATATATTTTACATACAAATATCGATACAATTAATGGGAATGTAAGTTATAAGTAATAACATTTGTATCAAATCATTTAATAAAAATGTTTTCAAAAACAACAAAAATAGGTGGGGAAGTGGGTGTAGCTTTGCTGTACAGTGGGTTTCAACTTTACAAGTGGGTCACTGTAATGGATGGTGTAAAATTTGAAGTCAATGATATAATGTCAAAGACGGCCAGTCAGCATATGATAATATATTACTATAAGTACCTATATTTAGCGATACATGAAAATAATTTATTTATCTATTTACGTGGATACTCGTTTTAAATTTTCAATTATTAACTATAAAAGTTGAATATTTCATTCAGTTTTAACTATAATATCATTTTTCATTTTTAAATTTGATACATTTTGTCACAAATTGAACTTTAAATGCTTATAAAAAAAAATTGTGCATATGAACTTTTTAATATTTTTCAACTACTATTGTAACAATATATCAATATCAGGAGACTTGTATTACATTTTCACGCTTTTTACCCAACAAATACAATTTTATTGACATTTATAGAAAAAAAATTACAACAAAATCACTAAAATTGTTATTAATGTTATTTAATATGTAATTTCGTCCAAATTTGAACATAAAATATAAAAAAAAAAACTGTGTTATTTTATTTTTTGGTTACAGAATAACTTATACTTACGTGGAATCTTGTTGTAAGTTTTCAATTTTTGGCTATAAAAGTTTTATACATTTTTAACTACAAAATCATTTTTTTATTTTAAATTTGTTAATTGTTGTCTAAAATCAAACTTTAAATATTAAATGCTAATAAAAAAAAATTGTGCCTATGTATTTATAATATTTTTCAACTTCTATTTAAGCAATGGACCTTGCATTAAATTTTGACCCAATAAATAACATTTTATTGATATTTATAAAAAAAATAAAAACTAAATGACTAAACTTAAATGATTTTTTCAACTGCTTTAAACATGTTTACAACATGAATTAATCGAGTTTAAAAAAAAATTATTTATTTAATTTCTGAATTTTTTTTAAATGTTACGTATAGTTTAACCAAGACTTTAGATAACTTTAGACTTAAAAATCATTTTGATAATAATTGATGATAAAAGACTAATATGTTATCTATATCTTGATAAAGAATAATATAATATTAATATACTTTGGCGGGTTTGCGCCGATTATGAAATAATAAAAAAAAACAATTAGATAGTAGGTACTCTGAATTATGTAAGTGTCATCAAGAAATTATGGCTGAAGTCATCACTTTCCAATCACAGGGATTTCCTTTCAAATCTTATCTGTTCAATGAAAATATTGTTTTAAAAATTAAATCACTGGCATGGTGGATAGCATTGAAAAAAACTTAACGAAGGAAATGAATGAAATGGTTAAGCAACTGTTCACATCATGTGCTTCATCAGCAGTGATCAGATTAGATAAGTATTTTTTAATCTAGATAAAGATAAAGACAATGCAACTCAAATGTATCTAGATAGATATAAAAGATAACTTAACTCATATTTATCTAGATAAAGATAAATACTTCTTTTCTATATAAAAAAAAGATACAACTATTTTTTAAATGGTCTTAAATTTAGGTATATTTTAGTTGGGCACCAAGAAAATAATAATAATAATGGTATAAATAAAAATAATTACATTATTTATAAACCATAAACTTTGTTTGAGAATATGTATAAATATTTAAAAATGCATTTGTACAATTTCACAATTTTTATCAATAAAAAATGTATCTAGATGAATTTATTTAGATTAGTAAAAAAATTATCTAAGATGAACGTTTAGATCCCTTGTAATTATTTATCTAGATAAGATAAAAGATAAACAAATAATTATCTAGGTATTCATCTAGATAAATCCAAACACTGCATCACCATTCACCTGGCAGGGAATATTTTCAATTTATGGTATAGATAATACAAAACTAAGAAACCGGTTAGGTATCAAGAAATCTTCCAAATTAGTCTCTGTATTTAAAAGTTTAAGCACTTGTAACAAATAATTAAAACAATTGCGATATTTAAATATTATGTTACTTATCAAGTTGATATTATTTTATATTTTTTTTTTTATTTATGTTGGATTACAACTTATTAGTAATTACCAACTGTTATGTTATTTTAATAATTCTATTTCTAAATTCTATATACCTAGTTTATGTTTTACATTATGACTTGTTAAGTGTTAACTTTTATGACTGAACAAGAAACATTAAATAATACATTTTAATATTTTATAATTCTGTTGTATAAGTTTGTGTTGTAATTTGTAAATGAAATAGGTATTAAAAATTAAAATTAAACAAATATATTACCTACAGAACTACAGAAGTAAAAGAACCATAGAAGTATACTGTTAGTAATTTGAATAAGAAAAATTATTATTATAAATGTTATAAATTTCAAATTTGTTTATGAAACAAAAAAAAAAAATAATATGAGTTGCCAGTATGAACTTATAAATTATAATGATATTTTTCTGTTTTAACCAACCGTTTTTTGTTGTTGTTTAAATCATTTGTTTTAAACAAAACCATGTTTAATTAATTTAGATGTTTAGAACATGTTCAAACAAGTTTTTAAAACAAAATGTTTTAAACATCTCAACTCTGGTTGAGAGTCAATTTGTTTTGTTGCGCTGTCAATTTGTAGACGGAGACAAGAAATATCCGTGAGTCCTTAAGTCTTAATGAAACTGAAGTCTGAACCCTACAGTTGACAATTTTTATTTTGAGTGTACTTTCAATGTTTTATAATGTTTTAATAGTGTGATAAAATGTAATATAACGCATATTATTGTTGCGCGCACAAACATCGCTCCTCTATAATAATATAATACAGTACAAGTAGTAAGTACACATACCTACATTATACCTATTTCTTATACCTATACCTAGCCTATAGGTGCACATGCAGAAACATACTGAACGCGTGTATCCCGTGTAACGTGTTATATTATATACTATATACTATATATATAATATATATAAAGCATGTATCCTTGACATAAGTATATAAATGTCATAATGTCATAATGTCCACCTACTCGTTTCTTGAGCACACAACTTTGCCATCGTCGTGAAAACCGCGTGTCGAAGATTTATACACTGCGAGTGTACGATGTACCTATATATAATATAATACATACATAATATTATAACATTCATCCGTAGGTACATAACGACCTGGTTGGTACCCAAACATATATATAGGTAGGTACATTATATCAAGACAATGATACAATTATAATACCTACCCACTATTTAATAGTGACTATTATATATGTATATGCAAGTACGCGGATGTTCATCCAAACAGTATCACACAACGAATTATGTAGATATTATTATATTTGTTGTTTTCTGTAATATTATGTCCCCTTTGTATACGTCATTAATCATTATCATCTTTTGTACTGCTGCAGGTGGTTGTAACTTGTAGTGTTGCAGTAGGTACGCTCGTACATATTACTGCACGTTGCTAATCTGTAATCATAAATTGTCGGTGTCGGTCGTCATATTGTATAGTACTCATATAATATATAATTATAACTACTAGCTTAACAGCAGTGTTGTGGCGATGGATTTTTTTTAGGGGCCCAAGGTTTTTTGTGGTGGGATGATCAACCTCCCAGAAAACGGTATCTCCACGAATACTGTACAACAAGTAGATATCGAACATATTACAAAAATTGATTAAAATATTCATGGCTTCGGCATTTTCCAATTTAACCTTAGACTACAAATAAGCAATCTGTAGTACATTTACTCCAACAGAACCATGTTTTTCTAAACCAAAATATTATTTCAAACCTTACTTACTTTCGACTATGAGTGCGGAGGTGAGACTTGATCATCTCATGGTAATTCTAGGATTATCTCAAGACATCGATACACATTTGGGCGATGCAATTAATAATATATACATATATGATTTTTAATTATTATATATATATATATATAATGGTTAAAAACTAGTAACGAGTAATTTTTGTTACGTTTCTACCACAACATTGCCTAAGCTCTATGACCTATAATCAGTATTTACGCATTTACATTCATGAATCAATAAAAATAAAATATAAGATTGCCTAATATTTTAAATTAGTAGGTATTCATTATTTGGAAAATTAAATTTAGGCCTGAGAGGTAGCTGTCCACCCTGCAGCTCTCTCGTGCACATGCATAAGATACCTGTAGAAATATTTACCGAAATTGTATTTAAAATAGAAACAGAAACTAAAGCTAGAATGCTCACTAAAAACACGGTAAATCGAATGCTAAGAAGACAGCGATCAAAAAACAATCCTAATTCTACCATAATGTAAGGTAATCAGTAATCACATAAATTAAAGTAAATTATAAAATTAAATAATTTATTAATAAATAATAATTTTTTTAAATTTATTAATCAGGTACACCGTACACGACAAGTGCAGAGCTTCATTTTAAAAGATTTTTCCTATAGGTAGGGCCGTAGCAACCGAATATTGCGCCCGGGGCGAAACTTCAAAATGCGCCCTTAAGTATTTTAATTTATAAAAAAACTAAACACTGTATATTATTTATAAACGCAATATAAATAATGATTTTTCCTTATAATTATGTAAGCGTATGTTAACTTTATTTAAATCAATAACTTATTAAAATATAAATATACATAATTATTATAAGAACATTGATGTAACATAATAAATAATAATATTATTTTTACTTATAAGTAACATTTAAATTGCAATTTTTCTAGCTTTTTTCCCAGCAAAGTCTTCAATAAGTTTGTTTATATCTAAAGTATTTACCACTGTATGTTCAATAGATAAAATAGCCATATCAGATATTCGATCTTGTCCCATAGTCGACCTCAAATAGTTTTTTATGAGCTTTAACTTACTGAATGATCTTTCACACGTCGCCACAGTTATTGGCAAAGTCAAAAATATGCGTAAAGCTATTTCGACATTTGGATATTCAGCACGCAAAGAATATGTTGTAATTAATTGTAGTAGGGCTAAAGGTGTTGCGGCTCTTAAGTCAGATAAAAGAGAAAATGCTTGAGACTTAAAATCTTTTATTTCAGAGATAAAATCGGAAGAATTTAGATCGGTTTCATACTTCAGAGATAAGTCAGCTGCACATTTTTGTATATAGTCCATAGAGTGGTCCGTCAAGCTACTACCATACAAAAATCCAAAATTTTCATTAATTTCTGACATATTTTCGAATCGGATAATTTTGGAGCCATATTTAAATGTTTTTGGACCCTTTTTTAAAAATTACACAGCTATTAATATTTAAAAGTAACGATTTCTTAATTATGAAGGTTTAACAAATTGTTGTGAAAAAAAAGTAGCTATAACCCGGGCAAGTAGACGAATCTAAAGTTTGAAGTATTCTCAAATGATTAATTATTATTTCTCAAGTCCAAATTCTACACCAATTTGTAATTTAACTTGTGGAAAAGTTGTAAAAAAAATATCAGTGTCAAAATTTGTTTTTAAACCAATTTTTTTTTAAGTAAAAAACACAAAATTCGTCATCTTACCCATGTGCTGGAGTAAGTTGACATTTCCCCGGGGTAAGATGATATACATATATAAATAAATAAAACAAATTTAATATTTTATATAATAATATTTTAACAACTTATATTATTAAATGTATTAACATAATTTTGAAATTTGTACCCGTCGGGAGCATACAGTTTTAGTACGCGCGCCCAGTGACCGAAATACTTCGTAACGCACTAACGCTACTTACACACCGATCGACCTGTTAATTATTGGGTATGGTGTCGATGTGTAATGGTGTAAATACTAAATATCATATACATTGATAGATTGTATTTACTAACTATTATTGGTTTTATACTTTTATATCTATATATATAAAAATGAATGTATGTCTGTGTGTCTGTGTGTCCATGTTACCATGGTTACCAAGGTTGCCATGGTTACTAAGGTTACCAAGATTTCATATCAATCTATCTATATATATAAAAATGAATGTATGTCAGTGTGTGTGTGTGTGTGTGTGTGTGTGTGTGTGTGTGTCCATATTACCATGGCAACCATATCTGTATATAAAAAACAGTAAGCTGATTGACTGCTATCAACGCACAGCTCAAACCATTGGACGGATCTGGCTGAAATTTGGCATACAGATAGCTATTATAATATAGACGTGCGCTAAGAAAGGATTTGCCAAAATTCGCATTTTAAATAGGTGCTGAAACAGGGACATTGAGATTCACGATAGAAATTGGAAATTTTTATTTTATTTATTTATAGTTGCCATTGGTTACAGTCTACATTAGAAATTAGCATTTATTTATTGGTTGCCATTGGTTATTCGGGCAGATCAGGTACAAGCTTGCATCAAATCGAATTATTGAACAATGCTTACCAGGGTGGCAGAGTTGCACTTACCGCAGAAAATTACACCCAAAAGGAGTTCAACAATCATAATTTTTTTAAGAGTTGCGATTTTTTACGAGCAAACAAATTTATTATATTAATCCACAGTATTACATCAAAATAAACTTGGTATAACTTTGATACTTTAGAGTTAAATCATACACGTCCGTACAAACAGCACGGGGTCCGCGATCTACCGCAGGTAGATTGCCTACCTGATAATGTACTGCTGCGATTCAGAATTTTTATTCAGGGCAACGGGAAAGATAAGATAAATTTTGAACACCATACACGTTAATGAATTGAACAAAGTTTGAGTAGGTAGTATTGAGTTGATCCATTTAACGGGCGACGAAGTGCACGGGATCAGCTAGTTTTAAATAAAATTACATTAATTACAATTAAAAATGTACCTTCTTTCATCTTCGGTGTCTATCAAAAAGCTTAATGTATCTACATTATATTTTGATTTACTGGCTGCTGCTGAACCAGTGCCTAATTTTCGTTTTTTTCAATTTTTTTTTGTAAGAATCTCTTATTGTTCGCCAACGTGTTTTGCAATCAATCACTAAAAATCATGAATAGGTAATATCATAATCATCAAATTTTATTTACCGTCCAAGCTACTAATAATAATTTAAGTACACTCATTATGCCCAAATAGTCATTAGAATAATACAATTTTAACACTCAAATTAACAAAAAAAAAGGTGGGTAAGTGGATGTCGCTCTGCTGTACAGTAGGTTACAAGTGGGTCACTGTATAATGGATGCTATTAAATTTGAATTCAATGATACAATATCATTGTATAAGAAAAACGATTCTGAGCGAAGACGGTATGTCAGTCTAGGTTTAATATAAATTATATACATATCTATGGTATTAAAAAAAAAATTGACCTATAATAAATTCCAAATTAATCATATCACATTATCACAATATCCATTAGGTACTTATAACACGTTATACATCAACATCAACAACAAACCCTGATACTATCATATATATATAATAGTACACTTTAGAAGTTTCAAGTAGGTACCCACGAATAATATTATATAATCACAACAAAATAACTAGGTTTTTTAATATGTAATTTCGTCCAAATTTGAACATAAAATGACTATAAAAGTAAACTGTGATTGTATATTTTTTAGATTTTTCGGTAAAAGAATTAACTACTTACGTGGAATCTTGTTTTAAATTTTCAATCCTTAGCTATAAAAACTGAACATTTTATAATTTATTAATTACGATGATTAATAATTTTCGAGATTTTGAAAAATTCTATCAAAATTCGATGTTAAAATGCTTATAAAAAAAAATTGTGCCTGTGTATTTTTAATATTTTTCAACTGATATTGTAACAATATATCAGGAGCCTTGTATTACACTTTATTTTACACTTTTTGGCCCAACAGATAAAACTTAATTGATATTTATAGAAAAAAAAAACTAAAAAAATTGAAAACTGAAAATGTCCGTAAACGGCTCAAAAAGTGTCAAAATATTTTCAAAATTGTAGGGTGTATAGGAAATGCTAATATAAACATTCAGTGAAATTTTCATGTATCTACAGTAATTCGTTTTTTAATTACAACAAAAAAAGGAAATTGCCACATGAGAAATCGAGTGAATATCCAATGTTGTAAAAATTTGAATTTCAAACGCTCATAAAAATTTAATTTGACTTTCCGGTAGAAATTTTTTTATTGATAAAGGTAGACAATCTTATGAGTAATCTTGTATTAGATTTTCAAATCTTAGATTTAAAAAGAAAAATTTTTACGAATTCTTAACTCAAAATAATTTGCTAATTTTCGTGATTTTTCCATATTTTGTCAATTTTTGAACTTTAAATGCTTATAAAAAAAAATTGTGACGAAGGATTTTTAATATTTTTCATCTGCCTTTGAAACAACATATTAGGAGCCTTCTCTTTCAATTTTATTGAAATTTTTAGAAAAAAAACTAAAAAAAAATGGAAAATGAAAATGTCCCTAAACAGTTCAAAATAAATCAAAATAATTTGAAAATGTTATCGTGTATAGAAAATGCAAATATAAACAACCAGTGAAAATTTCATGTATATACGTTCATTTGTTTTAGAGTTACACCAATAACCAAAATCGATTTTTTGGAAAATCAATTTTGCGTAAAAATTCCCGTTTTTCCTTAATTTTTATGTTGTTTTTCCCGGCGCTTGTGAAAACTACTGGGAAATTTAAATTTTGACCTCCCAATGCACCAACGATATTCACTTTCCAATCGAACAAGATACTGAAGTCGAAAATCGAAGCATTATTTCGACTACTTATCGTGTACACAGATACAAAAAAAATAAAAAAATAAAAAAACACACATCATTGTAAAATCAATACATTCATCGTTTCACTCAGAATCTAAAAATTGAAAATGATATATACTTTTCGAAATAATTAATGTAGTCACTTAAATGGATCACTCTGTATAATATATAATTAAATAAATATATATATATATATATCAATTTTACAGGTTTTTAAAGACTGGAGAGAGTTTTAAATCACTTGCATTTCAATTTAGGATATCACACAGCTGGATAAGTGCAATAGTAAGAGAAGTTCTTGCTGCTATTTGCCTTCGAACTATAACAATGCCTGTACCAACAGAGGACATTTAAAAAAGTATCTAATGAATTTTACCAAATGTGGAATTTCCCAAATTGCTGTGGAGCCATTGATGGGAAGCAAATTAGGATCGTTTGTCCTGACAATTCTGGATCCTTGTACTTTAACTATAAATCTTTTTTTTCAATTGTTCTGTTGGCTGTAGTTGACTACATGAATAAGTTCATGGTAGTGGACATAGGTTCATATGGGAAAGAGTATGATGCCGGAATTTTCCCCAAATCCAATTTGGGAAAATTGATTTCTGATGGACAATTTAAATTTCCAGAACCAAGGTGTTTGCCAAACACAAAATACTTTTACCACATGTAGGTATTTATTGCAATACCATTTATAAACAAACATTTCCATCGTAAATCTCAAAATCCCCGTTTGAGTACCTGGGTTGGACCTATGGGTATGAGAAATAGTTTAATTCACTCTCTCAGACCTACTCATACACACACAATTTCATGAAAATCGATCAAGCCGTTTCGGAGGAGGTTGGCGACATAGTACATATATTATGTACCTATATGTTATTTAAATTATTAGGAATTTAACACATATTATTTTCTCTAAGATGTCATTGTTATATTATATCATACAATAAATACATATTATATTTGTTTTATTTTTCGTAAACTATTTCGAATGTTGTGTGATTGGGTTTTTGGAAAATACTATTTTTTCTCTTCACTTATAGCCTCTTGATGTCGGGTCAGCAATCCGGTGGATTGCCTACCTGATTTCCTGTAACACATTGTTCGCGATCCGACGAATGTTGGCAAATCCTTTCTTAGCGCACGTCTATATTATAATAGCTATCCGTATGCCAAATTTCAGCCAGATCCGTCCAATGGTTTGAGCTGTGCGTTGATAGCAGTCAATCAGCTTAATGTTTTTTATATACAGATATGGTTGCCATGGTAATATGGACCCACACACACACACACACACACACACACTGACTTACATTCATTTTTATATATATAGATTGATATGAAATCTTGGTAACCTTAGTAACCATGGCAACCTTGGTAACCATGGTAACATGGACACACAGACACACAGACATACATTCATTTTTATATATATAGATTTAATGAATATAATACCTATAGATAATAAAAAGTCCTAATTATTATTTACTTTTTTACTATCTCGTAACGAAAATATTTTTGTAATCTTCAGAACTAAATCAAACATTTCAGTTGAAGGAGAATCTATCATCAATAACTTTGATTTGAAAAATGAAATTTTAGATGAGACAGATTATGCAGAGGGTGATGAAGTGAATCATAGTATGGTTGTTGAAAATACTGACTCTCCGATTGATGAATCACATGAAACTGATAGTGGACCAAAAGAAATATATTTTAAAAAACCACATGGAGTACGAGGAGGAAAAGACAAAATAATTCATGAAATAAAAAAAGGATTAGCCAAGGAAGCTGAATGTAATAACCCGATCCAAATATTTTTTAAAAGCATGGCATCAACGGTCATGACTTTTCCCCCTGAATTGGTGGTAGAAACAAGAATGCGAATCAACAATATTGTATAGGAAATGGAATTACGTGCATTAACGGACACAAAAGAACACACCAACCATAACGAATAACCATGCAATAAGAACTTAGAACACCATCAACTGATCAACTTTCACAAACATAACGGATATCATGGATGATTCTTCAACCTCAAATTTCGCAACGTCAAGTACAAGTGTACCAGATTATTCAAGTCTTAGTCCAACTCCAAATAATTCTAATTTTGCATATTTAGACTATATTGCTGATTTTTAATTTTTGTTTTATATTTTATCATTTTGACAATTTAATCTTATCAACTGCTTAACAAGGTATTAAACATTAAGTTTTGTGTAATTATTAAATTTAACAGGTAATAAATTATTTTTTATTCTTTGCAATTTGCAATTTACAAGGTGAAATTTCTATATTTTGTTTTACAAAAACATTAATTTGTTATTATTTTTATTTTGTAAAAAGATTTAATAAAAAAAAATTAATTGTTTAGTTAACTATTTTATTATGTTTACTTTCCTTAGAGTAACACTCAATTTTTCTTCCGGTGATATAGGTTTTTTGACTCGATTGCAAGGAGGTCTTTTGATGTCTTCTCTAATATAATTAAATAATTCTAAGGAAACTCGGAAATATGCTCTAAATCGAGATTCACTGTCAATCAAGCGTCTTTGTATTAGGTTGTTGTAGCAGCCTTCACTGTCCCGTCCCCTGTACATTTCATGGCTTTCATCCCTTAACAAATGGACCAATAGTAGAAGTTCTAACAAACTACAGACTGACATCACGTCCATTTTGGCGTGTTACTGAATACAAACTGACAACAATTTCCAATATCCCAACTACGCGCTCATAATCACTCATAGTCTGGCAAAGCACCTCCATCACGCATCACGCAAGCGTGACCGAGCAATCACGCACCACGCATTCACGAATGGGTGATTGTAGGAAACCAAGGCTTTATACTTGATGTACCGTTGCGAATTGTACTAGGGTGGCTGAATTGTACTTACTGTTGCGAGTTACATCCAAAAGGATTTGAACGATCACAATTTTTTTAATAGTTGTTATTTTTTAAGGACAACGAAGTGCACGGGATCAGCTAGTGTATAATATCTATTAATTATAATATTATATACTTTTAAACTAATATTATGTACTCTAAGTGTAACTATATTGAACTACATTAAACATTTGTACCCCTTACTTCTCTCTCTATACACTGTCGGATATTAGTACGGTTAACTTGGGTTAGGATTTTGTATTAATTGATTATATTATACCACCATAGGTGGAATTCGACAAACTTGGTATAACTTTGATACATTAGAGTTAAATCATACACTTACGTACAAACAGCAAGGTGTCCGCGATCTACCGCAGGTGGTTTGCCTACCTGATACTATACTGCTGCGAATCAGAATTTTTATTCCGGGCCACGGAAAAGTTAAGATAAATTTTGAGCACCATAAACCGAATATTAAATAACTGTTCAGTGTTCAGACGTCCTACACCAAAACAAACGGTGATAAGAAAAACTGCAGCCCGACCTACCTTGCTACACCGCTGCGATCAGTTGTTCCCGGTTAGCCGTCAATGCGCGTGCACGTCGAGTTCGTGTTCCGATACCGTGTACATTACCGCGAAAACAGTCTTGCCGTCGCGTTACGTGCTTTGTGTTTTTTTTGTACCTACTACACGGGCAAAGTGAAGGCATCACTTTTTTCAACCAGGTACCAAACCTTTACCGCACCGTCAAGTCACCATCACCTTTACCGCACCGTCAAGTCACCATCACCCGCACCCGTCACCCGTCAAGTCTCACTGGTTTTTATTGAGTTATTAATTTATATTATTGTTGTAGTAGTAAAATTATCGTAAGAATTAGTTTTAAGAGCCCTACGCCGGCCGGCACATTTGTGCCCCAGATTTAAATTATTTATTGCTTTACAAATAGTAAGCCGTCACCCGGCATAGCCCTCACATCATTTTTATTTTTATTTGAAGAAGTTACCCATACCCATCATACAGTCCACAATTACCGTGGTAACATTATGGTCCGTCGAGCCTAGGATATATTTAGTTTGCAAAATAGTCTTAAGCGATTGAACAGTTCATTAAAAAAAAAAATAAAAACAATTAGCATAAGTAATTAAAATCCAATACGATTACGTACAATAATATAATAATATTGTTTGTAGTGTACCTACTTCGTCAAATTAATCGCAGGAAATTCGTTGTTAAAAAAAAAAAAATAATTGAATTTTGTTAATTTTTGTAATGGGTGTATACGATGAAGCTAAAGTACGTATCACGGACTTGCAGAAAAGAGCGAAACGTATCTATGATGCAGGAGAGGTAATGGTCGGGAAAGAACCGACAAAAACTGACAGAACGAGATTTAGAATTATGTACGCCACTTTGGAGAATTTAAACACCGATTTTGAAAGTCAGTTATCAGTTATTATTCGTAACATGGGTAAACCTGGTGTTGAAGTGGTTGACGCTGATAAGTTACGAGAGGACTTTGAAACAGTTTACTTTGGTTGTAAGATTTTGGCTGATGAGTACCTACCGGAATCTAATACGCACATAGGTTTAAACGATACCTTTATTGAACAGAAACCTAGCGTATCACCGGCTAATTTTCTACCGATTGAAAAGTTGGCTATTCCAAAGTTTAAAGGGGATCCAAAAGAATACACCAGTTTTCGTAACATGTTCGATATCTATATACACGACAATCCACACATAAAACCAGTGTTGAAGTTCGGATACTTAAAACGATACTTGGAAGGAGAACCTTTAAGACTGGTTGGAAATCTTATGTTGACCGATAGGAATTACGAATTAGCTCTATCCCAGTTAAAAGCCAGATATTCCAACCGTCGAATCATTACAGAAAGTCATTTGGATGAACTTTTTAATGCACCTAAAGCTTTCCTTGGAAATGGTATTTCAATTCGAAATTTACTTAATGTAGTTACTGAAACGATCGGTGCCTTAGAAAATCTCACATACGCAGTCGACCAATGGGACCCGATACTCTTACACGTGCTACAGAAAAAATTAGACCAACAACTTAGAGCTCAATGGGAGTTATCTGTAGATACCACCGAAGATCCTTCTGTGAAAGAGTTTATAGTGTTTTTGACTAAATTTTGTAAATCAGCCATGACCGGACCGACGAATTCTGTATATGAAAAAAGTAGCACCAAAAGTAAATTTACCAAACCGACTACCTTATTTAGTAGCCAATCAGGAACATATGGCTCACCAGAAAAGACTAGCCAACAGGACCCGCGTGAGAAAAGGTCGTTTTCGTGTCAAGTGTGTAAATTACAACCGGGTCATTTACTCGTACACTGTTCTCAGTTTAAAAAAAACAGTCCTAAAGAGAGGCATCAAATTATAAAAGATTTAAATCGATGCTTTTTATGCTTTAGTGAACATTTAGCCAGTCAATGTAAGAGTACCAAATCTTGTGTTCAGTGTGGAAAAAGACATCACTCACTACTTCATCTTAGTGATACTGACAGACCAATAGATGAACCCGAAGCAACTACATCAGCACATGTCACTGTAGCAGCAGCCAAGGTGAAACACTGTCATGCGTCCATTTTGCTATCAACGGCCTTAGTGAAAGTGCAAAATGAAAATGGTGAAGTTATAACAGTAAGGGCCTTGCTTGACAGTGCAAGTCAAAGTAGTTTCATTACGGAAAGTTGCGTGTATCGTTTAGGACTGTCAAGAGAGAAGACCAAAGTTACTGTCCAAGCTCTGTCGGGTACACAGGTACCGGTAGTACGTGGGAGTACCACTATAACGGTACGTCCGGTTCGTCATGACAGTCCTAAGTTAGAAGTAAATGTCCTCATCTTACCTCGAATTACTGGACCAATACCGACTAACCGGATTCAGATCTCGCCATGGCAACACATTGAATGGTTGAACTTAGCAGATCCGGAATATTACGAACCGTTACCAGTTGATCTATTACTTGGAGCGGACGTTTTCCCCTACGTTGTGTCAGGAGAGAAGAAAGAAGGTAGTATAACTCAGCCAATTGCCTTATCAACTGTGTTCGGTTGGGTATTGATGGGTACAACATCTAATACGCCAACAAAAATGTCCGTCACTATGTGCGCAACCACGGAGTCCGTGGACAGAACGCTTCAACGCTTTTTGGACATTGAAGATGTTCCTACAGTGGTCAAAAGTAGTCCCGATGAAGAAGAGTGTGAAAGAATATATACCATTACTACGTCGCGTCAACCATGTGGAAGATACAAAGTCCACCTGCCCTTTAAACCAAATCCACCAGTATTGGGGGACTCAAGAGACCAAGCAGCACAACGTTTATTCCAGCTCGAAAAACGGCTTGAGAAATCTCCGGAATTAAGAAATGAATACAATGAGGCGATGAGGGACTATTTACGAACGGGACATATGAGAAAAGTAGATCCAACCCTGACTGATAGCCAGGCGTCATATTACATTCCCCACCAAGCAGTTATACGTCCTGAAAGTTCCACCACAAAATGCGTATTGTCTTTGATGCATCAGCGAAAACATCTTCGGGTAGATCATTAAATGATAATCTCCTCTGTGGACCTAAACTACAACAAGACCTACCGAGCATCGTTCTTAGATTCCGCCTTCATGCAATTGTGTTTACTACCGATGTAAAACAGATGTTTAGACAGATAGTCGTCACTGAACCTCATCGACCATACCAGCGGCTTTTATACCGATTCAACTTAAATGAACCTATTCAAGAATACGAGATGAATATTGTCACTTTCGGTCAGAAGTCTTCTCCGTTTCTGGCTATCCGCACACTCCACCAACTTGCGCAGGACGAAGCTGCAACCGACCAAGCAATAAAAACAATTATTCAACGTGATTTGTACGTAGATGACGTCACGACAGGAACAAATACAGAAGAAGAAGCATACGTATTGCAGCAGAAACTGATCACCATATTCGCAAAAGGCCAATTTGAGCTACGCAAGTGGGCTAGTAATTCTGCGAAGTTTCTAGGAAAAATCCCAGAGGAGCACCAACAAACGAGCTCAAAGTCTTTTAATGAACACGGTTCGGATTATACCAAAGTGCTTGGATTAAATTGGGAACCAGCGGCAGACCTATTAAGTTATAAGTATCAACCTAACCCGATAAAATTTAGTAAGCGAGCCATCTTATCGGAAATCGCCAGAATTTATGACCCTCTCGGCTTATTGGCACCAGTTACAACGGATCTTAAGCGACTAATGAAATATCTGTGGATAGCCGAGGTAGGTTGGGACCAACCTATACCCAAAGAGGCTGCCACCTTATGGACAAAATACCATGAGGAATTACCAGCTCTCGCATCATTGCGAATTCCACGAAGAGTGACCAGCTCAAATGCGACTTATGAGTTACATGGATTCAGTGACAGCTCTGAGGCGGCTTATGCGGCTGCCGTATACTTACGAGTCGATTCAGGCACTGAGGTCCAGTGTCAGCTGTTAATGGGAAAATCAAAGGTATCTCCGGCCACGAAACTGTCCATTCCAAGACTGGAGTTGTGTGGGGCCTGGCTTTTAGCAAGACTATTGGCGTACGTCCGACCTAATGTTGCAATTTTGAACATATCGAACGTTACCGCATGGACGGACTCCACGGTAGCCCTAGCATGGATTCGATCTCCGACGGCCAAATTGAAAACTTTCGTGGCAAATCGCGTGGCAAAAATCCAACAAAATACCGACGTCGGAAATTGGCGGCATGTACCGACTAGCGTCAACCCCGCAGATTGCGCATCACGAGGATTAAGCCCAAATCGTTTGGCATCCCATAGTCTTTGGTGGAATGGCCCCAACTTTCTACGACAACCTGAACATTTATGGCCGCAGGAGCTACCTATGAACCCAACCAATCACCGTGATGAAGAGCTTGAAGAAAATCCAATCACTCTTGTGGTCCGAGTGAAAACCGAAGAATGCCCATTGCTGTACCAATCGGATAACTTCCCTAAGATTCTGCGACTCACTGCTTACTGGCTACGCGTACGGAATTATTTGTCAAATAAACGTACTTCAATGCTCACTACGCTTCCCACTGCTGAAGAAATTGAACAAGCTGTTAAAGCTCAGGTACGATGGACCCAGCAAGTAGCTTTTTACGACGAGTTTTGCAGTTTAGAAGCGGGAAAATCCTGTTCAGTGCGTCTAAGAAAGTTAGCCCCTTTCTTGGATGATGACAAGTTGCTCAGGGTAGGGGGTCGTTTGAAACACGCACAGATACCGTATAAAGAAAAATACCCTCTTTTACTCCCTAAGACTTCCCGTCTAACTACGTTATTAATCGACTACGTTCACCGAGAAAATGGTCACCCTGGACCTCAAGCCCTTCAAAACATTTTGAGCCAGGATTACTGGATATTGTCTGCGAGAAGTATCATACGACAACGGACCCATAGATGTATTCCATGTTTTCGAGCAAAACCATCCGTCCTACAGCCAGTTATGGGAAACCTTCCAGTACAACGGGTCTCTCAAATCAAACCTTTTGGTCGAGCCGGGGTAGACTTTGCTGGACCATTTGAAGTGAAAGCAGCTATGTTAAGAAAAATAAAAATAACCAAATCTTACATTTGTATTTTCATTTGTATGGCCACCACTGCCGTACACATTGAACTGGTGTCGGACTTGTCGACCCCTTTGTTCATATCTGCACTAAGCCGATTTATCAGTCGAAGAGGACGGTGTTCTGACATCCATAGTGACTGCGGCACGAATTTTGTTGGTACCCAAAAATACTTGCAAAATATTGATCACATACTTCGTCACGATACCTTCGTCAATCACCTCACCTCCCACCAGATAACCTGGCATTTCAACCCACCGGCTGCTCCACACATGGGTGGTCTGTGGGAAGCCGCAGTGAAATCAACTAAGACACTACTACACCGGATAACCAACGGAAAAGTGTTAACGTATGAAGAGCTAAATACAATCCTTCATCAAGTAGAGGCAACACTCAACTCGCGACCACTCAGTGCCATGTCTGCCGATCCCAGTGACTTCAAAACACTGACGGCAGGACACTTCCTTACGATGGAACCACTGGTGCCCATACCTTCCATACCCACGACGACCGACTCAAGTCAAAACTTAACTGTCACACCGCGCAACCGTTGGGCTTTGATACAACAAATCCAGAATCACTTCTGGAATCGTTGGCACCGGGAATACCTACACACACTCCAAGAGCGACCCAAATGGAACCGTGTAACCGTCAACATACGTCTCGGAGCTCTGGTAATCTTGAAGGAACCTACCCCACCACTCACTTGGAAAACTGCACGAGTGGTAGAAATATTTCCAGGCCCAGATGGAGTCGTACGGGTAGCAAAAGTACGAACTGCCAATGGAAAAATATTCACCCGCCCGGTAGTTAAGTTGTGTCCATTGCCGCTATAAAAAAGAAAAAGAAAATTGAAGGTGCGCTCCTTCAAGGTGGGTGGTATGTTCAGTGTTCAGACGTCCTACACCAAAACAAACGGTGATAAGAAAAACTGCAGCCCGACCTACCTTGCTACACCGCTGCGATCAGTTGTTCCCGGTTAGCCGTCAATGCGCGTGCACGTCGAGTTCGTGTTCCGATACCGTGTACATTACCGCGAAAACAGTCTTGCCGTCGCGTTACGTGCTTTGTGTTTTTTTTTGTACCTACTACACGGGCAAAGTGAAGGCATCACTTTTTCAACCAGGTACCAAACCTTTACCGCACCGTCAAGTCACCATCACCTTTACCGCACCGTCAAGTCACCATCACCCGCACCGCACCGTCAAGTCTCACTGGTTTTTATTGAGTTATTAATTTATATTATTGTTGTAGTAGTAAAATTATCGTAAGAATTAGTTTTAAGAGCCCTACGCCAGCCGGCACATTTGTGCCCCAGATTTAAATTATTTATTGCTTTACAAATAGTAAGCCGTCACCCGGCATAGCACTCACATCATTTTTATTTTTATTTGAAGAAGTTACCCATACCCATCATACAGTCCACAATTACCGTTTTACCCCACAATAACGAATTGAACAAAGTTTGAGTCATATAGAGTCGGTATATTTAACGGGCAATAAAGTGCACGGTATCAGCTACTATATATATATATATAAAACTAATAATTAATTAATATTAATCATATACCAGTACATTTTATTTGCAATTTATATTATATGGAAATGTTTGGAAAGTGTTCAAAACTGTATGCCTGGCTCATGTTTTTTAAATAATAATATGTTCAGTATCTATGCTTACAGTTAAAATTTTGTTTTTTGATTTTATTTTGTTCGGTCATCAATAATGTAGTTCAGGAGCATACATACTAACTGTATTAAAAATTTGTTTATACATTTAAATATATTATTTTCATTATACTCATGTTTTTAATAAATTATTTGTTAATTATTATTATCAAGATTATTACATATAATTACCTACTTTAAAACCATACAATTCTTATAACATTTATTATTGTTCTTTAATCGCCTTTAACCCAGATTATCATCACAGTCATGACTGGCAATTAATCGCTACTAGAATTTTGTGTTATAAGGTATAAGTATTTTAAATTATAAATTCCCATGCCTTTTCAAATGTTTAAGGGAGGTCAGGCATACGATCGGTGCACAAACATCTTTGCATGACATTCAATTTGATAGTAAAAGAGTTAGCATAATTAACATAATAAGTAGTTATCCATATAATTAAAATTATACATAATATGTATCTATATCTATACAAATATATTATATATATATTTGTAAATAATATACTAAAAAACTACCAACAATATAAAAATAAAGTCATATTTTATATTGAGTTATTATTTTAAATTATTATTTGTTAATTATTTTATTTGCAGCTCATATTAACTTGCTTTATTCATATAATTAATTCCAATAATTTCCTATATATGTTATATATAAATTCTATATATCGCTATTAGCCTATTTAGCAAACTCCAAAAAATTCAAATTTCATTTTTTATATCATTCAATAGAAAAAAAAATGCGCGTCGAATGGTATCATAATCATAATATTTAAGTGTGTTTTCTTCCATGAAACCGGTGATAATTTATACGCATTAGTCGTAACCACGATTAAAGATATACAGGTTGCACATCGACTACTGATAAGGTGAAATACGAAATGACTACCAATAATTAACCAGTGGCGCTCCAAGCGGCAGTATTACAATTAACCAATTATAGATATATAGGTGTAAAATTAGTTCTAAATGTCGACACATATGGTTGAGTGTTGACATTAAGCGCCACTAGTTAATTATTAACAGCTGATTTTTATAGTCACTTTGTAAATCAGTCCGGAAGCGGTTTACTATAGGGCGATGTGCAACCTGTATATCTTTAATCGTGGTCGTAACTCCGATAAACAAATAATATAATTTCTATAGAAACCGGCGTATCTCCGTATCACGGTCTTATATACAGGTCGGGCAGCTTGGCCATGAGCTGCGTTCTTTTAATGATTATGTAGAATTGTCAAAAAGACTTGCAGTGCTATCTAGTGGAGTTTTTTGAAACCGTTAACTGTCAATATAACCTTACGGATCGCAGCACAGTGCTTAATATCAAATCATACTCAATAGCATATTGATACATTTGATGTATACAAAATATATAATATGAATGTATAATAAATAATAATATGGTCATTTTGATGATTAATAATAATTATTATTTTTTATTATAACACCATTGACCATTGTAGTTGTTAGTGGTGATATTACAATACATTACTAATTGACAATTGTATCGTCTGTTTTGTTTTAAATTTGTACACTCACCTTATCCAATACAAACTATTAAATATTAATCATCATGCCAAAAAAACAATGTATTATTAAAACCTGTTTAAAATCTAGTTTGTTATTTACTATTCCGACGAAAGATGAGGATTTCTTTAAATGGCAACAAGCTTGTAAAAAGTATGTAGATATAAAACGTGGTATGTATTTATGCAGCTTTCATTTTGTTGAAGAAGATATTGTTCGAAAACGGTTACTAGTATCTGAGTTATTGGTGTGGTAAGTTCACCTTTACCATTTCAACATTCAAAATTATTTAGTATTACTAACAACATTATCAAGAAAACTCACTAAAATTAAATGTTTAACTGACTTTTTTGTTGTGTTTAGAGTGAATATAAAAAGCCTCGACTCAAATCTGGAAGTATACCATCAGTATTTGAAGATAATATATGAGCACAAAATAAATTGGAGAACTGTTTAAACCCACCGACTAATTTTAATCATGTAACTAAATTCTAATTTAGTTACATTTAGTTAATTCTAATTTTTGAGCATGACTATAATCTCTCGCCAGTCAAAGAATGCTTGATTTACAATTTGGTTGGATATCTAAGCAAACAAATATTAAAAACCACAAAATGTACAATTTGTATTGAGGCATTTAAAAACCCACATTTTTTTTCAAATTTCTCTGAAGCTGAATTAGTAAATTTAAAATCTAAAGGTAGATTAGTGCATCCAAACTATAACTTTTATAAATTCATCACAAATATTGAAACATACTTTTCCAACAATATAAATGACCCTGATGTGTATAGCAATACGGTTGAAGATATTTTAGCCAATGAAAATTTGAATTTTCCATGTTCCAAACACAAAGATGAAATTATTGCTTATTCAATCCGGTATTACTTAAAAATGCGCATGAGGCAATTCTCGTGGCAATTAAATCAAGAAAAATTAAAAGAAAATTCAAAAAGAAAAAAAATTTCCAAATTTTGTAAAACTTGAGTTATTATATTATTATATATCTTTTATTTATATTTATATGGTATATTAGTTGTAGAATTAATGCCTATAGGTATACGTTTTGTGTATTATTAAAATTAAAATTATATACTAAAGTAAATTATTCCCGTAGAGCGTGTTTTTGTGTACAAAATTACATTGTCACTGGGCACAGATATATAAATATATATAGTTTTATATGTCTGTGCAACTGGGCTACACAATATCCTAATAATAATTACGTTATGAAATGTTGCACTTTGTACTTATTTGTATAAAACGATATATATTAATTTCAATGATAGAGGGCGCGCACTGTGTTCTTGACAATTTTATATAACCATTAAGGTTCAAAGCTTAGATCATATACAATGGATGGAGCTACTTTAATCATTTGCTGTGTCCAACATAACCCCCCACTTATTAGTTATTTTATAGTGATTGTTGGCGAAACGCATGCGTAATAACTCGTTGTACCTTGAAATCAAATGGGAGGTGGGGATGGAATGTAAAGCAGCATAGGCGCAACGCATGCGCAATAACTCGTTGTACCTTGAAATTAAATGGGTAGTGGGGGGTTATGTTGGACACAGCTCGGTATACGAAAAATACACATATAGCTCCATCCATTGTATATGATCTAAGGTTCAAAGTCTAAACACTGTACTATAATGCGAGTTGCTCGACCTGTATATAAGACCGTGCTCCATATTATCAGTTTACAACATCATTCTGTTTAAATTTAGGTTAAAAATCTAAAATGTATCGTTGCTAAAACCATTAAATTTATTCTGTTGGCTAAAACGTGAACAAGATGATATCCAGAGCAAAAAAACTTTTAGAAATGGCTAAAAGTGTTGCTGCACCATACAATATTATGACAAGTTCTCCAAAGTTGACTCGGAAAAAGTCAAGTGTGTAAAATAAAAAACTTTAATTGTAGTATATAAATATGAAATTTGTTTTATTTTATTCCATAAATACGTAGTGTCAATTCAAAATAGGTAGGTATGTACTTTTTAATTTTTGTTTAGGTAATATTAGAAATGAAAACAAACAAAATAACAGAGATGTTGAAAACAATTTCGATATTGACACTTATATTAGTGAACAGTTAGAAAATTTAAATGAAGATGATCAGTTAATTTATACTTCAAATAAGTATGACATAGTAGAGTTTGTTGCTAGTGAAGCTGTTCAAGAAACTGGTAGTTTAGATTCAGGTTTGATGGCATACATTTTATGTTTAAATTTTGGTTTGAAGTATGTATATTAGCTACTAGATTTTTAAATAATATTATTTTTTACTGTAGGTAGTAATAATGATGATGTTATTGGAAATAATAATATTATGGTTCCATTTGCATTTGAAAATTCAAATGAATACGTCATGAGTAATAATAATAAAAATGATTCTGCAGAAAGTTTTAGTAATAATAATAAATAATAATAATAAATCAAAAAGATTTTACCGAGAGTACAGAAACCTCAGGTTTGAATTTTAAAATTAATTTTTAACTAACTTCTAATCGATAGGTACTTATTATGTTTAGTATAGTAAAACAAACATTTTACTCATAATATAGGATCAGGATGTAATGTTATTGTAGACAATTCAGAAGTTAACACTGGGTAAGAAAATGCTGATGAGTCCAATGTGTTAGCAGTACGTACAAGAAAAAAAAGATCTAACCCAAAAAATTGGAGTTATAACTTAAACAAAAAAAAATAAATTGAATGGCAAAGAATATTATGGTAAAAAAAAAACGAATGGTGTATGGTCATACAATATACCTAAACCTGCCAAAGTTTTGAAATTTGTATGCAACTGTAAACTAAGCTCAAAAAATACTAAATGGAAATGTAAAAAAGTTAAAGAAGAGGAACGGTTGAAAATATTTGAAGAATTCTGGAAATTGTCAAAAAATGAGAAAGAACTATACATTAAAAACTATACAAAAATAATTTCAACTTTAAGACTTAGAGGTACAGTAACTCCTTCAAGGAGAAATTCATCTATCCAATACTATTTACAAACAGCTGATGATAGGGTAAGAGTTTGTAAGGTACTATTTTTAAATACACTAGGAATTGGTGAAAAAGTTTGTTTAAAAATTCTCAGTCATAAAGACAGCAATAATTCAATTTCTGATAATGATATTGATAGTAATTTTAACCCCACAGAAGACACTTTAAACATTTCAAATAATCAACGATGTACTAAAACCACTGTAACAGAGAAGAAAAGTTTTCTTTACAAATTTTTAAACTCTTTGCCCAAATTAGAAAGCCATTATTGTAGAGCAAATACATCCAAATTATACTTAGAACCAAATTGGATTTCTAAAACTGAATTGTATAATTTTTATTGTAATGATTATTGTACCACCCATAATACCACACCAATGAGCAGCTATGTATTTTGTAAAGCTTTAGAAGAACAAAATACTGGATTGTTTCAACCTAAAAAAGATGCCTTTGATACAGGAAATTTATCCCAGGAAGAAAAAGAAAAACATGACAGTATGAAAAAAGAGGCAAGGATGGAAAAAGAAAGGGACAAAATGTCAGAAAATGAAATCTTTACTATGGATCTGCAATCTGTCCTCTTATGTCCAAAATCAAATGTTTCGTCGCTTTATTATAAAACCAAACTTATTGTGCATAATTTTACAGTTTATGACTTAAAAAGAAAAAATGGGTTCTGTTTTCTATGGAATGAATCTGAAGGTGGGTTATCTTCCAACGAGTTTAGTTCTATTATAATTTATTTTTTACAAAAATATGTTATAGACTCAAATATTGGAAATTTGAATTCTATTATACTATATAGTGATGGTTGTACATATCAAAATAGAAATTCTACTTTATCTAATGCATTACTTAACTTATCAATCAACTCAAATGTCACTATAATACAAAAGTTCCTTCAACGTGGCCATACACAAATGGAAGTCGATAGCATGCATTCTACTATTGAAAGAAAAGTAAGAAACAGAAAAATAAATGTACCAGCAGACTATATTTCAATTTGCAAATCAGCTTGTAAAAAAAGTTCTTATACAGTAGAATATTTAACACATGATTTTTTTAAGTCATTCTCTTCCTTAAATTTCTGTAAATCCATTCGACCTGGAAATAAGAAAGGATATCCTGTTGTAACAAATTTAAAAGCTATAAAATATGAACCTGATAGACAAATCAAATATAAATTGAGATTTACTGAAGAAGATTGGAGTACTCTTAAACTTAAAAATAGCAAACACATTGCAGTTAAATTTGATGATCTACCTCAATTACACAATGATAGACTCAAGATAAAAAAAGAAAAATTTGAGCATCTTCAACAACTAAAATTAACTATGGAAAAAGACTATCATGCGTTTTTTGATAATTTACCTAAAGAGTAAAGCTATTTTGCACAACAATTGATAATGATTTATAATTTTTAATTTGTTATAATTTTACTTAGACATTTTATTTAAAGAGGAAAAATGTTTTATTTGTTTATTATTTTTAGTTTCTAATATTAATTAATTTGTATAATATTGTTATTATTTATCAAGGTTATTTACTTTTATTTTATATCTCCTATACCAAAAATTAAAAGATATTTTGCACAACAATTGATATTGATTTATAATTTTTAATTTGTTATAATTTCACTTAGACATTTTATTTAAAGAGGAAAAAATGTTTTATTTGTTCATTATTTTTAGTTTCTGATATTATTAATTTGTATAATATTGTTATTATTTATCAAGGTTATTTACTTTTATTTTATATTGTCTTCTATACCAAGAATTAGTTCCTATCTAATGTTGAACTTAAACAGTTACTTAATTATTAAAACGGATACTCAATTTTATTTTATAAAACTTATTATATTTTATAACATTTATTTTATATTTATAAATATTGTATACTGTGATGATTAATATTAATACTATTCATCAATATTGATTAATAATTAATATTATTTATAATTTGTTGTTATTTAGGTTAAGAAGTTGTAAAACCTTAAATAATTATTTTTAATAAATACAAAGTCAAAATAAATCAAGTAATAAATATAATTTATAATATTTTAAAAATAAATTAACTTACATTATTCTCAAAATTATTTTTGAAAACAATAAAATAAAATTTGTCTTATCTATAAAAATAGAAATTCTAGAAGAAAAAGACGTAAGTCCAAAAAATAGAATTGGACGTATCTCCAAAAATGTAACTATTATAGAAGAAACAGACGTAAGTCGAAAAATTAGAATTGATCGTATCTCCAAGAATGTAACTATTATAGAAGAAACAGACGTAAGTCCATAAAAAATGTTATTTATTACATACATTTAATTATATTACTTCTAAAATACCAACTACTAATGAAGTAATACTAACAAATATTTGTTTGGTCAAAATTAGTTAATTGGAATTAATTAAACGGTTTTTTCCTCTACTGTAAAATTTGGTGTTTTGTAGTTACGCCGTTTGCTAAATAGGCTGACGATATGTGTATTGATGTGAAAATATCTTAATCGTCCTTTTATCGTATAATTGTCTACTATTTAAGTAAAATGCAATTTGTTTTTATGTACCTTCACCGTTGTACGTCGACCTGGGGCCTTACAATTCTCGACAGGATGTGAAAATTTTGGAAAGTGAACTGACGAACGCGAAGAATTTGCAAGGAATACAGCAGAAGGATGAGGATGAAGTTACGGTAGTGAGGGTGGCTCCAATATCTCTCGTGACCAAAGTCGACAGTGACGATGCTAAAATGCAAGCCGTGGACCGAGACTTGCATGTGGCCCAGGCGAAGTTGCGTAACACTCTGTATGCCAACGACTTGTTGAATCGTCGGATTTGGAAGGCTCAGGACGTGTTGTTAAGTGTCTACGAGAAAGCGTCGGTTCATCTGGAAGAGGTATTGTTGATATCTGTATAAAAAATTATGAAATACTGTTCGTTGGTAATCCAGTTTGGACCAGTTTGGTTCATTTTTTCAAAAATGTTTTAATAGTTTGAATAAGGTTTTTACGGGAAGACAATTTGGAAAAGTTGATCAAAAAATTGGAACACTCGAAAATTACGATAGTACCTAGATAGTAGAAATTAGTAATTTTTTTAAACAATATAAATAGCTGCCACTGCAGGTCACTCGGGTAGATAAGTAAAACCATTCATACAACCGTGGCGTTTATTTAAGGAAATTATATTTTAAAACAAATATGAGAGTTGCATACTGTACGTTTTGGCTTACCTATATACTCAAAAACTAATTGACTGATTTTATGAAAATTTAAAATTGTTCTTAGAAATATAAGGAAAGTTTTTAGAGAATAGTTTGAATCATGGTCGATTTAAACCAAGTGCTATTATATCCAATCCGCCACAGGCGAATTTCCCATCTCGGTCAAATTAGTTCACAAAGTGAGGTACACGGACGCCGATTTACCAGTGAACTGAGGTACACTAAAACCAAGAAAAACACATATATAACGTAATATTTTATATATTTTTTTCACGCTAAAAATTGATTTTTGTTTATCCAAGGTTAATAGACTCAATAACTACTGGACCTCTTTAAATAATAATAGATTCCTTGAGACTTGGAGGGTGTTTATAGATTTTTTTTGAACCCCTCTATTTAGCTAAAGGGTAGTTCTCACAACATGCAATTTTTTCACAAAAAAGAATATTTTTTTTATTTATTTAAATCGTTGGCATTGGTTACATATTATATTTTACATTTATATCATATATTAGCTGAATATCATTGTAAAATCAATATATTAATTATTACTCTGCTCAGAATCTAAAATGTGTTCAATAGAATGTATTTATGAAAACAATTTATGTTTCCAATAATACATACATTTATTTAAAAAAATACGGTTTACTTTTAGTAAATTGGAAACTCTATTTAGTTCATTATTATAAGTATGTCAAGTGTATACAAGAACGGATGAAAGTTTTTCCAACTTTGCATGTGATAGGGTTTCTTAATAATGGACACCTATTTTTCGCCCTATAAAACTAACTTTTTAAAACGACCATTATCGTGAGATTCTATGTCTTGAACTGACGATATAATCTCAAATTTTAATTTTCAAATAACAATAAGAACAACGTATTTAAATATGACAGTGAGTGTAATGTGTATGTCAAAGTCACATCGAATGTACCTAAGATATACCTATATAGCTGCAGAAGGTTAGTTACCAATGGACTATATTTTTATATTACAATTGTTATACATTTCTAACACGCTGTGTAAATTAAATAATACATAATTAATATAATAGCATAAATATTTCGTTTTTAGATAAAATCGAATACAGACGACTGCAAGGAAAAAATGAATGATTTTATTCAGAATCTGGACAAAGAGTTAAAAGCACTTTAACATTGAAGAAGGAAAATTCAAAAAAACCATGAGAAACTTGATACAGTTTTATATAGTTCAAGAAATGTTTGAATTAAAAATAATAATGTTCCAAGAAACAGTCTGTTTCAAGCAAATTGGTTTATGATAAAATAATGCAATACAATAAGTATTTTTTAAAAACTCATGTTCAACAATATGCAGTTACAAATAAAATAATATACCTACTCCCAATAATTTTGGTATTTTGCATTTTACTACTAAAGTAATACTAGTGGGTATAAACTATATAATAATATTGAACTACATAGTGTTTTATTTTTGGTTAAATTTGTGGCTATTAGATCCCATTTCATTAGTTATACATTTTTACTAAAACATATTAACGCAATCAAAGTATAATATACTATAGTATACAGTGAAACCTCCCCTAACGGACACCTCCTAATAGTACAGTCTTATTGGAAACAAACTACAAACTTTCTACGATCTGAACCATCTGAATAGCGGACAAAATTTCAGGTACCAAGGGCGTGTCTCGACTTCAGTGGTTTCACTAGGCGTGTTTTCGCGCTTAACCAAATGTAACCTGGTTACTATATTTTATAAACAAGTCGTTTTCGCGGTTTTGGTTATATTTTTGGTAATAACTTTTGGTTTTAGGTAACTGATAATTTGTAACCATCAAAATGAAATGGTTTTATTGTTTGGTTATTGATAATATACGAAATAATATGATGATAATTGATAATAATTATTTAAAATATTTTATTTTATTTGTTCCGCACGTTCGCTGATGGTGGACTTTCAGTCTGCACATTAGCATTTAGCATACTTTATTACTTTACTTATATAACGTGAGTGCCTGAGTGCAGAGTACGTACAATAAGTACTAATAAAGTTACTGTACATAAGTTTAAATTTTATTTTCTTGCAACATAATGGCATCCGAAACAGAAACCGGAACGTTTTTAAACTATATCCTGTCTGATGGAGAATAATATTTTCGGAAGATAAGTCTCATATCCTTTGCAATGTGATAATTCAAGGTACATATAAAAAAGAATTTAACTACCTATTTAAAATTACAAAACTATTATTACATTATTTCAAATGTATATCAATTAGAAATATAATTTCGGTTAAAAATACATTGAACAAATTAAAATTTTGATTTGATATTTGTTTGTCTGAACAAATTGAATATACCATGACAGATACAAACATATTTAATTTATATATGTTATCATAGACAAAGAATGTGAAATGTGGGTACCAGCATCATCTTTGGTGGACGGATTAGATGAAGATTTGAATTCTAATGATGAAAAGCTATCAGATAATGGTAAATTTATAAAATTTTAATTTAATTTTTTTAAACTGACTGTTTTTTTTTTTTAGTATGATAGGTCTATAAAAAAATATTAAAACTTAAGCATACAGTGTGCATTCTTTACATTTATAATTTTTGTGTTGTAGAGTTAAATATTTCTAACGATGAAATATGGTGTTCACGCAAGCCCAAACCCCAAGATGTTAAAGCTACTGAAGACCTTTTGAATATAATCAAGCTTGAAGGTATTCAGAAACAGTTACTGGATAAAAAGATTCCAAAGTATAAAGTATGGGAAAAAATAGCTCTAAAACTGCAAGAAGATCATGGGTATGTGGTAAGTAAATCTTTAAAAGACAGTGGAATGAAATGCCATCAAAAATGGAGGAATTTAGAAAAAGCATATATGGCCTTTATTCAAAATAGTAAGAAAACAGGAACAGGAAAGACCAAAACTCCAGCATACTTTGATTTACTTCATTCCATATTAGGTAGTAAACATAAAGTAAAACCAGCCGTCTTACTAGATACTTTGGAAATAGATAACTCAGTTTTTAATGAAACTATTGTTGAAAAACCACTAAGCATTGAACAAATGCCAATAGAAAAGAAAAAAATATTATCTGATGATGAAGATATTAATACTGAAACAAGTTCACATTTTAAAAAAATTAAAACTTCTACAAAACCAAAAGATTTAAAAAAAGAACTTATTGATGAAATACGATTACAACATCACGAAGACATGGCATTGCAACAAAAATTAATTCAAATATTTGAAAAATCAGTAGAAGAACAAAAAGAGCAACGTCTAATTTTAAATAACGCTTTGCTAGCTATTGTAGAAACTTTTAAAAAACAGTAATTTCTACAAATCACTTACCTTATCTTTATATAAACCACTGCCGTGACTAAAATTATATTATTAAGTTTATGGTTTTATTTTTATTCGATCTAAAAGTATTCAAGGTGAAGTATACTATTTTTTGAATAACTTTTACTATCTATTGTAGAAACTTAAAAAAAAATTATATTCATTGTGACTGATTATAAGTTATAAGTTTTTTGTTTTATTTTTATTTTATCAAATAGTATTCAAGGTGAAAATACTTATTTTATGAAGTTACATTTTTAATTTTTATATTTCTTTTTACTATAAAAACTAGTTGTGAATAACACTTTTCTAGCTATTGGAGAAACTTAAAGAAAAATGTATATTCATTGTGACTGATTATATTATTAATTTTTTTATTTGATTTGATTTAAAAATGCATGTAATAATGTATCTGATAGTATTCAAGATAAAGTATACTATTTATGTTTAATTGATTTTATATTTGCTGTTTTTATTTTTACTACTAATTAGTAAACAGTCATAACAACTCACTGTATGAATGGTAGTAACAATAGTTTATTTTTAAATGTAATTGTTTTTTATTAATACATTTATAATTCATTGTTATGTTGTACTTTTTTTTAGCTTTTTGTTGTAAACAAAATATTAATAAATAAATAAAAATTGTTTTGTTTTAATTGAAACTTTAATTATTCATTTATATTTTATACAATTTTTATATTAAGATAATATACACGCATTAGATACATACAATCAATTATATATTTAACAGTCTTAAAATTTCATTTCTTTTTACATCTCCAGTTAAAATTTCAAATCTATTTCTTGTATGTTCTTGGCTTTCATTAACTTTGAGAATATTTTCAACAACAACATCGAGGTAATCATCATTTAAAAGACAAAAA
This sequence comes from Macrosiphum euphorbiae, assembly GCA_949089665.1. Classification (NCBI taxonomy): domain Eukaryota; kingdom Metazoa; phylum Arthropoda; class Insecta; order Hemiptera; family Aphididae; genus Macrosiphum; species Macrosiphum euphorbiae. Next base: position 46,591,402 of record CARXXK010000002.1, on the reverse strand, counting down.
TTATGAAGTACACAACAGGCAAGTATAATTTTTGAGGCTTTTTTCATGTTTGTTGTATTTATGTATAACAAACGCCTCCATCTACCTTTAAGTAAACCAAAGGCATGTTCTATGCATACCCTTGCTTTGCTTAGTGTATAATTAAATTGTCTCTGTCTACTATTCAAATTTCCATAGTCTTTAAAGGGAACAATCAACCAGCTAAGATTAAGGTACGCAGAGTCTCCTAGCAAATGATATTTATAACTGTAAAATAATTCTTCTTGCCCTTCTTCATCAACTTTTATGGACACTTGACTATTAACAAAAACCCTAGCATCGTGTAGCCTACCAGGGAACCCCACATTTACATTTGTAAATATTTTATTGGATGTACAAATTCCTTGCATTAGAATTGATTTGTTTAATTTTCTATCTGTATAGCTATCCTGTTGATCTGCAGGAGGTTTTACAGTAAAATGGCATCCGTCAATAGCACCAATAACACCTACATTTTAATAATTTCAATAATATAACATTAATGAATGAAATACATTTTAAACTAAATTTGATAATATTTACCTGGAAACTTGGACTTTTCATGAAAAACTTTCGCAATTTCTACACAGTCCGATTTCTTAGGCCAAACAATTATTTTAGAGGAGAATTTACATAATTGATTTACCACTAGGTCTACAGCTTTTTTTACAGTAGATTTTGCAATGTTGAAAAATTCACCAGTGGTGAACATAGCTCCTTCTTTAGCTAAGTACCATAGAGTTATCAATAACTAAAAAAATGACATAATTTAGTTTTAAATTTGTTTTATACTTAGTAACTATAATTCGTTTACTTTTTTTTCAATTGACAAAGGTTCATGGCCTCCAGTATAAGATACATCCATTTGTGCATCTTGCCTAAACATTGATACCAGTTTTGTAAAAGTACTTCTTGTCATTCGGAAATGTCTATGTATGTAAAACAATAATATACAACTATGTAAATCATGAAAAATTTAAAAAAAAAAACTAAATTAAATAATCCATTAGTATATCACTTACCCATGAAAATCATTGTCAATGTATGCTTCTATCCATTTATCAACTGTATTATTTATCCTATAATGTTGTTGTCTTTTTAAAAATGTTGAAATTAACTTTCTTCTTTTTTTAACATTATTTTTAATTATATTTTGATGAAGCATTAGATTGGAACACATTTGTACATACTACATATTCATTATTCAATTGAGTTAACTGATTTAAAATTATAGGTAAGACGGCGGTTTCCATAGTTAATTATTATTTCAATATGATGTAGGTACCCCTAATGGCCTAATATAATAATTATTTAAATAAAAAATACTGTAAATAATTTTACTAAGACCGTTAAACATTATACACTATTACTGTATTACACAAATAAAGTTGTACACTTCACAAAAATAAAATAAAATAATAACAAATAATAATTTATTTATAAATATATCGGTTATCTATTTCCTACAATCTTTTATAACCACAAACACATCGTTTTCGCGAGTCTTTGACCAATAACCAAAATCTTATAACCACGTCTGATTAAAAGTATAAACAAGTTAAACGCGAAAACACGGCTACTGTATTAATATTATATTCACTTTTTATTTGTTATCATCTATAGATAGTTGTTTTATTCAATGCATAAAATATTAATGCATGTCCAGTTATTAAAATGTATCTGTAAAAATGTTGATGGAGGTTAGGCGTAAGATTATATTATTAATATGGTTTTTTTAATCATATGACATTACAATTAAACATAAACACTATACTTCCAGATACACTAATGTTTGAGGTCGTATTCTTAGATTCTATACTTTTATCTCAGACGACGATTGTATTGCATAATTGATAATAGTAACAACTTACTGTCCATAGACATTCTCTAGCGAAACCACAGCCGCCTACTGTGAGTTTCGCGACCGTGGACGCACGGTATAGATCGCGTCCTCGGGTTGCGGATAGAGGGAAGCCCGGTTCCCTCGGTAGCTTCCGAGTCGGGTAGCCGGCGAATAACTAATAACCGGCCGCGGACAGCTTCGATTAAATGACCCGTAGTTCCGGACAGTATGTCCTCTGGGCCGGTTCACGGTCGCCGGCTGGGCCACCGACCCAGCCGGTGGTGCTCTTAACATGAGTTGAGAGCACGGGCGCCGGAGTTCGCTCCGTCCAGCAGCCGGGCGTCTCAGCGTAAGCCGGGTTTGGACATGTCTCCGGGACACTGCGGTGAGTGTTACGGGCTCGCGGCTGATGGCTCGTCTGTTTAGAGTCCCTAATTCGGTAGGCGAGGGTGGTCGTCGCAAATAGTCCCACCTTTGACTGAAAGGTAGGGCTGTCGTCAGCTTGGGCTGGGCGCCTCGGCTCGGCAGGCATCCGGGTCGGGACGTTTGGCCAGACCGACCCGAGGACACGGGTCCTTGCTGATGATGGTTCGAAAGGGTGGTGGCCGAGATTAAATTCGCACCCCGCGGGCGCTCGTCCGCGGTTAAGGCAGACCAATGCCCGTCATGTCGGACTAGAACTGGTAGCTCTCGAGGGGGCGTAAGTCTGACTGAAGGCGCTTCAGTACCACGGGAGTGAGCGGGGCCCCGTCGGCAACGACGCCGCTCACCGCGGGCGTCCAGTGATGGTTCACGCCCCTGGACGTCCGTTGCCGGTAGGAATCGTGGTGGCGGTTTTCTTAAACGAATACTTTGTGGTTAAGTCAACAGATGCTTATTCTAAGTTCTCGCTGACAGGCGAAAACCTCTGATGAACGGCCGTCACGACCCGTGGGCGCGAGTCACCGGTTCGTGGTCGGTTCCTCTCGGGCGTCTAGCCGCTATACCGGTGTAGTATCATCGGAGGTTGAGTGTAACCAGAAACACTCGGTGTGGGGATAGCGCACAGCCAGACCAGGCGAATTCAGGCGGCACTTGGCCAGTATTCTTGGTACGGGACCTCGGTTCCGGTGCTCGTGGTCCGTAGACGACGCGCGGTTGACGGACTGGGCCACCGTACGTCGACCGTGAACCTCCGCGGCTCTCGACTAGCGCACAGCGCTAATATGAGGTCCGCGGTTGTAGCCGCAAGGCGTCAAAACCGGGAGTCTTCGTGTCCATAGACATTATCAGCTCAAGTATTATCCCTTCCATAGTTCTGGATAAAAATATAATAGTAAATATTATATGTTACCTATCCATTTAAGTTAGTTTATTTCCCAAGAATGTGTTGACTTTGTTCACTACCGAATTCATTTTAATATTACACCTTTTGGTAGTGTGTAATAAATAACTAACAAACCATGGGCTGTAATAGATAGTGTAAGTGAAACATTTTCAGGTACAATTTATGATAATGGCACGCTTTAAACATTAAGTATGTTTAGAAAGTATTTTTGAACTGAAGAACAAAAAAAAAAGGCGGACAGAATATACACAGGCAGTAGTAGTTTGGTGGGGTGGAGGTGGAGGAGGACACAATATTCTAGCTTCGTTTACTTCAATTCGCAGAGTAGGTAGGTACCTCTATACTGATTCAATTTTCGACTTATGCAGATTAATATTTGAAGCATATTTTTCATTTCGAAAAATAACGTATTTACAATTTACACATTTCTTGGAATTATAAAACACTAAACTATAAAATACTTGAATAATGAAAAAGTTTATAGACTACCGCAGAATATAATTTAATCAATTTATTGAACTCTACAGTATGAAAAAAGTTAAACGGTCTCAATAAATAAAAAAATATCAATAACTTTTGCGGTATAGGAATAGTATTAGGCTTATTATATATATGACCCTGAGATAATAGATGAATAATGCAAAAGGGTAGAGAGCATATTTCTTCGAAGTCCTGCAATAAAACATATACGTTCTAAACTGCAGGTCTCCTCAATAACGGGTTGAATTTTTTTTCAACCCTCACTGATCAAACATATATTATAAATTATAATTGTTGTTAAATTACTTTGATTTAACTTAAATGCAAACAAGTGATAAACGTCAAAAAAAAAAAAAAAAAAATGAGTATCAATTGCGAGTCAATTACTTATTTTACCTAATTAGAATGTCCGTGGTAGGAGGAAGAAGTCATTTTTTTTATAAATAACAGTATAGTTTATACTTAGTTATATAACTTATATTAATAGATAAATATACAGATTATGAGGAATTTTAGTTAATCTAATCTATATTTAGACCATTAATATAGTTAATCAAGTATTTTAAAATCAACTATGTTGAAACTGGTTTTATTTAAAGTCTACATTTTAATTTACTACCAGAAACCACCCCCAAAGTTAATGGTCAAACCATTTTTTCTACTATAAATCGTGTTGGTACACATGTACACAAAACAAAACACACATCATTGTGAATTTAATACATTTTCCACTCGGAATCTGAAATAAAATAATAATTTTTAAGAAAAAAACGACAATAATTATGACTTTATGAGTTTATTGAGAAAAATCAATTTGTAAAAATCTTCAATGGGGTTTCTGAGTGGAGCAAAGTTTACTACAGAAAAACATCTATTATTCATATATTTAACATATATACACAGTATTTAAATTTTAAATACATGCACAGGGTGACTTTTTAAGCATGCTCACAATTTTTAGATTCCGAGGCTAGTGGTTTTACAATGGTCTTTATTTTATATTTTTTTTTATATCCTGTATACAAAATATCTACCAGAAGGAGTGCTTCGATTTCAACATATAGTACCTTATATTTTAGCAAATTGGATCAAGATTTTACTTTAGAAAGGTCATTTTTCGATTTTCTCAATAGTTAATTAATGCCATAGGCAAAACCACCGGAAAATTACGAAAAACCGCTAAAAATGGGATTTTAATTTCCAACTCTTTGTTTGTCACCATAGAAACAAATAAAAAATTATAATAACTATTATAATATAAATTCAACTTACAGGATATAATAAATAATAACAATATCCAGACTGACAAACCGTCTCCGCTCAGAATCGTTTTTCTTATACAATGATATTATACCATTGGATTCAAGTTTAATACAATCTATTATACATTTACCCACTTGTAACCTACTGTACAGCAGAGCGACATCCACTTACCCACTTTTTTTTTATATTTAAATAATAATATGCATATATTAAAATATTGATTTTTCACAACATTTAATGATTATTCCATGGTGATACTAACGTTGGTTTTTCAAATGAGATACATGTTTTAATGACAATTGTGACGCAGATGGTTTTTCTGGAAATGTTGATGTATTGTAATTTGTAATTATTGCAATTTAAATGAAAAGTTTCTGAGTAATTCTACTTTAACTACTAAGGATAATAGCCTATTAGATATACTTTATAAATCGGTGCAAGCTCAGTTATTATAATAAACTAAATATATGCAACATACAATATATATGTTAGTAATTACCACTTAGTCAAGTATAATAAGACAATTATTCAATAACAAAAAAATACTTATCGATTAATTTTGATCATTTTCAAAACAAAAGTAAATTATATCCTTTTAACAGACTAATATCCTTAGAATTTAAAGTAGAACAACTAAGAAATATCCCTTTCAAATTCCGCCTACAATAGGTCAATATTCTCAGAAAAAATCATCAGATTCACAATTTACATTAAGACATGCAGGTTTCTAATACCATCAAATGTTTTTACTTCTGGGGGGTAAAATTAACCTTTTACATTTTCACTAGGACTTAAAATAAGCCTAGGATATTTTTAGTTTTTATCTCACTGTAAAATGATTCAGGGGGGGGGGGGGTGAAAATAGATTAGTATATTTTTACCCCTCAGCAAAATACATCCAGACTCCAGAGCGGGGTAAATTAAATAGGTTTTTTTACCCCTCGATAAAAATATACTAGGTTTTTTACCTCTTCCCAGTCAAGTATATATTAGGTTTTTTTTACCCCCCAGTTTTTGTCGTTTGTGCAAATGTATTGATAATTTCACAAACGCATATAATAGTTATAATAATTATATGCTCGCTCATGGAACAATGCCAAGCCTGTCCAGTCTATTTCGTTCCATTATTGACCATGTTTTCAATTTTAAAAAATGGATACAAATAATGCCACATTTTAAATTGTTTTATCATTGTTTTATCAAAAAGTTTTATCTGTTGGGCCAAAAAATGTAAAAATTAAATACAATGCTCCTGATATATTGTTACAATAGAAGTTGAAAAATATTAAAAATATATGATTACAAATTTTTACTATAAGCATTTTGAATTGACAAAATTTATCAAATTTAAAATTGACTAATTATTTTATAGTTAAAAATGTTTAAAATGTTTAACTTTTATATCTAAGGATTGAAAATTTAAAACAAGATTCCATGTAAATAGTTAAATCTGTTACCAAAAAATCCGAAAATACACAAGCACAGTTTATTTCTATAGTACTTTTAAGTTCAAATTTGGACGAAATTACATATTAAACAACCTAAAATAGCCATTATACCTAGTTATTTTGTTTTATAAGTAGGTAGGTACCTAATGGGTATTGTGATATGATTAATTTGGAATTTATTATAGGTACCTATTGTAGATAGATATGTATATAATATGTCTTAAACCTAGACTGATATACCGTCTCCAAAACCACAATTACTGGTTATTCATGTTTAACAAAGTTTTTTTTTTAATTTCAACGTCCAATCGGAATGCCTTCATGCGAACTTCATATTCAGCTCTTTTCCATTCAAATCTTACCGACGACCTTTCCTTTTCCACTTTAATCTAGTTCCTTTTTATACACTTCATTTTTCTTGTTAACATCATTTTGTACCGTTTTCCGCTTCAAAGACCCTTTAGTTGAACCTCCACGAACATTTTTTTTTTAAACTATTAATGTCTCAGATATTGGTTTACATAAGGCTGTTGGTGTCCAACTATCCCAGTTTGTTTCATAACTAGTGTGTGGCTTGGGTAATCCTAAACCATCATTTAAATTAGTTGACTTTTCTTTATTATACACCTACAACATAATTCACAAAAATAAAGATTTATACCTATATCAGTACCTACATACATAATTTATTGATATAAATCCGATCTTACTGTAGTCTTATTCATCGAGAGTTGACCCACTCGCTCGACGAAAACTAGTTGCGGCCGCGTCCGTCTTTTTAGCGCTAGTAGCGGCTGCCTACTACAACGAGCACTGCCGATCGATGAACACCACCGACCAATCAAAGACCACCGGTTTGAATGTTCCGGCGGCTGAATATACATGAGCGCAAGTGGGTCAACTATGGTCGTATACTCTTGCTGAATAGAGTATATCTTCAAATGTTTAGCTTATATTTTCAATTTCATTTCAACATTCATGTTAAGGATGTTTAAATTATGTTTGTATTATAGTGGAGCAGTATTGCACACAATCGCCGTGCACATTTGTACAGTGTAATAATTAAAACAAGTTGGATCACGCGACCCGCGGTATAATGGAATTGATGTGCACATTCGTTTCTGTGCTCATAATCAATTAAATTGTTTTCAGCGAATTATCTTCAACTGCGTCGGCATCGTCATTAGAATTTATTTTTACTGTCATTCGTTTATTATTGAACAATATAGCATAAAACTGTTTTAACATATTGAACTGGTAAACATTTGGGAAAAGATTCCACGCAAGGATAAGAAAACTAATCATAATTACCGTACATGATACTGTACTACCCATAAAATTCAGGGTTGGCTAAAAAAAGCCCATCTCTAATCTTAAAAAACCCACCCACAAACCCTAAAAAACACATTCTATTATTTTCAATTATTAAACACTTTTTTAGACCTTAAAAATATTTTTCGTTGACTCTTGTTGAAGGTGAAAACAAAACCATACACAGATGCCAATTTAGGAATAGGCAATAGTAGTTATTGGAAGCCGAAAGTTACTGTATTTAATAATACATTTAAACCCACCTATATTGTAACTTCTAAACATAATATAAAAGCTCATATAATTAATTTATTAAACTAAATAATAACACTTTTAGGAAATAGGAAGAAGTTATTAAAATATTTATTAAAAGGATTTTGTAAGAATGCAAAACACAATTGATTTGACTTGTATATAATTATGTGTTTTTATTCTCACGTAAATAAATTTCAATTAATAAATCAGTGATTTTACAATATTTTCTTTTAAACATCAATGCTCTTCGAGCTACAGATATTTATTGTTATTCAGATTAGATGTTATGTTTTATTACATAATATATTTTACAGTATATTCTTTTGTATTCATAGACGCTGTTCGAGCTACAGTTAGGTTTATTTATTTGGTGGATAATATAAAGACTCACGTAGATGATAATCGTTCTCCAAGTAGTCTGGTTCTGTCACCGTAAGCGTACTCCTCTGACGCTGGTACGGGATAGGGCTTAATTGGGTTGGCTGCGTCGGCACACAAGTGGAGATGACAGCAATGATATACGGTTCAGATAGTGGCCGCGACAATACGAAGTGGAGCAGCGACGACGCGACGTTTAGTCGACAGCGGCAACTATGAGCAACTCCAACGGCGGCTGCGGCGATTATAATAGCGGCGGCGGTAATAACAGTAACGGCAGCAGTAATAACAGTAACGGCGGCGGTTCTCACAGTAACGGCGGCGGTTCTAACAGTAACGGCGGCAGTAATAATAGCGGCGGCTATAACAGTAACGGCGGCGGCTATAACAGTAACGGCGGCAGTAATAGTAGCGGCGGCTATAACAGTAACGGCGGCGGCGGCTGGGGTAGCGACTCCCGAGAGATGTGGTATCTAGCCTGTCAATACGGTACACGTATTACTAGATACCACAAATCTACTACAGCTACGGGCCACTCCTCTGGCTTAGGTGTGTGCAGCTTGTCAATACGGAGTACGTATTACTGCACACAGTAAACTAGAGGAGGGTGAAACGAACAACGAACGGAAAATAGAACAAGTGGCCTTTCGACTAAATGAACTCTGCGATGCGAGATGAGATGCGATGAGATGTTCCACTGGTGTTTTTGACTGGTATATCTGTGGTTTCACGCATTGAGGTAGTAGGTAGTACATCGTTCCCGTGTGTGTATACCACGGCGATTTTCGTTTGTTTAGGTATCTTCTCGAATGTGGGCGGCTGCAAGTTTTTTGCAGCATGAGTGGTGACGAATCTGTTAGTATAGTTTTTTATTATATTGGAAGTTTCGGAATTATATATGTTCAAGATGATTATCCTTACCGAAGAGTGAATGCACCCGCACGCACTCTAGGTAGTTTATCATTACGTATTGATGACAACGTATTATTATGAAATTTACCGTCGAAGACTTAATAAGCTTCGCTGGTAGTATAGGCGATTTCTTTTAACAGTTAAGAAGCTCCAGTTAACTTCAGTATGGTTCTATAGTATTTTAAAGTCATAATCAATTAGCCGTGCTACCACGTGCATTCAGTACGTCGCGCATGTACGCACTCCTAGAGCGCGCGCGTAGTTTCGCAATTGACATAATTCTGTCTCGTTACAATTTATCATTAAAAACTTGTAAAATATATTCACTGAAGTAATGTTTAATATTTTCAATTTTGTAATGAAGATAACATTACAATTAAAGTATCACAAATAACAATTAAATTTAAAAACAAAATAAAAATAAAAGGAACTCCTCGTTAATAAATATTGGATACCTAATACATTTTCAGCAGTTTTAAGTTTTTTTTTTTACATATCACAATTAAAAAACAAAATAAATATTTGTTTTTTTTCTTGATAAAACTCATAAAATAAAAATAAGAAATAAAAGTGTAATTAGTTCATAACATCTATACAATGATAATTTTCATTTTACAGTCAATTTTAGTTAGTTACATTTTAAAAATCATCATAAGCATCTGAAGAATCTATTTTGGGTTGATTTGATTTTACATTCAAAAACCTTTGCACTTTTACCAACTTTGCAGCTGTTTTATGTCCTCATCGCTTCCTTAACTTTGTCCAAACTAGACCAAAAGTAGAAAAAATTCTTTCAAGTGATGCTGAGCTTGGTTGGTCACTTAATAAACTTGAAAAGAATGAACAAAAGTCTGGATGTAACCTAGATGCTTTAGCTGTGCGGTTGCTCTTTAAATGCCACCATATACTAGGTTTATTTTTATATGTTTTCATTACTGAATCATTAAACATTGATGAAGGAAAAACTGTTTCTTTTTTTTCTTTAAAAGCTAGAAGTGCAGGAAGGAAGTCTGGTTTATAATCAATAATCCATGTTTCGGCTCTTTCTTCATCATTCACATTAAGTCTGCTACCTTTAACATTTTCATTGAATGAAAAATAAAATTCAATACTAAAATTTCAAACTATTATAATCATTTAGGTTTAAATTTTCAATACCCATATAAAATTGATCCATCCAATTAGCAACTAAGAAAAATGGTTCAACTGCATCATCCGTTCGGTTTTTTTTATTTGATTTACCTACATAACTCTCCATAATCTGTGAATATAATAAATCATTACAGCCATCGAATTTACTGAATAATATGGGGGTGTGTGCTGTACCTTCTCATAGTCCCCCTTGTCTAGTAGTGTCGTTAATACCTGTAAATCTGAATACCTATGTCTTAAAATATCACAATTATGACAACACGAAGCCAAACAGCAAAAACCAGGTCGCCGAACGCCTTATTGATGAAAACTCAGGGCTACCTAACTGACAAAGATTGAACACACGTAACAAAATTGAAAAACAAAAACAATAAAAAAAATTACAAAAAATCCAAAAAACAAAAAAGTACATGACAATCGGCCATGTTGTGATAGCGCAGGTACTAGAACTGTAGAGAACAATTTAAAGATAGCTCAGATTAACGTGGAAGGCCTGACTCGATCCAAGACATTTTGGGGAAAAGATTTGGCGACATGGATGTATTGGTGTAACAAGAGACCGACCCACATACCTGAATACCTGATGGTGAAAGAAACCGCCTAAAAATAAATGATTTCGACCTGGTACATCATATTAATCACAATAAACACGGCTTGGCAACATATGTAAGTCCAAAACAAATCGTTTCTAGACATTGAACAAGTTGCCAGTAACGAACTACGGTTGGTATTTTGAACTCTCATTATAATAATACGGTAATGGTTTTTCACATTTCTGAGTTGATCGAACTATAACTTGGTGCTTTTTAGAAAACATGTGTTTTTTTAATACTGTTAATTCAGATGTAATTTCAATATTGCATAACTCACATTTAGCTTTAAAATGGTCGTCTTGTACTGGAACTAACCTATGTTTGAATTCTGTTTTATGAATCCATTCATCGCGGAATCACTTTTGGAATCTATTATACGATGTAGCGACTATTCTGTTTTCAACCGACGCAATATCGGTACCTAGTGTATTTAACTATTTTTAATTTATTTCAAAATTGGACGAAATTACATAATAAAAAAACTAGGATAACTATTTTAGCTATTTTGTTGTGATTGTATAATATTATTCGTGGGAACTTGAAATTTCTAAAGTACACTTTTATATATCTATGAATGTATCAGGGTTTGTTGTTGATGTATAACGCGTTTTAAGTACCCACCTTTTTTTTATTTAGATATGTAAAAATATCAACTTATCTGTATTTTCAAATATATAGACACATAATGATATACCATAGGAAAGTATTCTGTATTGTAATCTGGAATTTATTCAAAATGAAATCGAATTACCAGTAGGTTGGCTTACTCATAGAGATGAGGAAAGTTTGTCCAAAAATCACTAATCGACATTTATATTTAGATAGCTTTTCAAAAATGAATGTCAAATTAGCAACACAGGTAAAAATTATAAATTTAATAAACTTCTATTTTATTATATAACATTTAATTTTAACTATTCTTCAATTATCTGATGATATTTGCTACAATTTCCTGAGTGAAGTCTTCGAATTTATCCAACAATAACGATACACTATCCTTCTCCAACAATTGTTTTTCCTGAAGATACTTTACCAAGCCTTTTAGATTATTAATTTTACGTTTGTTGCTTCTAGATTTCAGTTGCAAGAACTTCTTGATTTTTTTTCTTAACAGATATTTTGTAGGAGTCAGGTTGTTTTTTCTTCGAAATCTTGGTGAACTATAAAATAAAGTTCTTAGAATTTTTGATGGATTAATAAGCAAGTTATCCCGTGAAATATTAATGTCATTATCATGTACTGAAGTATTTTCAGACCTAAGATACAATCAACATTTTGAGAACATGTAGATTTTTCTGTAAAAGATTTTTTTTTGTTATGTGATTCATCAAATTGATGCGGACCTGTGGGGTGCCGCGTGGATGGTGTGTGGAGGTAACCAATTGAATAAAGAAAAAAAAACACTGGTGTAATTTGGTTGATGGTTTGGTGGTTTTATTTGGTCGACCGAACTGGACAGACTCTTATACACTTTCCGTCTAATACAAAATTACAGATAATAAAATTCAACGATACAGTATTCTCCGTTCGGTTGGAGTGGTGTATATATCTCGCGGGTACGTGCATGGTGTCCGTGTGTGTGGGTCCTTGAAAAACTATACTCTATTCCATCTAAGAGTGAACCGCTTTCGTGCACGCAGACTGAGCCGCCGAACAGTGCCGACCCCTCATGCGATGGCTATGCTTTCTGTGATTGGCGGACAGTGATCGCCGGCCGTCGGGCGCCCGTGTCAAGACTCCCACCGATGTCCGGATTGTGGTGGGAATGGTGAACATGTTTTGGTCAGCCGAGTGGTTCACTCTTAGATGGAACAGAGTATAGTGACTTATGCAAGCCGGTTCGCCGAACGGCCGGCCGACACGCGACGGTTCCTAGCGCGGGTGTCGCGCGCTGGCGTCGCGTCGTCCGTCGTCGATTGGCGGTTTGTTTGAGAAGCTACAGCGCGGCTTCCGCGTAAGGGCTGTTTGAATTCAAACTGGCATCACGCGGGACCGCGTCATAATGTTATAGGACATTTACAAGGACATGATTTGTCTGTCAAATTAAACTTCCATCTAGAGAATCTTTAAAATCATTTAACGTAAAATTATCACTGCATATTCTACTCGATGTAGATGGTTTAGAACCTTTGCGGTTGATTGCCTTCATCCATTCTGTTCGGAATTCATTCTTCAACGGAAATCTAACAGAAAAATTTTTTTTTTTGAAATTTAGCTTATAAACATAAAATAAGGCAGGGTAAATGTAATCTATTACATTTTATTTACTATTAAATTCAACTATTAGAAATACATCTTATAGGCCATGTTTAAGTAAGGTTAATGGAACCTATTTCATGTTTTAGACTTAAAAAAAAAATATATTATTTTTATATTAATAAACATAATACAAAATGAAATAATCAATTTCATTTAAAATGTGTGCTATTGTACAAAATTACTATGACTGTTTACCAAGGCTGGGTATTAACGAGCTATAAGTTAAAATAAAGTTAAAACGTTAAATTAATTAACTTGTTACTTTTTTTTCAAACTAACTTTTAATTTCAAGTTAATTTTCTTTCAAAAGTATTTATATTAAGTTAATTTTTGTCCACACATTATTGAATGAGGTTTTTACTTTGATGTATCATTTTAAATTTCTCCAGTAATTTTCTTGAGCTTAAAGAAAAACCATCTAATAAACCATATATGTGTCTGGAGGTTTTTATTTTTGCAAATTAGCAAATTTTAACTTAACACTAAATTAAATTCCTTTTTTTAAAAGGTAATTTTTACTTTAACGAGTTAATGAAAAAAAAAACGAGGAACTTTTAACTTTTAACTTAACTTGACTTAACTATTTTATAATAATTTAACCTAGTTAAATCGTTAACTTGCCCAGCCTTGTTATTTAATAACTAAAAAAATTTAAAAAAAGTGATTTTTGTTTCCAGCCTCTCGTCGATTAAAGCATCCATCCACACAGCACTATTTACGTTATCATGACTCTTATAACATCAGCTGAGTTTTGTTTGCACTCTTGTAATATGGTGGATAGGAATCACAACCATTCACTGATGAGTTCTTGAGTCGGCTAGTAACTAGATGTTACTTTATATATCTGTGGTTCCAACCTGAGTAAACGGTAACGGTAACCGAAAATAACGGTGGTGGGGACTTTAATACTTATTTCAATTGAGTACTGTTTTTACTGGGTTTAGATTATTTTATATTTATTGCATAGCAATATTATTTAGAGTAATATATTACCATTGATTATAAATACTATTGATTGCTCACTGACTGGTTTTTCGGTGTAACGAAATATTTACTCCCTGTAGATGGCTAGGCGACGCGATTACAACGTTACCCGACATTACTAATCACAACATGAAGTAAGATAGTATGGACTGGACACGACCAGGCTAGCGGGTGGGTGGTGTGTGATCCAGTGATCCTATTTTGTCACGGTAATTTTACGAGAGCTTCCCAGCAGCAGATTTTTGACATCCTTATCACGCGCGCGGCGCCCCTAGTGATTTGTTCCACAATTTGACTTCTGTGATCATCGTAGTGATAAGCGATAACAAATAAATGATAATTCCCGGTTTTTAATTTTTGTCATTATCTGCCAGTCATTGACACTTGTTAGTTATTAGTTTGTACTTGATACTTTGATAGTCATTTTTGTAAATTGTCAACCGGTACTCATTGTCTTATTGTCGCATTATAAAACATGGACACTGCCATTAAGTGTTTATATTGTGATAAGATCTTTGCTCAGTGTAAATCGCTGTACGTGCATTGTCGGAAATTTCACGACACAGATGTAGTACCAGTGAAAGATTTTCAATGTGGAGTATGTCAAAAAGGTTTTTCAACCACTAAAACATTGAGTGTACATGTAAAAAAGTTCCATGATGAAATTGATACAAACAAAACCAAAAACAATCAAACAATAATAATTTGCCCCTATGACAAGTGTGTAGTCGAATTATTTACATTTGTTAAATTTAATTGTATAGGTATGGCTATGTTATTTTTAAACTCTGATTTTGAAGATAACATAAATACCCAAAAATAGTGTAATATTTATTTAATATTTTATTATAAAATAATATAAATGCACTTAGGAAAACTAAAGGAATGAGTTACTTTTAATCGCGTGTTAAATGCTATTCGTGAGGCTGAAATATCTCCAGATACTTTTAATCGTTCATGCCTCTTGGAACGTCAAGATTTATATAATATAGCACGTGATTTTAACATAGATTATGCAACGAAACGAGATTCAAATGATAGTATTAGTGTAAAACTATGGGTCACTGAAATGAAAAGTCATGAAGCTGAATGTCCAGTATTATATTACAAAAATCAAAATGAATCTGACTATTATTTAGACAAAGCTGACTTTGCTCTAGTCTTGATGACAAATTTCCAAGCTCAACAAATTATTAAATTTGGTTCAGAAAAAATATGTATAGATGGTACGGAACCCACCTAACCTAACCCGCGAAACAAATGCTTATGATATCCAACTGTACACTTTATTAACTGTGGATGAATTTGGGTCAGGATGTCCTGTTGCATTTTGCTTCTCAAACCGATCAGATGAACTTATTTTTAGACAATTTTTTTATGTTGTTAAGTCTAAGGTGGGTCAGATTCAATCAAAAGTTTTCATGTCAGATGATGCTCCTGCATTTTATAATGCTTGGTCTAGTGTTATGGGTGCTGTTACACATAAACTTTTGTGTACGTGGCATATTGATAGAAATTGGCGTCAAAATTTGAACAAGATAAGTGAAGTTACAGAAAAAAAGGCAATTGTATATAAAACTCTACGATTATTATTTGCAACAAACATCTGTTTAGGATTTTCTAGCTTATCATGTACAAGTTTTAGAGGATTTATTAAATGATAATGATACTAAATTGTTTGGGGAATACTTATTAATACTTAAAATACTTAAATAGTTATTAAACGACATTATTCAAATCGACCCGAGAGTTGGGCTTATTGTTACCGTTTACGCCTTGGTATTAACACAAATATGTATTTAGAGTCCTTCCATAAAACACTTAAGCACATTTATTTAGAAGGCAAGAAAGTTAAGCGTCTGGACAAAACTATTAATGCCGTTATGAAATTTACCAGAGACAGTATTTTTCAAAGCTTGATAAAACTATCTAAAAATGTCCCTTGTGAAAAAGTGCAAAAAATCCGTCAGTCATACAGTTAGCATGGCCTTCAAATTAGACCAAATTCAAATTTTATAAAATGAAGAAGGATATTTAATACAATCACAATCGAACCCTTCCTTACAAAACCATATTGTTAAGGTCGGTCATTGACCATCATGACCGTCATTGAGCAATCATCCATCATGCTTGAAGTGTATTAAGTGTAATATTTGTGTACATACTTTCCATTGTTCTTGTATGGATAATTTAATAAAACTGAATATTTGCAAACATATTCATGCTTGTGCCAGATTAATTTTCAATTATTTCGATGATAAAGAAAACAATGTGGAAATAAATCTCGCTAAACAAGAAAATGCAATTAAAATGGCCCAAACATTCGTTCAATTTAAAGCCATACCTGACAATAATGAGGACATATAGAGCCTATATACTATAGACTACTAAACAGGTTTGTGTGGAGGCACACAAGCTCACAATTTACAATAATATGCATTATATTAATATAAGTATTTAAAATATACGTCTTAATTATCCACATTTATATTAATACAGTAGGTTTCCGTATTCAGTGTAGTACAATTGTAGACTTTACATACATATTGTCCATCACTTCATAGTACAAAACAATAGGGCTGTGGTTGACAGGCATCATTATTAATTAAAAAACTTATAGTCTATTGATATAATATATTCTCATGTTCAACTTAAGAAATAAAATTATCATGTAAATGAATATATTTAATTTATATTATATATAAATTGTAATTCTATTAACCGTAGTCAGTTCAGACACAACTACAGACTAATATTGTTATATTATTTAATATTACAAATTAGCAGCTAATACTGCAACTCCTCTAGATTTTAGGTTTGTAAGTACAGCTTCAGATGTGATTGAACTGTTTCCCACTGAAGT
The DNA here is from genome assembly GCA_949089665.1 of Macrosiphum euphorbiae. Lineage (NCBI taxonomy): Eukaryota > Metazoa > Arthropoda > Insecta > Hemiptera > Aphididae > Macrosiphum > Macrosiphum euphorbiae. The sequence goes on along the minus strand of CARXXK010000002.1, from coordinate 46,574,316 downwards.
AAAGTACAAAAAATTAACAATAAGTGTAAAAAAAAGTGTAAATAAAAAATCATATAACCTGCTTGAATTGCTGATCTACACTCATGACCCCTAGTGTTTTTCGAAATTTGTCGGCTCACATATCCACATATATAGTATGTTACACAATTTTCAACTGATGATTGACAGTAATCATGGTCAAATATATCATCGGTTTCCCATATTCTCTCATTGGAAATTTGATTCAATTTATCCTCCAAGTTCTTAATTTTTGTAATTCTTTCAGATTGATTACTTTCATAAACATTTTTGACATCAGATAAAGTTATTTTGGAGTCTTTGTTTCTAATATCATACAATTTTCTGGTTTAGGGGGTTTTAAAATGGAATACGAGGATAAAATTTGGTAAACTTGTAAAAAGGTCGGTGTTACAGGATGGTCATTAGGCCCTGTTGCCTGCCTAACCATCCCAAAAAATTGCTAAACAGTAAAAAATAAACATAGGTATATATACATTTTATTGGTATATGTAATTTAAATATGTTAGTCAGTAAATAGTCAAAAAATATATTACTTCTAATTTATCTTGGTTCATTTTATTTGTCTGTACATAATGAAAACCGTCTTCTAACAATTGATTCGTCAACTCTATCGTGGATTTTATTGCAACTCTAAGTCCTTCACTAGTTTGATTTGTCAAAAACTGAGATTCACTTATTTTTTTATCTATTAGATTTTGTTCCCAAGTGTCAATAAAATTAATTGCATCTTCTAATGAAGAAAATTGTTTAACTTGGCAGCATAAATTGAAACTTAATATTTTTGAATGAGTCTACTTTAAAATTATTTGAGTTCTTTCTAATACCCTCCGCTGGAAATTTACGATTAGGAGCATCAAATATGTCGTTGAACATTTTTGAAAAATTTTCAGTTTCTTCACTATCTAATAGTGCTGGTACTTTAACATACTCTCTATACAATTTAAGACCAGCTGCTACGGAATTGCTAAATAACTTAAAATATTAAATATTATATTTAAATAAGACATGGTTATGAAATGTATACAAATAATAAATAATTGAAGAATAGTTAAAATTAAATGTTATATAATAAAATAGAAGTTAATTAAATTTATAATTTTTACCTTTGTTGCTAATTTGACATTCATTTTTGAAAAGCTATCTAAATATAAATGTCGATTAGTGATTTTTGGACAAACTTTTTTAGATAGATATATGCAGTGAATCTTGTTCATGTAATCTTATAAAATGATGACAACTTATGTTTTTTTTTTTTTTGGTGATACCTGCGATGAAAAATTGGTTATAAAATATTATAACATTTAAATTTAAATTTACCCTCAAAGTTTTCATGTTATGAAGTCTATTCGAACTGTCTTAATTAAGTGTGGTGTATCAGAAAAATAATAAATCTTACGCTTTACATCCATTGGGTGCACTAGGCTATTAACTAATTTATCCTTTTTCCCACTTATTCCTAATTCATTCCACAACTTTCTATTGGTAGACCCTGCATCACAAACTACTCCATCAATTATTGCTCCAGCATTCTCAATAATGGAAATTGATGTAATCAATAGTTGTGTAAGTATAATCCCTTAACATATACAATTGTATGTATTGTATTCAAATAATATTCTTATATTAGGTAGGTATTACCTTTCACAGATCCCTTTGACGCAAATACAGCAATTGGCTGCGTTATATTTGAACCAAGACTTTGGAACATACCAGGGCATGATCTGCTTTTTGATTGGTATTTAAATGTGATTCATCTTTTCGAAAATTTTCTAAGCCTAAGTATGTTAGAGATTTGGTATTTACACTGATGCTTTCTCGAAGAAATATCTCATCGAAAAGTAGTACATCATGTTTTTCCCTTTCATCTAATAAATTGTTTTTTTTTTTTTTAAACAATTTGAAGAAGTTTTCATCAAAACCACAGTCTGCTTTGACCATTGCCAAATAGCGACGTATAGTTCGAGAACAAGGTAGAGGCAAAATTCCTTGTTTCCTAAGGAAGTTGTATGTCGAAGATGATCTGAATATATTCAATTAAAAATTAATTTAATAAAATCAAAAAAAAATCAACTTAACTAAATACATGAATTACCTTATATGAAATAATATACATAGCAAAATCCAATTTTCAGAATATCTTTTGTTGTTTGATCTTAGCTTACTTGTTTTTAATATTTCCATTATTATTATTTTTTGAGATTCGTCTACTTGAATGTTTCTTAAATAATCATTTGTACAGTTTTCTGATAGACTTTTTGTTTTTTCTTGAAAATAAATCAGTTTTGTGTTTAAACAATTTATCTTTTTTATTGTACCTAATGATAAAAACATTAAAATAAAATATTATGTTATATTATTTAAAAATATATAAATAATAAATCTTGCCTCAAGTTTTTTACAACTGCTATTTTTTTTTTTTTTTTGTAAAATAAATAATGTTTTTTTACGATTTGGCGTCAATGATGGTCCAATACTTTTATTCCAATCTTGTGCCAAATTTCTTCGTTTATATGTTCTAAAAATTCCAAAAAGCCTTTCACACCATTCACATCTCTTTTCATTATTTCTAATAACTAATAAGCACTTTTCATGTCTCCAAATATTTATTTCTTTTATGGTGTGTTTTGCTATTATAACTTCGTGTTGAATAATGCAGGATTAAATTAATACATTTAATAGCTACATTCAATTTTTTTTGTTTTTTGTAAGATTGTAATTAATAATACCTGTATAATTTATAGCACTTGGGCCACCTATACATAGATGTTTGGAGTCAAGAAGAGAAATATACGTTTTAAAAAGTTCCAAACTAAATTGAATTTGAAATACTTCATTTATGATTAATTTGTCAGCTATAAAACATTTTACTTCGTGATTTTTGGTTACTACTATTTGTTTTTCAATTTTGAGCTTGACAACACATGCATGTTTCACATAAAAAAATGTAAGTATTCTCTCATCTCTGTGAGCAAGCCAACCTACTGGTAATTCAATTTCATTTTGAATAAATTCCAGATTACAATACAGAATACTTTCCTATGGTATATCATTATGTGTCTATATATTTGAAAATACAGATTAGTTGATATTTTTACATATCTAAATAAAAAAATATTATTATTATATTTTAGATGCTTTGTAATTACTCCTTGCTGAACTATAGTTGTATTTATACAAAGTTTTTCATGTAAACAATATAACATTGTATAAGTGCCTTGAAGATAACTGTTTAAGGCAGGCCCTATTATTATGTGCACCATGACACACAATGTGCACTACGAATGTACAAGTGTGCACTACGATTTGATCTTGTGTGCACTACGGTTTACAAAAGAAAAATTAAAAATAAAATAAAATAATTAATTTTTATAAATTTTTAAACATTGTTATTTGTTAAAATATTTTTTGTTGATATTTAAAAAAATTGATAACGCTAGTAATGATAAAAGGAAAATATCCTCCCGAAATCCGCCTGTTGTATAACATTTCGTGGTCAACCATCCACACTCTCCAACCTTGTCGTGTCCAGTCCTGTATATAATATCTTAGTCCGTGGCTATAACCATAGACTTTAAACTTAAGTATAAGGTCTATGGCTATAACCACGTTTAGCGTTTAATGTAAAAAAAAATTTTGCCAAGTCAGGGATAGGCACGTAAACTTTCTTAATTTTAAATTTTTTAATTTATTAACAGATATCACACCGAAGCGGTATAACAGTTTGAATCCAGAAAAATGTCTGTGTGAACAGCCCCACAAAAAATCATTTCCATTTTCATTTAGTGGGATAGTTCTCCGAAACCGGAGAGCGGATTTCGTTGTTTGGGGTCTTGTTAGATTCACATAGGTTAGGAGAAGTGCAGTGAAGATTTGCAGAACTTTATCTTTAATAGTTAATTCACTACAGAACATTAAAAAAAACTAAAACTAATTTTATTGGGCGTTTTTTGATGTTTTTCATCTTTACAGCTTTGTAGTGAATTCACAATTGGAGATGAAATTCTGAAAATCTTCACTGCACTTCTCCTAGCCAATGTGAATCTAACAAGACCCCAAACAATAAAATCCGTTGTCCAGTTTCGGAGATCTACCTTGCTAAATGAAAATCTAGAGAAAATAACTCTTTTTTTTTTTATCTGTGAAAAATTAATCCCACATTTAGTGTCTACTTGATTATCCCTTTTTAATGAGTTATCAACCAACTTTCTAGCTAGGTATCATAGTTTAGGAGAAAAGTTAAAATATAGAAATTTTGGAGTTCACGCAAACGTTTTAGTGGATTCAAGTGGTTATACCACTTGTGTGTGATATCAAATCTCTCTTATTAATATTTTATATTAAAGCTAGCTAAATTACCCACCTACTCATCATTACTGAGATACATTTTTACTATTTTCCTATTTAACAAAAATTCTTGAAGTTTTAAAAATTCAGACTTTTTTCATTTCCATTACCATACTTACTTGATTAAAAATCAAAAAAGTAATATGCATTGTTATGATTTTAATTTTTAAAAAGTCAAGTTAAGGTTTTTATTATTGTATGCTGTTTAATTTTTATGATTTTTATTAAAAGATAAGTATTTTGTTGCTTTATTGAATTGCATTGTTAAATTATTATATACATATAATATATAATGTATATATGTATGTAATACATTCCTTTTTCTAAGACGAAATAAAAGAAGAATAAAATGAAGTGTGCAGTACGAAATTTTACAAATAATAGGGCCTGGTTTAAGGTCTTTTAGTAGCTTAAATTCATTTAAAAAAAACATGTAAAATGTCATATTAACAGTTCTCCAATTTCGCATTATTTGAATATCATTTGTAACAACAATCATTTGGACCTAAGTAGGTACTAGGTGTTTTTTTTACCACGTATAAAAAATAAAAATATATAAAAAATAATTGTGATAGCGATGTTGAAAATATTATAATATCAGTCTAATAATATAATTTATAATATCGTTCTGATTTAATCGTTTAATAAATAAATCTTTTTCTTTTCTCCACGTTAAGCCTTCATACCGAAATCGTGTTCAAAACACAATAACGCGTTATGCATTGGAGACTCAATCAAAGCGTAGTATAAAAGCTACATTATATTATGCTATTGTTATAACGTAACGATACAATGCACGACACAATTGTATGTCAATACCATATGCATTTGAGTTATCCCCAAATGGTTGTTGGGAATTTAATAGATCAAACCAATTGTTCACCAAAATAATGATATCTGTGCACTTAAGTATGTAATGCTATACTTCCAGATCCTAATGTAAATACTGACCCTGATGTTGACCTTCTTGTATCCAAGTCACCTGCATAGTCAGTGTATCCCTTTAACATGAGTTTTTGTCTAGAACTAAATATCAATCAATAGTTCCCTTCAAATATTTTAAAATTTGTTTCACTGCTGTCCAATGTTGTTCCTTTGGATCCTCGATGTATCTGCTTACTAGATTTACTGAAAAAGTTATGTCCGGTCTTGTAATCTGACTGATTATAATAAGCTTCCGACTGCTTCACGATATGGGACTTTACTAGTTAGATTAGTATTTTGTCGCTTGTCATCTAATGAATGTTGAGGGTCTGCTGGTATTTGAACTGGATTTGCTTCAGTCATATTGAACTTCTCCAATATTCTTTTACAATACAACCCTTTCTGCATTACAATTGATCCATCCTTACCTAAAAAATGATTCCATTCTCCTTCGGTAATATGGAATGTTGTCTCAAATATTCCATTAATGCATTTACATCCTTACTCGATGTAGCTGCAACTGGACCATCATCAACAAATATAGCGACGATTAATACTTTGTCTAACACAGGAATCTGCTTTTGTTTCTAATAGATTAAAGTTAAGAAGAAATGTTTTGAACTTTATGTTCCAACATCGTGGTGATTGCTTTAGACCATTGCTTCTCAACCTTTTTTGTTATAGGGCCCCCTAAATTTAATGTAAAACTGTCAAGACCCCCCTCAATCAGAATCATTAATTAATTTTTCTTAATAATATACTAAATTTACATGCACTATTTCACACAAATAAATTATTAAAATGTAAAGAAAGTAAATGGTTTGAAATATATTTTTCACACATGCAATCTTATATTTTGGATAAAACTTAAAACATATATAAACAAAAAATAATTGGTAATAACTATTCAGCAATACAAAAATATTCAGTAATAATATTGATTTGGTTTCAAACACAGGCTAGGCTTATAATAATAATATTAATAGAAAATGTGATAATTATTAATGTGACGGTTGGGCTTGTATATTTTCGCATAACATATTTATGTCAGGTGTGATGTTTGAAACTGAAATACGCAAGTTAGCTTCTAAAGACTGTTGTGAAATGCATGATCTATGTTTGTTTTTTATAATTTGAAGTTGTGAAAATGCAGTTTCACAAAGATATGTTAATGCGAAAGGTATTAATATGAGTAAAGCCGCTTTTGAAATTACAGGATACTCTTGTTGTTGTCTTAACCAAAATTCAGTAAGTTCTTTTTCATTTAATTCGGCTTCAAGAGTTGAGTCTTCTCTAATTTAAATTAATTGCTCTCTTGCGGCCCATGAAATATGATCGTATTTCAATGAAATAGAAAATGGTCTTTTTACCCAATCGTGTTCGTTATTTTTATTTAAATTTGGAAAATATTCAGATAAAAATTTTAGCATTGAAGACAAATGATCAGTTATTACACTTGAAACTGAAGTTGTCACTGAAAGCTCATTTACGGTAAGAAAATCATGTAAACTCGTAAACATTGAGGAATCTCCATTTTTAAATGCGTTTAACCAAGAAGACAATTTTTGATTAAAGGCTTGAAGTTTTGAAGTATTAAAATGTTGGTATTTTTACCTTGAAGAGATAGATTTAATTCATTAACTTTGACGAAAAAATCTGCTAAATATGAACTTAAACACATTTTTCATTACTTAAAAGTGCAGAAAAATCTGGTTTAATATTACGAAGAAATATACGGAGCTCATCACTTAGTTCTATAACTCTTTTCAAAACTTTCCCACGGGATAGCCCACAAACGTCAGTATGGAATAGTAATGTGTTATGGTTGGATCCCATATCTTCGCATACAATTTTAAAAGTCGAGAATTTAGGGCACGGGTTTTCACGAAATTTACCATTGATACTACGTTATTCATAATTGAATTCAATTCACAGCCAATTTTTCAAAAAGTTAAATGTTCCCTATGTATAATGCAATGAACAAATCTTATATCAGGACTAACTTTCATCACTTCTGCTTTAAACCCTGTTATTCTACCAGTCATTGCTGCTGCTCCATCTGTACATACACCAACACATTTGGACCAGTCGTTTATAATAAAAAAATCATTTACTTTTTTAAATATATCTATGCCTTTTGTTGTCTCGGAAAGTTTCACAAAAAAGTAAATCTTCATTTATTTTTAGATTATATTGATATCTCACAAATACCATTAACTGGGCATTATTTGTAAGATCGGTCGATTCATCAAGTTGTATTGCAAAAGTGTCACTACTTTTAATTTGAATTAATAATTGTGATTTCATATAATCTCCCATACAGTCTATTCTTCTTTTAATAGTATCATTAGAAACAGGGATGGACCGCAATGCATCTGCAATTTTATTACCGTGTACAATTTCACATATTTTTATTGCTGCAGGTAAAACCAAATTTTCTTCAATAGTTAAACTTTTTTAGCTTTAGCAATTAGTAAAGCTATTTCAAAAGAAGCTTTAATAAGTGTTTTATTTAAATTAATATTATGTTTATCAAAAAAAACTACTCGCCTACCTTGTTCTGATGCCTTTCTTTCAAAAAAATCAGACGTTTTATTTTGGTGTTTGAGATGCATAGAAATTAAATGTCTACTTAATTTTTCAGGCCTCATGCAATCATTTGAGAGTGTATTTGAACATATGACACACATTGGTCGTTCTTCCATATTTACATATGATGCAATAAAACCAAATTTTATATATTCTGAATTGTACTTGCGTTTGTTTTTTTTATTGTTTGCAGGTAAAAATTCATTTTTTCTTTTGCTGGTTGTTGAACTAGAAGTATCTGTTTCTGGAATTCCTATGCTACTAGTTGAAGTAGAAGTATCTGATTTTTTATTCCCTTTTAACCACTTTTCCATTTTAAACTTAAAATAATATTTAACACCACACATCTACACGATACGCACTATAGCGAGCAAAGCGACTGAACGACTATACGACTGTACTGCTAAGCCTCTAAGGCATTACAATGATAATCATCATTTTCGATAGTTTAATAGATTATTATTATTGTTATAATACTTTAATCAGTAATCTAATAACTCTTATGTAAGATAAACTTTCCCAATGTAATAAATAATTATTAATCATATGGTCGGTTATACTATAATGTATACATTATAATGTTATATTTATATAATAACTAAATAATCAGAAATATTTTAAATAAAATAAAATATATTTCAAGACCCCCCAGTCAAATAGCCACGGTCTCCAGGTTGAGAAGCACTGCTTTAGACCATATAAACCGCGTTGAAGTCTGCACACCATTTCAGTACCATCGTTGAACAATTCTGGTTGTCTCATGTAAATTTCTTCGTCCAAATCTAAAGATAAAAAAGGCTGCTTGAACGTCAAATTGTCGAAGTTGAAATTGTTCTGCTGCTGATATAAGCTAATATAGACCAGATTGAATCGAAATTTACTACAATACTAAAAGTTTCATTAAAATCAATACCGAATATTTGACTATACCTTTTTGCTACTAGACTAGCCTTGTGTCGATCAACATATCCATGAACATTGTATTTTGTTTTATACACCCAACCACAATTTACAATAGTTCTGTCCTTAGGTAACTTTAGGAGAGACCGTGTCCGTTTTGTTCAAGAGATTCCATTTCACTGTTCATGGCTTCCATCAGTTCCATCCATTTTTCTGAATTTTGTAACTCCACAGCTTCCTGGAAATTCACTGGATAGGATTCGACTACGAAAAATGGTGAATTATCATAACCATAACGTAATGGTTTCTTAACCCTAGAGCACACGCTTCACAGTCAAAAAGACCGGGCTTTTAGAATTTTGTTCATTGTATCAAAAATACGAAATATTAACCTAATCCAATCTAGGTACCTTCTAATTAGGGATAAACTAAAATTAGATACAACTCCCAACTGTATACGATCTGATGTCAGCAATATAGAAGTGTTCAAAATTCATTACCAGACATTACGTATAAATATACGGTCAAAAATACCGTGTGCGTGATCTTAAAACATCAACTATGGGTTATTTTTAAACTGTTTTCTAATAATTGCTACTCGATAAACGAAATTGATAGTTATTATATTTTCGTTGTGACTGTTTAGTTGACTATGATTTGAGCTATACTGCGTGTGACTAAAAAGACTGTGTGTTCTCGTGAATATTTTAAATGCGTGTGATCCTGGGTTAATATTACTTCCGTCTCACAAGTTGTACACGTTGACATTTGACCCGTTTCCTTGTTCATGATTTTCTTTGTCATCTACACTAACTGGTCCAAATTCATTTTCTATAACTTCATCTCCTTCTGGTTTATTGCTGTGTTCTAATGAGCCGTCTTTGTGTAAGCTAAGAACATCAATGTTATAACTATCATTTAAATTATTAGTACATTCTACAAGTTGGTCATTTACAACATTTTCATCCTTGAAAATGACGTCTCTACTAAGCGACACCTCGTTATTTTATTTATACCAAATACGATACCCTTTTGAAATTTCTGAATATCCAACAAAGTATCCTTTTCGACTTTTTGCATCCCACTTCGTTCGTCGTTGTTTTGGAACTAAACTATATGCATTTATTCCAAATTCTACGAATTTTTCTATTTTAGGAAGTTTATCAAACCGTAACTCGTATAGAGTTTTACATACTTTCCCTGTATTACCAGTTTAATTTAATGAGAACACTACTGTATTGACTCCTACTACCCACAGTGATTTTGGAAAATTCTTGGCATATATCATTGTTCTGGCTGATTCACAAATAGTCCTCATTGAACGTTCAGCTTTTCCATTTTGTTCAGGAGTATAAGGTACACTTGTTTCATGCTTTATACCAAGATGATTAAGAATTGATTGAACATCAGAATTCTTATAGAGAGTATAAGAGTATACACTACACAAGACATATATGCTGTAATATTATAAAAATGTATAGTCAGCGTCTGCTGAACTATAGTGTGAATATATTACTTATACACTTCATTATATAGGGTGTTTTGTTTATAATTCCAACAGTTCATAATAAACAATTGACTGTTACAAGTATTAATAGTGTTAATTTACAAGTATAATGGATTTAACACTAAGTAATAGCATTAGGGGAATGACTAATTAAGTTAAATAAAGGTACATAGAAAAGATAAGTTATATCGAATCTAATGATACATATTTTATGTTTTAAGATCCATCTATTGAATGGTCTAACAATTTGGATTTAATACTAGATGTAACATATCTTGACATATTTAATTACCTTGTTTTAACCATAAGTGCTTGCACTTTACAAGAATTTAATGTTCATAAAAATATTGAAGCACATAATTTCTTTGTATGTGGATGGATATCTAATGTAAAATGGGTTGATATTAATAATAATACCCTTGTAGTTTCAGAGGTGAGCTGCTTATGCTTAAAAGCTGCTATTAAAAATATTAATTTTTTCTGCTTTGAACAATTTATAGGTGAGCTATTCTAAAAGGTTTCTATTTCTAAAAAAAAAACCGGAGATGTGTTAGTGGCACATTATATTTATATGGCTGGTCTAGGAGAATGTTGTTCGCATGTTAGACCTGTGCTATTTTTTCTTCAGTACATTTGCTTGAAGAAAAATGAGTCAGAAAAGTCAGTTACTGATGTCTCAGCATATTGGGTACTCTTACTAAGAAAAATACAGAACAAAAAAAATAGCTTCTATTGATTTTAGTCATCCAAAAACTATTGATCCACATTGTTCACCTACATATAAATCAAAAACTGATTTGGTTAAAATACTATCCAAAACACTTAAAGATAATGATAGTTTTCGTGTTTTTCTTTCTAAGTTGGAAAAGTATCGATCGACTTATCTTCATTTTCAATATCTTTAATAATTAAATCCTAAATAGAACATTTTGGTGAATAATTAGGACTAATTTGTAAAACCAAATTTGGTATTTTTAAATTGTTAATTGAAATTGTAGTATTTGATTCATTTATTCTATTTGTGAAAAATATCCCTTTAGTAGCTCTTTGAGACCTTTTTATGACTGGAGAAGTAGCTACAGTTTTAGCAATAATATTTAATATTTAACAAAGATTTTATTGCTGATTTAATGACATTGTAAATTTAGTTTTCACTAGCCTATCATATTAAATTCCTAAATTCATCATTGTAACCTACAACTAATAATATACTATTCCTTCTGGTAACACAATAACCCATATTTAATGTTAGACACTAATCTGGGTCATTTTCGTCTTGATATTTTTCTGGTTTACCAGATTTGAAATGAACTGAACATACACGCATGTTTAGGCATATATTTAAATTTAAAAGAACACGGAAAAGACAAGGAGGGGGATATGTCCAGTTTGCCAACATTCAGCGCCCATGTTGCTAACAGCAAAAACTCTAGTTACACCAATTAAGAAAATTACCATTCCAATATTGGAGTTAGCGGTGCGTTGTTACTCGCTGAGCTTACTAACGCCCTACTTCAATCGATATAATATCATTGTATAAGTAAACGATTCTGAGCGGAGACGGTATATAGTCTAGGTATAAGACATATTATATACTTATCTATGGTATTAAAAACAATTGACCTATAATAAATTCCAAATTAATCATATCACAATATCCATTAGGTAGGTACTTAAAACGCGTTATACATCAACAACAAACCCTGATACATTCATAGATATATAAAAGTGTACTTTAGAAATTTCAAGTTCCCACGAATAATATTATACTATCACAACAAAATAGCTAAAATAGTTATTCTAGTTTTTTTATTATGTAATTTCGTCCAATTTTGAAATAAATTAAAAATAGTTAAATACACTAGGTACCGATATTGCGTCGGTTGAAAACAGAATAGTCGTTACATCGTATAATAGATTCCAAAAGTGATTCCGCGATGAATGGATTCATAAAACAGAATTCAAACATAGGTTAGTTCCAGTACAAGACGACCATTTTAAAGCTAAATGTGAGTTATGCAATATTGAAATTACATCTGAATTAACAGTATTAAAAAAACACATGTTTTCTAAAAAGCACCAAGTTATAGTTCGATCAACTCAGAAATGTGAAAAACCATTAGCGTTTTATAATAATGACAGTTCAAAATACCAACCGTAGTTCGTTACTGGCAACTTGTTCAATGTCTAGAAACGATTTGTTTTGAACTTACATATGTTGCCAAGCCGTGTTTATTGTGATTAATATGATGTACCAGGTCGAAATCATTTATTTTTAGGCGGTTTCTTTCACCATCAGGTATTCAGGTATGTGGGTCGGTCTCTTGTTACACCAATACATCCATGTCGCCAAATCTTTTCCCCAAAATGTCTTGGATCGAGTCAGGCCTTCCACGTTAATCTGAGCTATCTTTAAATTGTTCACTACAGTTCTAGTACCTGCGCTATCACAACATGGCCGATTGGCATGTACTTTTTTGTTTTGTGGATTTTTTGTAATTTTTTTTGTTGTTTTTGTTTTTTAATTTTGTTACGTGTGTTCAATCTTTGTCAGTTAGGTAGCCCTGAGTTTTCATCAATAAGGCTTTCTATTCAAAACAAGGAAATTTTTTTAACTAATTGTTTAGACTTTTTGGTTGAATGTTGTCACCAATTTTATAAACGTTTCCCTTTCAATTCAAAATATGTTCAAAGTTTAAAACATTTGGGTTTTCTTGATCCCAAAAACATGGACAGTATAATATCAATTTCACCTGCTGCTTCAGACTTCCATTGTTTATTAGGTCTTGATCTAAATGATTTGGACTCTGAATGGAGAATACTAAGACACACTGAAGTGAATACAAATGATGATGTAGTTGATTTTTGGAGGAAGGCCGTCCTAGACACTTGGGAATTTTTTCAATATAAAGCTCAGATAGCTGAGGTCCCCTCGAATGCAACCATACCACTTGCAGAGTTCTAAGTGCAAAATTCGAATTACATCGATATTTTTATACAGATGTAGGTACGTAAAAATTACATAAAAATTAATAAAGTATGATATTTCCTTCCGGGGTGCAATTAAAAATATCATTTTCTCAGATATAAGTCCTGAATGCCGTAATTCTTAGTTTTTAACAGACATAAACAGATTACGATAAACAATTCAAAAGTTCGTGGAACTTCGCTCGATGCCGGTACCTATATAATTCGGGGTAAGCCTTTGTCGTCGCATCGATGAGTGTTTCCACGGAGTTCCTACATCCCCATATTATCGCCATTTTTTATAATCATCGATGCATCCTTTGTCACATTCAAATTTGAATTAACGGATTTTCATTTTTACCTGTGCTCCATGTTTTTTGTAACGTTCATTTGATTTTCGCCAAGCCAACAACGAACATGAACTTCTCTAAGAGGACAAGGCTAATATTTTGTATGGCTGTATCGACTAAGTGTACAGCCGTATATAAGCCAATTAACCGACTGGACAACAATGATATTGGTTACGTGGAATGGTCTCAGCCAAGTATAAATCATGTCTTCGAAAAACTAACGGGTGAGTTTTAAAAATATATTTTTTATAAGTACTCCCAATGCAATTTTACAATACGTTTTTTTTTTTACAAGGCAAAATCTGTTTTCGAGCGTTCTTTAATTACGATATTTTTTAAATATTTTAAGTTATTTATTAGTTTTTAGAATTTTTTTTTTTTTAAATTGCGGCCCATTTTTAATTTTTTATGTAAATTGCGGCCCGGGCATATTTTTTACATACGTAAACTGCGGCCTGGCTATATTTTATATATACGTAAATTGCGGCCTGGATATAATTTTTATTACCTACCCAAATATTTTTTTATTTATAAGTAATAATTACGTCTAAGCCTTTTTTTGCAAAATCAATATTTTCCTTCTCATTTTTCAGACTTAGGATAATAAATATTAGAATAGACACATTCCTAATAATATAATAATTAATTCAATAAATTTGAATAATATACTAATTAATTCAATAAATTTGAATAATATACTAATTAATTCAATACATTTGAATTAATTATTATTTTATTAGGAATGTGTATATTTTAATATTTATTATCCTAAGTCTGAAAAATGAGAAGGAAAATATTGATTTTGCAAAAAAAGGCTTAGACGTAATTATTACTTATAAATAAAATCATTAAACTAGTTTTTTAGAATATTATATATTTTATGGTTATAGATATGAAATCATAATAAAAAAGAATAATGTATTTGTTGGTACGGGGCTTTTTTTTCCTAAATTCTTTTTGAAAGTACCATCAAATTAGGCATGCAAAAACACACATTATTGAAAAAAAAAAATTCCAAAAAATCGCTTGTATCTCCACTGCATTTATGCCATTTTTAATTGTTATATTAATTTCTGCCTAGCAAACTTAAATGAATTAAATAATGTAGTATTCAATTACCAAAATTGTGTACGTATGAAAATCGTCCAGAAGAAAGCAGTAAAGAGGTTAAAAAATAAAATAAAATATGTACCTCTGTCCACGACCAGTAATGTAAGTACACAAATTTAACACCATCCATTAAATTGACCCAGTTGTAACATAAATTTTTTTTGGAGTAGGCAGTAAATGAAATAGCAAACGCCTTAAAAGAATTATATAACGATGGACATGTATTTGTTAACATTGACATGATTAATACGGTTCTTCATAAAAATAAATTTTACGCTAATGTACAAGGCCAAATAGAAAGTAACGGTTTTAAAATTCAATCAAATCTCCTTCAAAATTTCATAAATGAACAAAAATCAAGTTCTAAATTAACAACTCAGGTTTTCAATGTCATTAAATCTGAAAAATTAGCAAAAAATTATATTAATAATAAAAAAATAATAATAGACGTGTGTACCAAAAACGCACATGTATTAAAAAAAAAAAATAAACTATGTGTATTGAGGTATAAAAAAAAAATTGAAAACATTATAATGTCAAAGCAAATGAGGGCGACAATCGACTACGAAGAAATTAAGTGAGTAAAAAATATAAACACAAAATAAAACAAAATTGTACATTTCAATTCAATGTATTTGCAGGACTTCTAAATATGGCTTTACCAATACTTGTACTAACTACCCCCCAATCGACGTGAAAATGTCAAACGCCTGGTATCCGAAAATCATCAATCCATCATCGGAATTATTCAAAATAATATTAATTCACGAGGTTGATGAGGAGAAGATACATAGCCATATCAATAGAATTCTTCAATTTCCTTTTAGTTCTTCTGTGGTTGATGTCAATTTGTAAGCCTTAATGTTTTTCTTCATACATTCGTACATTCATATAAAAAAACTCATATTTCTGTATTATTAGGAATGCTGAAACAGGAATAAGTTTAATAACATCCATTATTAATCAATACCAGATTGTATGCAAATTAAATTTATTAAACAAATTCAATGAACGATTAAACAGAAATTTAAAAAACGTATACACTCAACATGGTGAATATGTCTATGATACAATTTATTATGAATTCCAAAAATTTTTATACAAAGTTGACAAAAATATATACAGTTTTGAATACCATGATCTGCAGTGAGTGTTATTATTATAACATGTTTGAATAAAATGATATTACATTTAATAAACTGTTCTTTGTTATACAGATTTGAGACCCAAGATATTATGATGGTTGATGTGGGCAATCACCTTGTTAAATTTTATATGGACCCCATAATGTGTCATAAATATTCATACATGGAGACAGTTGTAATTGGATTGATACTAAAAAATCAATTCCTAAATGTAAAAATATAAATATATTATAAATACATATAACAAATATTTGTACATAATATATTTTTTTTTCAGACCAAACAACTGTACGCCAATTTAAAACATTTCTCTACATACTACTCTTTAAACTATGATAATGATTTAAATTTAAAATCCCTTAAAAATACAATAATAACACTAAAGAAAAAAAATATAATTAATTCAACACAAAAACACAATAAATCTGCATTTCACCACTGTATAAACACATCAAACCCCGATATTATTAAATTAAAAAAACCTTTTAATACAAAATATGCTCAACATGAACGAAACTAAATTACAAAAAATAAAAAATAATATTATAAATAAAAGTCCACTTAATATTGAAAAAATGAAAAATCAAAATAAATTACATACAATATATTCTTAACCAATTTACATTAAATCCAAAATCTTTAGGAATATTCATGGACTTGAGCAAAGCATTTGACAGCATCTCACACGACAAACTATTAAGTACCCTACCATCAATAGGTATAGTCAACAAACCTTACAGACTTTTTGAATCCTATTTAACAAAAGTACAAATCGGGCCCGTAGCCACGGGGGGCGTTGCCCCCCCCTAAACCCAGTCATTGCCCCCCCTAAAAAATATTAGAAAGATGTTTAGGTAGGTATGTATTTTATTGCTTATAACATTTTCATCGGTAAAACCACATAACATCAGTGAATATGATGAATATTATAATTATGTTTTGTTTATAATTCCAACAGTTCATAATAAACAATTGACTGTTACAAGTATTAATAGTGTTAATTTACAAGTATAATGGATTTAACACTAAGTAATAGCATTAGGGGAATGACTAATTAAGTTAAATAAAGGTACATAGAAAAGATAAGTTATATCGAATCTAATGATACATATTTTATGTTTTAAGATCCATCTATTGAATGGTCTAACAATTTGGATTTAATACTAGATGTAACATATCTTGACATATTTAATTACCTTGTTTTAACCATAAGTGCTTGCACTTTACAAGAATTTAATGTTCATAAAAATATTGAAGCACATAATTTCTTTGTATGTGGATGGATATCTAATGTAAAATGGGTTGATATTAATAATAATACCCTTGTAGTTTCAGAGGTGAGCTGCTTATGCTTAAAAGCTGCTATTAAAAATATTAATTTTTTCTGCTTTGTCCACTTAATATTGAAAAAATGAAAAATCAAAATAAATTACATACAATATATTCTTAACCAATTTACATTACAAAATTTTCAAATCCCTGCTTCCGATCTGCCAAATTGTTATAACAAAAATATTATCTCCTACAAAACACAAATAAATTCCTTAACTAAATATTTAAAAAACAGCAGCTTTCCACAAAATGTAAAAAATTATTCAACCCAATTATTAACACCCCCAACAACACCGGCAAATCGATCGACAAGGCAAATAACAGAAATAGAAGATACGCCAGTGCGTATAAAACAAAATGTGAAAACCTTTAATAAAAAGTACCTATATGGCTATAAACTTCAGTTAATGTGAATTTTTTTTTTTTTTTCCCCAAATGAGAATGTACAGGTTGGTGGACCTAGTTTAATTTTTTTTTTTCATTTCAGATCAATAAGAACCGACGTATTGAGCAATTTGAGATTGTTTTCCACTTTAACACAATGAAATAAAATAAACTCATGTTTATAAATTAAAACTTACGGTTCATTTCAGCAATAATATCAGCATCACTACCTATCATCATCACTATCATCATCACCAGCATAACCAGTACTGTCACTCGGATACTCTAAAATGTAGAAACAAACCTGTATTAATTATTTAGTTATTAAGACTAACACGCATATAGTATATTACATTTTTTTGACACCATCATCATTATAATCATCATCATTGACCATTTGTTTTGATTCAAATGCCAAACACATTTTCCACTACCCTTCTAGCACGTGAAAGACGATAGTTAAATATAATTTCAGAATTATTAAGTCCACTTTTGCTATATGGCTTCAATAAGTTTGTTCTTAGTGGAAAAGCATCATCCCCGATAATAACACATTTTTCCGGCATCCCGAGGGTATTGTTTTCCAATGCGATATTCAAAGTGCTGTCCCGAAATATTGCACTATCGCTGGCTCGCCCATTTGCTCCGATATCGATGTAAGTACGTAAAACAATAATCACCGTCAACCATTGCAAACAATATAACACTATAGGTTTTCTTATAATTGTAAAATATTGAGCCATAACCAGGAGGTCGTTTAATAATTACATGTTTTCCGTCGATTGCACCGCAACAGATTGGAAAATTCCAACGATGGAAAAATGTATCTTTTATTTTTGCCCATTCATCACACGTAGTGGGTACCTGGGAAATTTAAATTAATTAATTTAAATTCTTAATTGTTTAAATAATATTTATTTTAACTATTATGATATTTTTAATTTATAAGTATAAATATTTATAAAATGTTTGCACTTTTTATGTCGTAAAAAATAGTTTTGATACCTTAAATTTGAAATCAGGAGGGTTCATTATGAACATTAATTAAATGTTGAGCTTTTTAAATAAATATATCTGAATTTTACAAAAAAATTGCTTCAATAAATACTGGTTTAAATGTTTATTTCAGTATTTAATTTAATTTTTTAGAATTTAACCAATATAAGTCAGCATTCTAACGAGGTACCGATCGAAGAAGACATTGATGATAAAGATGAAGATGAACATCAAGATACAACAAGGGAATTGCCTGAAAAAATGAAACCACCACCAAATAAGCCTGTAAAAAAAATCAAAAAACGAGCTGCGCCTGAAATCTCAGATGCAATTGAGCAATTAGATAGAATTGCTCAAAGTGCATCTACAGAACAAGCCTATGATCAATTCGGAAAACATGTTGCGTACGAGCTTCGTCAGTTACCACCACGTCAAGCCATATTGTTGCAGTCCGAATTACAAAGCTGTATCACTCGAATACGTTTATCTTGTTTGGAGCCTGCAGTACATCAACCAGTACATCAACTTTACCATCAACAGGCTTACTCTCAACAATTACATCTGGATATAGTATCACCTTCAACTTCTTCAAGCTCAATGCCTTCTACATCTACTCAAGTTCTAAACGAGGATTATAATGAAGATATTTTAAATCATGCTATAATAAATTCCAATATTTTTTCAAATAATAACTTATAATTTTTATGAATAAACAATTAATTTTAATTTTTTTATATTAACATAAAATTTTGTTTCTACAATTTATCTCAATAATAACATATTATTTACTACATATTTAGTTTTGTATTATTTTATGTAATATCTATTTAAATATTATATTTGTATAACTATACCTTAATAAATGGTTCCAGGACTTGGGATATCGCTGTAAGCACTTCGGGTACAAACAATGAGATTGTACATTCAGGAACACGAAAAAGATATTCTAGGGACTTAAATGAATCACCAGTAGCTAAATAACGCAATGTTACTTCTAGTTTGGTTTTTGGCGGAATAGCCATTCTCATTTGAGTGTCTTCTTTTTTAATTAATTCATAAACCATTTGTAACAAATTATCGAACTGGACCACGTCCATTCTTAGAAGATTTCGGTAGGATGCAGTGTCTTCGTCTTTCAATTCTTTTATTAATGTACTGGATGCGCCATATTTTTCTCGTCTAGCAATCCAATCTCTGACCCAAATTCTTTTTTTATTTTTAGTTTTCTTTTTTTCCAACTCCTGACGCAATAACATAGATATAACAACAACACCTGCGCGAACTACAGCATCTGACATCTTGAAAGTTGCAACCACTACTAGTTACTACTTAAAAGTTAGAAACCAGTTAGAAAATAAGAAATAATATAAATATAATAATATATTATATAAAATAATTAGGCTTCTTACTAGTCGCGAGTACATTAGCGATTTTGCTAGCCACGTCGATTACACAAAGCGATTTCACTCGTCAGAGATTAAAATAGCCAGCGAGTAGTGAAAAAAGTAGCCCGGCCGTCAACTTTAATCGCGGGCGAGCAGCGAGTATTCAACACGCGGCGAGTAAGCGACTACAGCGATTACATTGAGCGACTTTGGTCGCAGCGAGTTAATTCACCGGCGACTAGCGTGTACAACCGCTCAGTGCAATCGAGGCTTTATTTATATTATTGGGTACATAATATTATATTGTGTTAATTTTAATAATAAATTGCGGTTATTACTATAGGTACTTTCTTGAATTATTATTATTTTTATGTTAGGTACCGTATGATTGTCGAAGTCCACTTTTGTTAGCAAAAAGTGTCTTAGCTCGAAATATTAGTGTGACGACACGGACATAATATCACCAGTCACTTGGTACCACGGATAGGTAATGTCTACATTGGTACACCGTCAGTATTGGATTGTGTCGCTGCGTTCCGACATCCACTCTGTCATTAGCCAAAGTACGGGGTTTGTTAGTCTTCGACGTCCATTCCCACGCCGGTCATACCTAACGCGTCGATTACACTGAGCGTATTTACTCGATACTCGCCGGCGAATTAACTCCCTGAGTTAAAGTCGCTCAATGTAATTGGTCTAGTCGCTTACTCGCCGCGTGTTGAATACTCGCTGCTCGCCCGCGATTTAAGTTGACAGCAGGGCTACTTTCGTCGCTAATCGCTGGTGTTTTTACACTCCAGCTAGTAAAATCGCTGAATGTAATCGCCCTAGCTGGCAAAATCGCTAGTGTGGCAGCAAGTAGTGATTGGTCAAAATGTCGGAAGCTGTAGTTCGCGAGAGTTATTCTGATTTTTCATTTATTGCGATAGGAGTTAGAAAAGAAAAAGGATAAAAAGAAAAGATTATGGATCAGAAGTTGGATTTCAAGGCGAGAGAAATATGGTGCATCCAGTACATTACTAAAAGAATTAAGACACGAAGTCTTTACAGCCTACCGAAATATTCTAAGGATGAACGAGTTTGATACATTGTTACAGATGATTGACGGACTAATTAAGAAAGAAGATACTCATATGAGAATGGCAATTAAACTGAAAATAACTTTACGTTATGTAGCTACTGGTGATTCATTCAAATCTTTACAATACCTTTTCCGCGTTCCCGAATGTACAGTTTCAGTATTTTTACCCGATGTACTTACAGCGATTTCTCAAGTGTTGGAACCATTCGTTAAAATTAATATAATTATAATAATAAGGTACTAATAAATAAAGTCAAATTAAACTAAATATCAACAAAATTTTATATTTATTTTTTTAAGTAGATGAGTTTGAGTAGATTATTAAATTGTATAATATAATAATTAATATTAAATTCATACAAATTATTGGTCATTATCTGAAAAAGAATTGATGATAGCTTGGCTTAACATATCGTATTCCTCGTTCGCAAGCGGAGTAGATGTATAATTACTTATTGAACTTGATGAGGGAGAAGGTGATGCGACATTTACATGAAGTTGTTCCATGTATGGTTGTTGATGGTATTGATAAGGTAGAGGCTCCAAAGTAAAAGATAATCTGATCCGAGTTATAATTTTGTATTTCAGACTGTAATAAAATAGCTTGGCGTTGTGGTAGTTGACGAAGCTCGTATGCATCATACTTTCCAAACTGATCATACGCTTTTTCTTCATATGTACTCTGAGCGATTTTGTCTAATTGCTCAATTGCAATTGCTATATCAGGGGCTGTTTGCTTTTTAATTTTTTTCACTGACCCTGGTGGTGGTTTAATTTTGGTAGGCGATGGTCTTGGTCTCCCAATTGTTTCATCTATTTGAAAATCGTTTCTGGATCCCCTTGTTGAACCTTCATTTTAAACATCTTCGGTTGTGTTAGATTCCACCTCATTCGAACATTGACTTGAATTGCTTAAAATCTAAATAATAATAATCAATTTAGATATCAAGACTTTATATTATATATTATGATTCCATCTATATTTATAAAAAAAATTATTATACAATATTAACTTAATTTAAATTTAAAATTCTTAGGTGCCTGCAACTGCTGATGAATGCGGGAAAATAAAGAATACATTTTTTCATCGTTGGAATTTTAAAATGTGTTGTGGCGCAATCGATGGAAAACATGTGATAATTAAACGACCTCCTTGTTCTGGCTCATCATTTTTTAATTATAAAAAAACCTACAGTATTATATTGTTCACAATGGTTGACGGTGATTATTGTTTTACATACATCGATCTAGGAGCTAATGATAGTGCAGTATTTCGAGACAGTACTTTGAATATCGCATTGGAAAATAATACCGTAGGAATGCCCGATAAATGTGTTATTATCGGTGACGATGCATTCCCATTAAGGGGATTCGATACCGTGATTTTCTGTTTTTGTCTAACACACGGGCGACATAGTATTTTAGACGTTTTTTTTGCCAAACATTCCAATTGATCTATTGAAGCGATAAGATTTCTGAAAACAGATTTGAATTTGTCGTCAAGTCTACTTGAAATCGACTTCCCCACCTTTTTTGATTTTTTGATTTTAACTTCTCCAATAATTGAAATACCAGAATTTTTAAATACTCTTTTTGAATATGACATTTTAAAAAATATGGGGGATAATATCAAAAATGTGTTTTTTTTCTATATCAATAAAGTTTTATCTGTTGGGCCAAAAAATGTAAAAATTTAATACAATGCTCCTGATATATTGTTACAATAGAAATTGAAAAATATTAAAAATATATGATTACAAATTTTTACTATAAGCTTTTAAAGTTCGAATTTTGACAAAATTTATTAAATTTAAAATTGACTAATTATTTTGTAGTTAAAAATTTTTAAAATTTTTAACTTTTATATCTAAGGATTGAAAATTTAAAACAAGATTCCATGTAAATAGTTAAATCTGTTACCAAAAAATCCGAAAAATTCACAAGCACAGTTTATTTCTATAGTACTTTTAAGTTCAAATTTGGACGAAATTACATATTAAACAACCTAAAATCGCCATTATACCTAGTTATTTTGTTTTATAAGTAGGGGTATTGTGATATGATTAATTTGGAATTTATTATAGGTACCTATTGTAGGTCAATTTTTTTTAATACCATAGATATGTATATAATATGTCTTAAACCTAGACTGATATACCGTCTCCGCTCAGAATCGTTTTTCTTATACAATGATATTATATCATTGAATTCAAATTTAATATCATCCATTATACAGTGACCCACTTGTAACCTACTGTACAGCAGAGAACCTTTTTCTTTGTAGATTGTAATTTATAGATTACTTGAAGACAAAAATAATAGCACAATTTTTTTTTTTTTATTTAAAAAAATGTATTTATTTATATATATATTATTTATGTATATATTTATCAATCTTGTAAAAAGATACTTTTAATTTGTATTTAAATAGAGATACAAATACATCAACTTAAAAAGTATTTAAATAGTATTTAAAGTACTTTTTTTAATAAGTATTTAAGAACAAATACAAATACTTAGAAAGTATTTAAACACAAATACTTATTTTAATACATTTGTTTTAAGTTTTACCTTTGGGTTCAATACTTTTTCTCTGATATTTTAACTTTAAATTTGACCATGAGATCAAACTCGTTCAAACTGTACATATTAATTATTATTATATAGTTAATACTTAATAGTTCAATAGTTCATATATTATAATGCATGCTCCATATTCTGGTACTAACCAAGGTACCTATAATTGTATGATAAGTTAATAATCACCGAATGATCGTTTTAATTATTTATTGTATGAGAACTAAATAGATATTATAAGAACCTTTATTTCCACAATAGGTTCTAGCTTCTGGAGAAAATAATTTATATATAAATGCTATATTTCTGTAGTGAAAATATTTGTATTAATGAATATATTACGTATGTATACTATTCAATTATTCAACAGGAAAAAAAATAAAAATAAAAACAAAAATTAATACCAAAAGTCTTTATTGGATTTTAAAATCATAATCTTTTCAAAATTGTCATCATTCATTTTGCCTCTTTTTTGGACAGCACAGCACCTACGCAAAATACGCTCCCGGCCGGACTTTTTTGCCGAATTTTTTCGTTTTCTCTGCCAGTTTCGTCTTTTCGCATGCCGTTCGTGGATCTAACATCATGTTGGTTTATGGGCTCGTTTTAGATTCAGACTTCATAGATCATAGGTAAACGTAAAGTCGTAAACCAAAGCTGATCGAGTTTCACTTCATTATTGTTCTATGTTTACAGTTTGGAGTTTCAAATAATTCACATCACAATAAACTAATATAGGCTTCAATGAAAAAAAAAAAAACAATAATATTTTGCATTTTAGGAGGCTATGTCGGGAATAAACTTACAAAATTTCAATGATATTACTCATGACTATATTATTTAGTCATGATATTACTTTGATTTCCGAGAAAAAAGATAATAAATAATCATTTATTATTGAAAAAAAATCGGTAAAGTATTTAAATAAAAGTATTTGATTTTCATATACAAATACGTCCAAAACCGTATTTAAAATACTTTCCAAATACTTTATTCAAAAAGTATTTAAAAAGTATTCTAAATACAATAAAAGTATTTAAATACATTTACTCAAATACTTTTACTCAAATACTTTACAAGACTGATATTTATTTATATATTTAATTTAAGTTGTTATATTATGTTATCATAGTATTTATCACTTCAGTATCTAGTAAATATATATATAATAATAATAATAATACATTTAAATCCAAAACCACAATTACTGGTTATTCATATTTAACAAAGTTTTTTTTTTAATCTCAACGCCCAATCGGAATGCCTTCATGCGAACTTCATGTTCAGCTCTTTCCCATTCAAATCTTACCGACGACCTTTCCTTTTTCACTTTAATCTAGTTCCTTTTTATACACTTCATTTTTCTTGTTAACATCATTTTGTACCGTTTTCCGCTTCAAAGATACTTTAGTTGAACCACCACGCACATTTTTTTTTTTTTAAACTATTAATGCCTCAGATATTGGTTTACATAAGGCTGTTGGTGTCCAACTATCCCAGTTTGTTTCATAACTAAGTGTGGCTTGGGTAATCCTAAACCATCATTTAAATTATTTGACTTTTCTTTATTATACACCTACAACATAATTCACAAAAATAAAGATTTATACCTATATCAGTACCTACATACATAATTTATTGATATAAATCCGATGTTAATGTAGTCTTATTCATCGAGAGTTGACCCACTCGCTCGACGAAAACTAGTTGCGGCCGCGCCCGTCTTTTTAGCGCTAGTAGCGGCTGCCTACTACAACGAGCACTGCCGATCGATGAACACCACCGACCAATCACAGACCACTGGTTTGAATGTTCCGGCGGCTCAATATACATGAGCGCAAGTGGGTCAACAGTATATCTTCAAATGTTTCGCTTATATTTTCAATTTCATTTCAACATCCATGTTAAGGATGTTTAAATTATTGTCAGAACTGTTATGTTCTTGTACTAATAAAACTTATAGACAAACAAAAATTGACTAAATAATATAATTAATATAATGTAGATAGGTAGCTACTAATTACGAAGTGTATATACATCAGCGTAAGTGGGTCAACTCTCGCTGAATAGAGTATATCTTCAAATGTTTCACTTATATTTTCAATTTCAAGTTGAGATGGTTAACAGTGACAAAATTTGGTCACCGTGACTTTTAATGGTGACTGGTCACCATTTGTTTTGCGTAATATATATTTAAGTTACTCAGTGACCAATAACCATCATAGCTAGAGTTAAATCACGTCGCTGTTTAGTGTGTCACTGCGACAACAGTCTGTTTCACACTACAGTGACTACACCGTGTTTTGTGACTTCGTATGTTGTATGTATATACCAAAATGCAATACCAATGATATGAATATGATGACATTATATTATATTATAGTTATCACTTTTCCGTACATAAATGTAATCACGCGGCACGATGTGCCACACGGTCAAAAGTTGATATTCAATCATGGTCTAGAGATATTATATTCTGACCGCGTATTCAACTTACTATGCAGTATCGTTTGGTAACTATGGTAACTATGGTACCTAACTGTAATTATTATGTGAACCCGGCCTCAGTAATATCAACTATGGTCGGTCCTACCACGTATCTCTGGCTAGTGGCTATGGTAGCCATAGTATGGTTATTGGTTATATAGGTCTAAAATAAGTGAAAAATAGTGGGCAAAGCCCTGTATCACAGTGGAAAAATGAATTGTTTCTGGCCTGATTGCTCACGCTCTCGGTGCTCTCCATAGACATATTAACTAAATGGACTGCGCCTTCTACACCCCCTGCCTACCGAACAAATCAGCCAACATCAGATAAGCAAAAAGGGGTATTGTGGATGAAAAAAATTAATTATATCTTGTTTCTTCCATGTATTATATTTCCCGCCTATCCATTTTAAAAAAACAACCATTTAGAATATATTTTATATTATTGTTATTATATTGTATTTATAATATTAATTATAACATTTATAAAATCTCATAAACACAATTAACTAGGTGGGAATCAACTGGTTAAAAACTCATATTTTCCTAATGTTTTTTATAATATTAATTGAAATAAAAATGAAATATACCTACATAAAATATTAGGCTATCGTGAATATTAGTATTATAATTTTAGTTAAGTCAGTAGTTAATAGTTGAAAAAGTTCATCATCCAATAATGTGTTGAATTAAGTTCTCATAGTTTTTATTTGCGTGTTAAGTCTTCTTTTTTAATCATGTGATGCAATCACTCTATGACAATCTGCATTATTTCAAGTTGTACCTTAATTTATTGTGTGTGTGTGTGTGTGTGTGTGTGTGTGTGTGTGTGTGTGTGTGTGTGTGTGTGTGTGTAATAGACCTATATGACTAAGTGGCAAACAAAGAAACCCATTTTTATACACTAGACAATTATATATTGTTATATTATAAAACACATTATTATAATAGATAATATAAAAAAAAATAGTAAAAATAATAATAATAACAAATATTTTACTTTCATACATGTACATGTTAAATAAATATATGGGACCATCCATTAGCATACAAAATTTAATGTTTATTGGTTTCTGAAATGTACGAGTTTGGTGAACTGAGAACGTATTCTCTCTTTTGGCTGACTTCTTGAGCTGTTAAAATGGTGTATCCGTATATTGAAGTAGGTTTTGAAAATGTCTCTGATTAACTGGATTAAATGATTATTTATTGGTTCTTGATTGTATATGTGGTTAGACATTTTTAAAAAGTATTTATTGATATTTATTTTAGAAAATGATTTGATAATGAATGTTTCTCTGATATTCGTTGCACTGCTGGTTGTATAATATACTGATTGTTGAGTTCGAAATACATTTTCAGCGATTCGACACAGCTCAGTTACATCACTACTTGGCTTAATTAGCCTACCTCGATTTTTTATTGATATTAATGGTGTAGGAGCTGTACTGGATTCAGATAAAACTTGAAGACATTCTGAACATTTTGTCAATTTAGTAATGTTTTTGTTACAGCTCCACCAATGTATTGGGTCGTGTCCATTAAATATGATACATATGGTGAGTTCTTTAAGTCCATATACAAATTAGTATCCTCATCTGTCCCAGCTACACAGGTCAGCTCTAAATGGTTAGAATTTTTTTTTTTTATGAACTACTGGTTGATAATATTACAGTTGTATCTTGTGATATACAATTTGCTTGAGAAGAAGTTACTAATTCATTGTGTATTAGTAATCTTTTGTATGCCGCTTCAAATTGGCTGGCTGTTGGGTTATCACAAAATCCACCACGAGATCTTATAGCGGAAAAAAACATTTCAAGATGGTCTTGAGAAACTTTGTAAGTTAAAATAAATTCTAATTTATTTGATTTTAAAACATCATCAAATAACTCGCCAAGACTTCTGAGGCATACTATTAAGCCATTGAACCCAGTTTTTCTTCCAGAATTTATTATTGGAATAAAATTATGTGATTTTGACACTTTATTATATATTTTGGTCTGTAGGGAAGATAGATATTCAATAGACGAAGAAATGAAAGTCTTAAGAAATAACTCATTATTTAAGTAAAGTGGTCTTTTAAATTGAGTTTTACCCAAAAAATTTCTAGTGTTTAGAATATCAAAAATGTCATTTATTTTCTTGCAAAATTCTGAAGTAGCATTGGTGTTTTGAAAATTAGAAAAATTTTGTTCACTACAATATGTCAGGGCTTTAGCAACAGATTCACTCAATGTTTGAGCCACAAGCTTGATCTTCATTTTTTCTTTGAAAAAATTGATATGTCTTGATCTTATTTTGGTGGCCAAGTGTAGTTCAGCATTTTCTTGTAAAATTATCAACTGCTTAAATAAGTCCCATTTAATCTCTTGTCCATCCTTATTGTACAATGTTTGCCAGTCACCAAGTGTATTCCGACATAGTTTCAACATGTGACATGGATCCAAAAATATAAATATTTTTTCATCAGTGATTGGGTGCAAGATATATGTTTTTACATCTGGAGGATACAGTTTAGCTCCTAATGAAGTAGCCATTGAAATATTTGAGGCTGCTTCATCAAATGTTAAGGTCTTCACAAGAACACCGGTATCGTGGACAATGGTTAAAGCAGTTTTAATTAAATTTGCTTTTTCTTCTCCAGATAAACCATTAAGTAAAAAATTAGCCGATTGGAATTTTCCAATTAGAATTAATAGCAACTAGCATAATGACGAGTGCTTCTTTTGCTAATGGAAGAGCATCAGTATCATCATTTATACCGGTTCCTAAACTTATGTAGCCTTGGTTCCTTGTGCCATTAAAATGTGTACCCTGTTTAATACTGACTTCATCCATCATCATACCACATACTAATATTTTGTTTTTTAATTTCATTTCCGCCACTTTAATTTCTAGAGCATTTATGGATTCTTTGGTAAAGCCAGGTGATCCATTGATTACAGCATACCATTTGCGTAACGTTGATGGATGTGGAAGACAATTGTTAAACACTTGTCTTACATATTTATATGCTGCAGCTGAATAAAAATTAAGTGTTAATGCAAAAGTTCAGGTGAAATTTTCTTTTCAGTGTTACGTTTCAATTGTTTCATAATCATCTCTCTCTGTGCAGTAGGTAGATTCTCCTAAAATAAATCTTAAAATATTGTACAATGTTAACAAAATATTTAATTAATTTGCTATTTCTACCTTAAGGATAGTGAAACAGTTATCAGAAATTTTTTTCTCTTCCTTAAGATGATTAATCAACTGCGATAGATTTTTTATCTTCTTTCTTAGCCATGTATTTTTATTCTGCAGACTTTTTGTTTTTATTTTGAAGTCTCTTACAGTTGCTTGAGATACATTCCAATATCGTTTGCGTTTTGTTGGAGTTCTTAGATCTTCAACATTAAAATCACCAAATAAGCTTTTTCTTTTCCTAGAAAATTTTAAAATTAGTATAACATTTTAATGAAGAATGGCATATTTATTATTTTAATATTAAAATTTATATTTACATAGTGCTGGCCATTTTTTTTGGAGTAACTTGAACATTTTCACTAGGTTCACAAACTAAATCCGGACTGTCATCTATTGTTGGTATAATTTCTTCTACAGCTTCAATGTGAGATAGCCCTGTAATATTCAAACTATCACCTTGGAGATCTGATTGTGATAATGTAATAACACTATAGCTCATATTTTCTGTCGTATCTTGAACAACAATGTGGGATGGTTCATGTGTATTCGAACTATCATATTGTTCTTTGTTGAAAACATAAACACATTCTTCAACATCAAATAATGAGGGTACTGCGCTCTTAATAAGTGAAAAGGATTGAGATCTTGCAGTTTTAATAAAATCAATTTCCCTAAAGTGTTTGCTACACACTAAACTGCTATGGTTAGTTTTAAAATTAGGATAATATGATTTTATACACTTTTCCCATATATTTCTGAGATTTTCGTCAGCTGGAAACCTTTTAACAAAAAACATAAATCTATGACTAACGATACAAGTGAAACATATATATTAATATCTTACTTGTGTAGTTTAATATTGCATTGTTTTGATGAAGCACCTTTACAAAGTGGAATCGAGCAAATCTTAACCATTGTGATATACAACCAAAGACAATAATAACTAAAACTAAATATACTCTACACTAAAAGTAATTAGTACAGTTAAAAATTCAAATATTATGAAGTCAAAATTCAATTATCGCAAAATTAAGGACCTGTCACAACGACAGTAGAACACGTCGAACACGAAGTCACGACTCACGAGGTGATAAATGAAAACAAACAGCGTTATCACTTACTGTTTTTTTATCAGTCGTTATATCCATGGAATAAACGAAGTATATGTAATATTTTCTTCCCTGATACCCCTTTTTGGTTATCTGATGTTGGCTTATTAATTGTTGCCCAAGGCGCAGCCCATTTAGTTAATATGTCTATGGTGCTCTCACTGGAAAAAGTTTTTCTCATTGTGTCTGCCATATCAGCGGTGAATATTATTTACGCTCGATGGTCGTTGTCGGAGGGACAACCCTTGCGTACATCAGGACGATTCTTGTGACTGTCCGGCACGGCTTCACTCTTGCGTACCATGTGGAAAATACCAATTTGGTACATTAATCGGTAAACGGAAAAAAAGTATCCTGCTGCTATTTGAATAAAACGATATTTCCACTATACTTGTTATTTTATTACTAGTTATACCGTTGTAATTTTTTTAATATTAATTCAACTTAGCTACTTTATAACTGTATAAGTAATAACAATATAAAAATATCCACACTTACAAACAGTCACCGCTAAAAATCGTTTTTCGTATTCAATGATATTAGGTATATCATTGAAGTCAAATTTAATATCATCTATTATACAGTGACCCACTTGAAACCTACTGCACAGCAGAGCGACATCCACTTACCCAACTTTTTTTTATTGGAAAATGCATGTTTGACTTGTGACTCAATACTATGATATTATAATAATTTATTTTATTATTTGTTTTTGGTTGTGTACCAGTGTTTTTTTTTGCGATCCCCACAGGCTACATTTACGATACATTGTTGGTACTTTTCTATCGAAATAAAAGTAAAATATCATTATTACTTATTAGTGCTGTGTTATAAATAAGCAATTGAATTCGGAAAATCCTCATAACCTGCATAACTTAATATTCAATTACATATTTTATAGGCATTAGCCACACCTTAATTATACTAATTTAAATCAGTTATCATTCAGTGTTTTAGAACTTTATATAGTGTAGAAGTATCTATTTACTGAGTGATCTTGTTCTATTGTTAATAAGTTAAAAATAATTTTTTCGAAATGAGTAACTCAAGAAAACTCAGAAGTGATATGTGGAGATATTTTACATATGTTGATGAGCATTATGCAAAATGTGACATATGTTAAACTAAAATTTCTCATAAGACAACTATGTCAAATTTAAAAAAGCACATTGAAAGAAAACACCCTTTAATAAATTTACAACCTTTAGTAGATAATGAATTAAACCAACCCAGTACTTCAAATAGTGCACAAGTAATTATAATTAAATTGTCATCACGCAAAAAGTGACCAAGTGAAAATGTTTAAGGTTTTATTTTGAAATTAGTATGACTCCATAATTATTTAATTATTTCAATTTTTCGCTTTCTGCATTTTGGCAACTATGTTATTATTTAAACATGTGAAAATTGGTCAAGTGAAATAATTAAATAATTATGGAGTAATACAAATTTAAAATGAATTATTTAATCATTTCACTTTGTCACTTTTTGCTTGACGACGACTAAGTATAAATTAATTTCCTTTATTTTAATTAATTTGACTGCAGAAACTAGATTAACTTATTGTATTATTGTCTTATATTATGTTAGGCCACTACTCTAGGATTACAATCTATGCCAACTGTAAGTCTACGTCAAGTAAATCCTTCTACATTAATTGTGGAAAAAGATGTTGACAACCCTTCCTCTGAAACCGTAGTCTTCAAATCATATAATTAAAAAATGTAAAACAACAAATACTTTGCTAAATAATATACCAAGAAAAATGACCAATACATATCAAAGTCAGTTGGATGATAGTTTATTAAAATTAATATATTTAGATTGTCAGCCTTTTAGTTTAACTGAAAATGAAGGGCTTAAACAATTTGTTCATTTGTTAAACCCTACTTATAAACTACCAAGTAGGCATAAGCTATCAAAAACCTCATTGCCTTTTGCTTATGAAAAGTTATTTAATGAAACCAAAATAAAAGTTTAGGAAGAAGCTTATCGGTTTGCTTGACCACTGACTGCTGGACTTCTATAAACAATACAAGTTTTTTAGCTGTTACTGCTCATTATGTCGATCTGAATTTCAATTTAAAATCAGTATTACTTCAATGTGCTCCTTTTACTGAAAAACACACAAGTTTGAACTTAAGCATAATTATCCAATTAATTATTGAAGAATGGCAAATAAAGGATAAAATTGTACTTGTAGTGTCTGATAATGATGCTAATATAAAAGGTGCAATAAGTAAACTAGAGTTATAACATTTTGGGTGCTTTGCCCACAGCTTAAATTTGATTGTGCAAGAAGCATTAAAAACACAATCAAATTTAATAAATACTGTGAAGACGTTTGTCGGGCATTTTAAGCGAAGTTCAAATGCTTACCACCAACTGATGCTTTACCAGGAGAACTCGGGGGCAACACCAAAAAAACTACTGCAAGATGTAGCCACACGTTGGAAATCCACATTTCATATGTTGAATTGGAAACCACTGTAAAGGCAACTCTAGCAATATTAGATGTAGATTTACATATACTTTCATCTAAAGAATGGAAGATATGTAAAGAGTTGTGCCTTGTACTCAAACCATTTGACCAAGTCACAAAATTAGTAAGTGGAGAGAACTATATGTGTGCTTCTATGGTTATTGATTTGAGCAAAGGATTAGCTGATGTATGTGAACAATTGAAAAATAAGCCTTGATTCTTCAGTGAAGGGAACTATTAAAGTTCTACAAGATGGCATAAATTATCGATTCTCTGATTTAGAAATGAGCAATACCTTAAGAATGGCAACGTTCTTGGACCCAAAATTCAAACATTATGGTTTAACCAAATCGTTAGGAGATAAAACAAAAACAAAAGTAATAAACGCAGTTGCACAACATATAAGAAATAACTCAAATAATACTGAAACATTACCTGCAGTTCCAGTTAAAGAAAGAGATGAATGTTGTATTTGGAATAATTGTGATTCAATGACTTCAGTAATAACACCTCAGAGAACAAATACGTCAAAAGCGATCATTGAAGTAATAGGTACATTGATGACAACATATTACCACGAACAAGTGATTCGTTTAGTTGGTGGAGGGATAACAGTTTCAATTACCCTAATTTAAGTATAATTGTTAAAGAAAAATGTGTTGTTGTGTTGGATCATCTGTTCCTTGTGAACGAGTGTTTTCAAAGGCAGGTTTTGTCATTAGTGAACTCCGTAATCGTCTTAAACCCAATAAAGTGAACCAAATTTTATTTTTGAATGACATTTATAAGTTGTTTGAAATGTGAAATATTAGTTATTATTACTAATTATTATTAGTATAAAATAAAAAGTATTTTTATTGATTTTAAATATTTTATAATTATTATTAAACTAGGTAATACTAGTATATAGGTACCAGTTTTGTTTTGTTTTGTTTTTTTAATTTGTACCTATTATTATTAAATAAAGAAGTATAAAGTTTTATTGATTTTAAATATAGTTTTTCAAAAATAATAAATATATGTATGTATTATTAATTAATGAATGCAGACTGTTTTTAAAAATGTTTTACAATAGCATACATTTTCATAGATACCTATTTGTAATGTGTGTACATACATATTGTACATTTGTAATGTATTTGTATGTTAACTTGTCTTTCCGTCTTTAGAGTAACCGGTCGAAGACTCAGAGCGGAATAATTCACAAATTTGAAATTTTCCAAGAATTTGAGTAATTTTTTCTACATATAAATATAATTGATTATAAAAACAATCATGTGTATGTACCTAGGAGAAGCAATGTAAGCAACAGTTCCTCCTCAAAACATAATTTTTTTATATTTAATATAAAGTGTACAATTGTATTGGGTTTGAATTTTGTGTAGTTTCTCATGCTCATGTGGTTTAAACTAAAAAACTTTAAACTATGTAGGGTAAAACAGTGGATTAGGCCTATTGGGGACCACCACATAAAAAAAAACGCACCATGTGCAATGGCCCCACCTAGGGCGGTGTGGAACGATTGCAAAATTTCCATCACGATTTCGATGCTGTGATAATTTTGAAATTTTTTCTGCTCATTGCAAACCATTATTTAAGGTGGTTTAGGGATGGGAAGTGATCTGCATATTTCTACATATAAATATAATTGATAATAAAAACAATCATGTGTATGTAACTTTAGTATTATTTAACTGTTGAACATCTATAACATTTTATTTTTTAAAGTGGTTGAAGAATTGGTAACAGCATGTTGTTTGGTCATTGATGATGATTATAATGATGATGGTGTCAAAAAAATGTAATATACTATATGCGTGTTAGTCTTAATAACTAAATAATTAAATAATTAATACAGGTTTGTTTCTACATTTTAGAGTATCCGAGTGACAGTACTGGTTATGCTGGTGATGATGATAGTGATGATGATAGGTAGTGATGCTGATATTATTGCTGAAATGAACCGTAAGTTTTAATTTATAAACATGAGTTTATTTTATTTCATTGTGTTAAAGTGGAAAACAATCTCAAATTGCTCAATACGTCGGTTCTTATTGATCTGAAATGAAAAAAAAAAATTAAACTAGGTCCACCAACCTGTACATTCCCATTTGGGGAAAAAAAAAAAAAATTTCACATTAACTGAAGTATATAGCCATATAAGTACTTTTTATAAAAGGTTTTCACATTTTGTTTTATACGCACTGGCGTATCTTCTATTTCTGTTATTTGCCTTGTCGATCCATTTGCCGGTGTTGTTGGGGGTGTTAATAATTGGGTTGAATAATTTTTTACATTTTGTGGAAAGCTGCTGTTTTTTAAATATTTAGTTAAGGAATTTATTTGTGTTTTGTAGGAGATAATATTTTTGTTATAACAATTTGGCAGATCGGAAGCAGGGATTTGAAAATTTTGTAATGTAAATTGGTTAAGAGGACGTGATACCCAAAGCGTTACGTATGCAACGGCCGAGAGAATGTGTTATAATGTGTTTTCGGGATCCGTAAGCGCGCGACAACTAAGCCACGCCCACTACTCGCGGTCGGTGGTACTACTGGCTCATTCAGCGCGTCTCGAGAGCGCCGATTATTATTTCATGAACCTTCGACCATGGCATATCTAGGGATGCGCAAAAACGACAATGGTTCGATATATCGATGAATGAAATATCAATGTAAACATTTTATAGGTATCAAAATATCGAAATATCGATATATCGATATAATTTTATATATAATATTAATAGGTCATATGATTTAATAACAAGTAAATATTTTAATATATAATTATGTGTACATTTAATATTATAAATTTTACAACTTGTAAGGTAAAACATTTAGAAAATTAGAAATTCAGAGCCAATACTTATCATCTAATGATTGTAAAAATACTAGTTTTGACAATCTTGAGCCTAATATTCTATTTCTACTTTTAGTCATAATGTTACCGGTCTTACTAAACAATCTTTCTGATGGTACTGATGTGGCTGATATAAAAAGATATTGTCTACCTAGTTTATATAGATTTGGAAAAGCTCCTTTGATATTTTCCCATTCAATAATCGGATCTTCTTTGAGTCCAATAACCGATTTATCCAAATAAGAATGTATCTCATCTCTCGCATGAGATCCGGACTTCGTTTTATTTTTTTGTTTTTTCTCAAGACTCCTGTGTAGGCTCCAAAGATCAATGCAATTATTATTATTAGTAGAATCAACATTATCTTCTACTTCATTTTCCCAGATCTCATCGTTGTTTGCAAATGGGTTTTGTGCCTCGATCAAATTTACTAGTGTATTTAATATTTTTGATTTGGCTTGTGGTTCTATAAAATATATATCTTTAAACCTTGGATCAAGTATAGTGGAAATAGATAATATTGGGTTATATTCCAACTTCCCACACCGGTATGCAAACTCTTCCAAAAGTTTAATTTGCAAATTTTTTGCAATATTAAAAACTGGTTTCTCGTTTTTAATTAAATTTTGAGTGCACACTATAACAGGGATGATCTTACTTGACATGACATACTTTTCCGTTGATGGCTCCTTTGTTAGTTTCTCAATTATCCCAAGTAGCAAACAGATTTCTTTTAAAGACTGAAGATCTCGTGCCGACAACATTTCCGGAACTTCATTACCCGTTCGAGAAAGTAAAATATTTGAAATAATAGTTGACATTGAAATAAATCGTTCTACCATGTAAAATGAGCTGTTCCAGCGCGTTTGTACGTCAAGTATTAATTTTCTGCATTTCCCTTCGGACACTCCTGTAAATTGAACAATAAAAAAGGAATTATTATTTTGTCATAAAATTATTAATAATTGTATTTGTTACCTTCTGACTTTTGAACACTTCTTAATTCATCACACGCCTTGGTACTTTTTTTAAAGTATTTAACAATACATCTAACTTTATGCAGTAATTGGGGAACTCCTCCACTTTTAACTCTAGTTGTGGCATCTTCTTCTTGGGTCTTACTAATACCTTTTTCCACAATTAAATTAATAGTATGTGCTAAACATGCTAAATGTCGTTTTTCTCCAAATTCGGAAACTACTGCTTTTTTTATGTTAGCCCCACTATCTGTTGTTACAGCCACTACATTATTTTTTTCAATGCCCCATTCTGATACTGTATTAACAAAAACTTCACCTAAATATTTGGAAGTATGACTTTCATCTAGTTCGGTTACTCCAATGACTCCTAAAATAACATTAATACCTTATTATTCCGAATAAATAAAGAAATATATACGTATATCACCAGAAATATTATGAAATTTTACCAGATTCAATATTAGTTCCGTTAAAAAAATGAACAGTTATTCCAATATAACTTCGCATTTGCATGGTTTCAGTCCAAACATCAGTTGTCAGTGATACATTTTTAACTTGGATAAGCTTGTTTCGAAATTCAGCTGCTAATACGCTAAATTTTTCGTCTACTCTTCTTTTAACTGTGTCACGACTGGGAATTTTATAAAGTGGACATATTGTACTAAGTAAATTTCGGAAACCAGGACTTTCAATTGTAGCAAACGGGACATTTTCTTTACAAAAATAGTATACCACTGCATCGGTAATTTTTACAGTATTTGAACCATCGGCTAAATTAATAATATTATATAATTATTATACACACCTATATATTATTTTCAAAATTATAACTAAAAGTATCTATATTTTATCGTAAAAACGCGTAGAAAAAGTCTTTATTTTAGATATTTTATATATCAAACTTTTTTAAGTTGTGTTATATCTATGTAATATAATATATACCTACTAGGTATTATAAATATATTATTATTATTCGTTAAAATATAAAAATATATTTAAATAGGTAGAAAAATAAAGTAATATGAATACTAATTACCTGAAAATGAAGAAATGTTGTACATCATATTCGGCAAAGTTTGCTGTTTTTTAGTAGGATTCGATTGATCGAAGGCAATAAATGTAGATTCCCTTATTGACGAGTCACTTTTATGAAAATCCTTAGTAGAAAAAAATTTTAAATATAATCATAACAAACGTATAATTTATTGTTAGGTGTAATTTAGATTTTTAAAGTTAACTATTATCATTATTGAAATTATATTAATTATAATTAATATAAATAATAATTATTATACCCGTGAACATCCTGCGCCATCATTAATTAATGTAGCTGACGATGAAGATGGCGAAAGTTCTGCTTCAGTCGCAGGCGGATCATCAATATTAAATGCATTTTCATTTTCACTTGCAATTTCTTGTGTTTCTGATATTTTTTTCAAGATTAGATTATTAGTAACTAATATAAGTACCTACATAGTAAGTTTTAAATGTTGATACCAAAGTATTTTTATGCATATAAATAAATAATAATTAATTAAAAATGTTTCTAATTTTATAAAAATATATATTACAATTATTCATGGACGCCCAAAATAATAAATATTAAAGAGCTACTATAAAATTATACAATATTTCAATACTAGGTAATAAAATATAAGTGTTGATTTAAAGAATCGAAATCTGTCGTATTAAATATTAAAATTTGTGCTGCAAAATATAATACTCCAGGCAATACATTTTTATTATTATTCAGTATATTATATTTTATTTTTCAATACCTACTATTAAAATTAAAACTATTAAAATTTTTCAAATAATTATTTATATATTTAATAATACTTTGTAAATATTATTTAAGAATATAAACCACGTCATATCCTCATAACAATTTTATTTTAAATTAATTTTTATTGCACTTGGACTTGATATTTAACTTTAATTTTTACTTAATTGTTATACTTACCATTTTTTTTACCCAATGTTTGTTTTTTATTAATATTTTCCAATGTAGATTGCGATTTTCTTTTTTTATCTCTTCCTTTTTTACCCTCGGTTATTAAATGGCTTCTTAAATTTTGAACACCACCATTGGGTGTTTTATAAACTTTTGTACAGATATTACACTTATACAAATATTGACCTGACTTTAGTGAAATATTGTAGAATACGTGAAGAACTCCACTTTGAAATTTCATTAACATCAGTAATATTTAAACTCATTTTTAAAATTTGTTTTCC